>JAJOZX010000127.1:102500-640000 GCA_023014485.1 Bathynomus jamesi
ATAGGTTTGGCTTGGTGGAAGAGCGAGTTGCTTTCTTGCGCTCTCCACCGTACATAGCCAGGTACACACGTCTCATCTGGTACCGACCTCAGCCAGGCATCTAGTCATCTCTTGAAGACTTCAACTTTGACCTCCGTTACGTTTCTGAGGTCCTTTGGAAGCTGGTTGAAAAATCTTGGCCCCCTGACAACCAAGCTATTTTCCTTCAGTGTTGAGGAGATCCCTTGTCTGGCCTTTAATTTGGGAACACTAAAGATTCTGCCTTTCCTATTTTTCAGTGTTGTTTGAATGGTAATTGGGTTTAGTTTTAGGTTTGGTACCAGTTTTTCGATCATTTTACATATGTATATTATGGTGTACTTCTCTCTTCTTTTTTCCAGTGAGTACAGATTTAGTTTACGTAATTTTTCCCAGTAGTTGAGTTCTTTGCATCCATCAATCTTGGCTGTGAAATGTCCTTACGTTTCTTCTGACCATTTGTATATTTTGTTCGTATCACTCTGCAAGGCCTCCACTTCATTTACATCGATAATTTTTCTGCTGATCTTTGTATCACCTGCAAAGAATTGTTACTATACTGTTGCTATTTACTCCGGTGTCTATGTCTGTTAGCATGATAATGAACAGGAATGGGCCAGTACTGCCCCTTGTGGTACTGAGCTGCGTACTTCCGAATCTGATGATGATATACCTTGAATTTTGACGACCTGTGGACGTTCCCTGAGGAAGTTGTAGATCCATTTTCCCACTTTGCCTATTATTCCCATACATTTCACATTTCATTTTATGTGCTATTATACTGTGCTCACATTTGTTGAATATAATATATATATATATATATATGTGTGTATGTATATATATATATATATATATTATATATCAACGTAAAGAACGACGCTTTGTATAGGAGAATATTCCGCGCAAGACGAGAGCAAAAGAACGAAACAAATGAAATTTGTTTCGTTCTTTCGCTCTCGTCTTGCGCGGAATATTCTCTTATACAAAGCGTCGTTCTTTAGGTTAATTATACTGCGTGTTTGCAGTTATAATGTATATATATATATATATTATACACACAAATTATTGTGAAAATAGGTATGCGCATCGGTGGTGTATTGGCTGCATTGTTGACTGCAAATCCATCGGCCCCGGACTCGAAACGCCGGTGACTGCAGACGGAGCGCAGCAAACCCAGCTGTTCATTGTTCGACACAATAAAAATGGGTTGGTAGATAAATGGGTACCCTAGGTATCCTAGTGGTTAAGACGCTGAGCTGCTGAGAAATCCAATTTACGTACGTCTTTCAATATTAAGGCCGCTGATGTATATAAGAAATCTTAGAATACTGCACTAAAATTTTTCATTTTAATATGTCGCATGAAATTTGAATGATTCTTTTGCGGTTATCCTGTGTATATATATATATATATATATATATATATATATAGAGAGAGAGAGAGAGAGAGAGAGGAGAGAGAGAGAGAGAGACAGAATAGATAGATGGAGAGAGAGATCATTGTGTTTACTGAAAATCCGTGGGTACCCTGGGTCGAGATTAGTTGATAGGTCCGCTTTTTTCATTATTTTCTAATCTTTGCACGAGTCTGACAAGTTTAGACCCTTTGCAACATATTAGGTTAGGTTAGGTTCCAGTTACAAAGAGAATATATGGTCTGAATCATAGGTTAGGTTAGGTTCAGGTGCCAGCATGCTGGAGCGAACCAGAGTCTCACCGCCAAAATCTGCACAAGGAATCAATTATGTCTTTCAATTTAATAAAATGAATTGTTGTTTCTTTTTTTTAATTTTCCCTTTACAATCTTATCGAAAGAAATTTATATACAAAAGAAGTTTATATTAAGGAAATTATAAATATTTTTATATTTTTAAAAATTTTTGCTGTGACTATTTACAACCAACTCGGAAAATGAGTTCCAATATACTTATGAATATTATATCCATATAGAACAAACAAGGCTTTCTTTCTGTGTGTGTGTGTGTGTGTGTGTGTGTGTGTGTGTTACATCTCTGGTCCAGCGTTGGCACGGTCTGCGGTCCAAGAAGCTCTGCTGAAAATCATTTAAGTTTTCAGATTTTACAGATCATAATTTTTACCAGTGAAATCGAATTAAAATCAATAACATTAAATTATAGTATTTTTATGCATGACTAAGGGGACAAAGGTGAATGCGTTATACTCCATTTGGAAAATATATATATATACGTATATATTGTCAGGATTTAATAATTTTCGTACAAAATGAAGTAATAAAAAGAATAGTTTCAGAGTTCATCCGGGCTCGAGACCGGTGACGGCCGCCGGCGCGCGGTAAAACGATTATCCTTCCGCACATTTGGTTGGTAGATAAATGGGTAACCTGGGTGACCTAGTGGTTAAGACGTTGTGTTGCTGGTGGTTCGGATTCCACGTTAAACTGTAGTTCTAAGGCGGAGTGAAAAACTTGACCTTCGTCAGAATGAACAATTCGGGGGATGTTAATCAAAGGTTACCAATAAAGTAAGTAGAACTTTTTTAATGCATGAAGGATGGGACAGAGGGTAATAATGTCGTAAGTTTTAGAAGTCGCTTGGTTTTATTTGAAGTTTAACATTGAGAAATTTCAACTGTTACGGTACGGAAAAAAGGTAGGAACTAAAATCCATGGAGTGCAAAAGAAGATTAGACGCCTCGTACATACAAGCCCCGATGAGCCGGGTGTACCTGTGAGGTGGATAGTAAAAGAAGCCAACTCACTACTTCACCAGGCCAACTCGAGAGAAGGCGCAGTAAGCTTGACCTTCGTGAAATCACCGCACGTAATAATAATAATAATAATAATAATAATAATAATAATAAAGAGTCCTGACAAAACTTTCTTTCTCTGTATAAATAGATTTTAAATTCATTTTACATTAAAAAGCACTAGTAATAATGATAATGAAAACAATATATGGTGTAGACGGAGGTTCAACGTAGGTGGTCTAGCCGATCTGCGGTTATGGAGTGACCTTGGGTAAAACAGGTGCTGTGTAACGAGTTTATACCGTTAGATTCTTCTGCCTTTCTTGGAATAAAAAAAAAAGTTGTTTTCAAAGAAGAGATCGCGGACAAGTTTAGAGATTTAAAATGTTGTATGAATTAAAATTTTTAGTTTTTAAATAATTATTCAGTATGATTGTAAGATTTTTCTTTTAAATGTACAAGTTCATCACATCATGAATAAGACACAATCATGCAACAGGGGGCGTGTGTGTTTGAATGTAATCTGTTTTTCACTCCACCTTAGACCTACAGTATACAGTATACATAATAGGCACACGGGTAGCGTATGTTTGAATGTAATCTATGTTTTTCACTCCACCTTAGACCTACAGTATACACAATAGACACACGGGGAACGTATGTTGAATGTAATCTATGTTTTACACTCCACCTTAGACCTACAGTATAACATGGAAACCGAAACATGTTACGGAATCCACCACAGTTGGTAATTTAATATATATATATATATATATATATATATATATATATATATATATATATATATATATATATATATACAGCGTTTAAGGTGTGTATTGTTATTTTCCATGCATTTTTCTTTTATTGTTATTTAAATATACTAACATGATAGTTCGAAGAAAACAAATTAATAAAGGAGTCTCAATTACATTGATTTCGCTGAAATTTCTTTATAAAAAATAATAGACTTCTCATTTTAATTCTTTTGGTTGTATATACAGGGTGTCCCATAAGTCCGGCATCATAGGAGGAATTCATATTTTTCTATTTCTACAAACCGTAATTTATGCTCGGGATGCCAATTTCCCGTCCACCATTCTGTTCAGTGACGAGCCTGTTTTTTATGGAAATGGTGAGGTAAATCGAAAGAACACCCGCTACTGGTCTCAAAACAACCATCACTGGTATACCTCTTCAAAGGAACAAGGTGCATCTCGGGTGATGGTGTGGTATGGCATTTGGAAGGATCGCATCATAGGCCCCCTCTTTTTCGATGAACATGTCACTGGAGGCACCTACATACGTATGCTCAGGGAAGAAGCATTTCCCAGTGTCTTGAACGAAGAAGGAAATTTCCCAATATGGTTCCAGCAAGACGGCGCTCCTGCATATTACAGCACCCAAGTAAGGACGTCGAAGGCCTGTAGAATGGCCAGCTAGAAGCCCGGATCTCACGCCGCTAGATTTTTATCTCTGGGGCCACTTGAAAGCGCTGGTATACGCAGAGAAAATTAGGAGTGTTGAACATTTGTGGCAGCGCATTATTGGGGCATGTAACACCATTACTCCTGACATCATTCACCGTGTGCTTGCTGACTGGGTATCACGTCTGAATTTGTGTATTGAAAACAATGGTGGACATATTGAGCACGTTCTGAAAATAAAAGCGTTTGTTTTGCCTTTTTTTATTATTTTTCCTATGATGCCGGACTTATGGGACACCCTGTATAAAGTGTACTGTTATTTTATGTGGTCAATTTGGTGTTTTATTTATTTCGGATTAATTGTCAAGTGAATTTCTTTTAGATATTGGGATTCGTTTTGCGTCTAAATGTATTGTAATAATTCGAGCAATTATGGAGAACGTTTTCCTGTCTCTTGTAGCAGTGTAAAGCTTTCGCTTAGTTAACTATATTGAGGAGATAGAGGAATTACAAACGTAAATAGACACTTTCGGTAATTCACTTATTTATTATATTACTAAAAAAAATTATTTGCATCTGAAAGAAAGTTCAAATATTTTAAAAAGTTTTTCCAAGTTACTGTAAGATTTTCTTTTAAATATTAATGCACAATTTAAAGAGTCTAGTATATTTCTTGTGGGGTTCGTTTTGCATCTAAATGTATTGAATTAATTCGAGAAAATTAAGGAGAACGTCTCTCTTGCCTTTAATAAATAATATAATTAAATTAAATGGTGCTGTCTAGTAACCCTGCATATATAAATAATTAAATAGTGGCCTCTGGACACTCATCTATAAATAAATAAATGGTGCAATCTGGCAACTCACCCTAATAACATACACCTGAACATAATTAAATTATATACAGATATCTGACAACTCATATAAATAAATAATTAAATGGTGGTATCTGCCAACTCACCTTATATAAATAAAAACTATAACTGGTAACTTATCTAAATAATAATTAAAATATATAGTGGTAGCTGGCACCTCTCCTTATATAAATAAATAAATAGAATATATAGTGGTAGCTAGCAACTCTCCTTATATAAATAAATAAGTGGTAACTGGCAACTCACGACCCTCTGTTGGTCCCCTGGCCGCTCATTATGCGTCTGGCTGGAGCCAGGCAAACACCCCTCTCTCCTTCTTAGGTTAAGGCTTAGGTTAGGGTTTCCCTTTGGGGGTGAGGACTAGTGATGTAGGTCACATCCGCATCCGCGGAACATCCGCACATTTTCTCGCATTTCTCGCATCCGCATCCGCACTTTGGACTGCGGATGTCGTGCGGATGTGGGCCGTTGAGATAAAACGTCATTAATAAGCGGAAATTATCAAATTCTACTATATTAATAGAACTAGTTCATTGTGCGCAAAGTGATGCAAGCGACAAGACGAGAGGCTGTTCTTGTATGAAGTTACTCTCTTGCAACTTACTTAGATCCACGTTACAAAGCTAAGTTATTTTCACCTAGTACATTAGAACGAGTTAAATCATCACTTGGCAAAGCAGTTGAAGAGCTTCAATCTCTTGAATCTGTCGCTTCGCCACCCACCAAAAGAAAAAGTTTCAGTGATAGAACCAACACCTTCAACAAGCAAATCTATCAGAGAATCTGTCTCTCAGTTTCTTGAGTCAAGCAGCAATGACGAGACCTACGCGATGTCAAAAGATGTAGTAAAAATGATCGAGAGCTATCACCAAGAAAAACGCCTGGCTGCATGTGACAATCCTATTAGTTGGTGGAAAAATACGCAGAATATCTATCCATACTTGAGTAAACTTGCAAGGAAACATTTAGCCTGTCCTCCAACAAACGTACCAAGCGAGAGATTATTTAGCAGTGCTGGATTAATATATGATGAAAAGAGAAACAGACTGGCAGCAGAAAAGGCAGAAAAATTAATGTTCCTTAAGCATAACCTTCCTATAATTAAGTTTGAACATTAAACGATGAACATCTTAGTTTACTTTATTTTAATTACTCATTTATAAATATGCCTAATAAAACTTTAAACTTAATATAAATAGTTATCAAGCTAATTAAAGATCTCTTTCTATAAGGGTGGAGGTTGGGAAAGAGGTCGGGGGTGCATTTGAGTTGGGTTCACGTCCGCATCCTGGTAACACAATTATGGTTTCTAATTGTGGCTGAAACTCAACAAAATATAACGAATTTATTTGCAGACGAATTCACTAATTGATTTCTATATTAGTTAGATGCTTGATATTATTTTATATGTTCAGAGAAAAGTACAGCAATTATTGTACAATTAATCAATTATATTACATTATAGCTACAGCTCTCTCTATATAATAACTTATTATATACGTTAAACACAACAAATCTGAATATATCCTAAAAAATAACGAAAATGTAGACATCCGCATCCGCATCCGCATCCGCGGATGTTGAAATCAAACATCCTCATCCGCATCCGCATCCGCGGATGTGAAAAAAATGACATCCGCTACATCACTAGTGAGGACATCTCATCTTCTCTCCCAAAGACCCTCCTCCTCCTTTCTCTCCCTCTCTTAGGTTAAAGTTACCCCTTTGGGGGTAGGTCATCCTCCCTTCTCCCCCAAAACTCCCCCCTTAACCCCTCCCCCTTGTTGCATAACCCCCCTCCCCTTTGCAATATTGATCAACATTTGCAACATTGCATTGCACTCTCCCATTTTTCGCCCATACTACTAACGTCGACATTATGAAATTCGATTTTGTTACTCTAATCCAATATTTTTATGTCGAGAACTTAATATAATTGGGTCTTATTAAAAATTTGGACTGTGTTCGAATTTTTTTAAATTTGCATTGCAGATACAGTTTTCCGCGCTGATTTCAAATATGAAACTCATTTTTTGCAGACATTTTTTATTTGTACGTTATAAGTCTATGTATGAATCAGAAGTGCTTGCCAATCATGGTTAACATAAGCTCGTACAAATTTTGCCCTTTGTGACTCTGGCGCCACACAAACTCGCACAGGTACCCATCCAACATTTGGCGATGAGTACCGGCTTCTTTCTTGTTTTTGCGCTTGGCAGCGTTCCATAACGATTCAATTTTTTGCGTGTTTGCGCCTGTGCCTGGATCAACAAAGTTTCGGCTGTGGTTGACCGTTAGGTGCTTGTAGTTATAGCCGCGCAGCTTGTTCACGCCCTCGTATGTGGCCCAGCAGTCGCTTACAATTGTCGTGCCCGGTAGAATGTTGGCCGTTATGCACGACGTCAGCGCAGCACGATCCCGACGTGGAACGGCATATAAAAAGCATTCGCCGGTGTCCTGACAAATGCCGCCGAACACCCAGTGTTCGGGCAGCATGAGTTCGACGCTGTACTTTTGTCTTGAAAAGAGGGTTTCATCGATTTCGACTATCTTGTTCGGTCCGCCAATCATCACCGGATTAGCCAGAATGTCGATCGCGCACACCTGGGTAAAAACCATTTACCATTAGGTCAGTTCTTGTCTAAAATATGGTTTGTATAGCTTCAGCTTAGGTTAGGTTAAGTTAGGTTTAGGTTAGGTTAGGGTAGGTTATTAACAATAACAAATTACTTACTTCTCGCATGTAGCTGCAGAAGTCGATTGCGGTTGAGTGGCTCATGCCCAATTCATCCGCGCAAAATTTCATCGATGGGTATTCTTTTGTCCAGCAGTAGATAAATTGAAGAATTCTTCCCAGAGCAAGATTCGTTCCATCCAGCCATGTGCTTTTTCTGATGGTGACCTTGTCATTACACCCTCCTTTCTGACAGCGCCAATTGATTCTTCCGTCAATACATTTTATTTGCATATCGTGGCGTTTTCGGCATTGCTTCTTTTTGGGCACAATCCCCACACTTTGCATTTTGCGCAAGGCATCAGTTTCGCTTAACGAAAACAACGATTGTAGGTAGGTTATCACTCATTTTCACTCACCAGCAAAAACAGGCACTGTTCCAGCAAACAAACGCCAATAAAATGTTAAATATTTTTTCCGCAGAAATGAGTTGCATATTTAGAATCAGCATAAAAAACTGTACTAGTGACAAAATTTTCATAAAAATTTAACACAGTCCAAATTTTTAATAAGATCCATATTTGTACAGTGCTTACAAGAAGTCTCACGCTTCTGTCTCGTCCCAAGCTAGTCTGTTAGGTATAAAATGGGCGGTCCTTATGGCAGCGGAGGTGTGTTCGGATTGGTGCACATAACTGCTGCACATAATTGGTGCACATAACTGGTGCACATAACTGATTGGTGCACATAACACAATCAATGACGTCCATTATTACGTCACTTCTGCTACATTTTAGTGTTTAAAATACAAATGATTAAGAAGCAGAATGGAGCAACTTTCGGGATGTTGGGATGGTTATGGAGCAATCCTAGTCATCATAATATTAGCTGGGCATTACATTATACCGTCTCAATATATACTGTAGACTATAGAGAACGACTAATTCGTCAAATATCCCAAATCATGGCATGATACCTAAGTTATTTTGACGCAGGTCTAAATTATTTGCTCAAATGCAATTATTGATACTAAGTAATTGTTGGGAATTGTTGTCAATATTGTTGTTTGTGATATATATCCTACGTGAAGAATCTAATTACCAAATTCCTCAGTGAACCTCTCACGCGCTCGCATTTCGAGGAAGTCACGGTCGTCTCACTAATAGATAGTTTATCCATTGTTTTAAGTGGTAACCTATTAAACGAACTATGTTAAACCTATTCCATCTTATGAAAGTCATTAGTCTAAAGCAGTGGTATTCAAACTTTTTCCTTGGCGTACCCTTTTAGTTTGTTTTTTTATTATGGCGTATCTCCTCCCCCTCAGTTTCCAAAATAAAAATGTTATTATACAATTTACACAGAATATGAGGCTATCAAACGATCTTTATTTACGACCACCTAATTATTAGATGAATATATATAAATATATATATATATATATATTATATATATATATATATATAATATATATATACACAAACTCAGAATGGTTCCCTGAGAACATTATATGTTAAACACAGACCGTGCATGGAACAAGGAACTCTTCTGGGAAAATTAAATCCACTATAGTCCGAATAAGTAATGGTAAATGACAAATACCATAGTTTTTTTTTTTTTTTTTTTTTTTTTTTTTTACCATTACTTATTCGGACTATAGTGGATTTAATTTTCCCAGAAGAGTTCCTTGTTCCATGCACGGTCTGTGTTTAACATATATATATATATATATATATATATATATATATATATATATATATATATATATATACAGGGTGGGCGGAAAGTAGCTCCCTATTTTGGATTGGTAAAAAAATACGTATATTATCCATTTATTTCAGAAGAAATAATATGAAAAGGTAGGCATACATGGTAGGTTTTCTCTAAAATTCAATGTGGGCTCCAACTCTTTCCACCAGCTTCTGGAGCCGCCCAGGAATGGCGTCCACTGACTTTAGCAGGAACTCCGGCGGGATGGAGGACATGACTTCCCGAATTCGGTCCTCCAGTTCTTCCAATGTCCTCGGTTTGGTGCGGTAGACTTCTTCCTTTACCCCCCCAAAGAAAGAAGTCGCACGGTGTCAAGTCGGGGCTCCTGGCTGGCCATTGATGTGGACCACGACGACCCATCCAACGCCCAGGGAAGTGGGCATCCAGCCACTCACGGACAACAAGAGCGAAGTGCGGAGGGGCGCCCATCTTGCATAAATATCAGATCGTCGATGTTCTCCCATGTGCTGACAACCGGCCAGACCTCGTTTCGCAACATAGCAAGGTACCGCTCAGCATTCATGGTGTTGCGCAGAAGGAACGGGCCCACAACCTGATCTGAGGTCATACCACACCACACCGTTACACTGAACCGATTCTGCCGTTTTTCAGCGGTAACCGTGCGACTTCTTTCTTTGGAGTGGGTAAAGGAAGAAGTCTACCGCACCAAACCGAGGACATTGGAAGAACTGGAGGACCGAATTCGGGAAGTCATGTCCTCCATCCCGCCGGAGTTCCTGCTAAAGTCAGTGGACGCCATTCCTGGGCGGCTCCAGAAGCTGGTGGAAAGAGTTGGAGCCCACATTGAATTTTAGAGAAAACCTACCATGTATGCCTACCTTTTCATATTATTTCTTCTGAAATAAATGGATAATATACGTATTTTTTTACCAATCCAAAATCGGGAGCTACTTTCCGCCCACCCTGTATATATTATATATATATATATATATTATATATATATATATACATATATATATATATATATATATATATATATATATATATATATATCATAGCATTTTAATTATACAATTTACATTTTACACAACTCAGGTAATTTACACAAATTTTAACTCAGGCAAATATTAGAATCTAATACAATTAATTAGAAATCGTCTGAGCCTTTAAAATATATATTTTAAATACTTACAAGTAATTAATGCGATGGGTGGGACTGTTTGTCTCTAGCAAGTTGTTCTATTCGCGGACGAACATTTGTGAGTGCCATTATGAGGCAAGCTTCTGGATGTAGGCGGTTTCTTCTTTCGACTTGATAGCTGTCAGTGCCGAAAATCCCTTTTCACATAAATAGGTGGACGGGAATGGAAGTAGTTTGTTGATAGCAAATTCACTTAATTCTTTGTATTCAATATGGGCCAATTTCCAAAACTCGGAGACAGAAAAGTCATTGAATTTATGTTTAAGTGAGCTGTCAGCTGCCAATTCAATCAATTGTTCTTTTAAACGAGCAGGAAACTCCGCATTAAACACAGCAAGGTTCGAAAACGGATTCGTTATCCATTCACTTTGTGGGGAATCTCTATTAATACATGGAAAGTAATGCAAAAATGATTCACAAAGGCTCAGTAAATGCTGCTTTATAATATTCATAACTGAGTCACTGACAGAAACTCGTTTTCGTGACAGAATTCGCTGAATATTTGGAAAGGTGTGGTATTATTGTCTTCTATGCACTTTATCCAGTTAAAACTTTCCCAAAAAATCCCTTGACTTTTTCTTGTGCCTGCAATATATTTTTGTCATACCCCTGAAATTGAAGATTAAGTTCATTTAATTTGGTGAATATATCTGCCAAATACAAAGCCACTCCTCATTTTCTATAAATTTTAATAAGTCTAAATTTCGGTTAAGTAAACTTCTCACTTCATTCCTAAGTTCAAAAAGTCGTGTTAATACCTTTCCTCGTGAGAGCCAGCGCACTTCAGTGTGCAAAAGCAACTGAGTATGATTTTTGTCCATCTCCTCACAAAGAATTTTAAAGACGTGTGAATTCACTGCTCGAGACTTGATATAATTTACTATTTTTACAGCATCGTACGATTCGTGCCAATTTGTACCAATATCGGGTAATTTAATAATAATTTAAATAAAATATTAAAATATAAAAATATAAAATAATTAATATTAAATAATTTAATAATAACTTTTACCAATGTTGAGTTAAATTTATAATTAAATATTAATATTATAAATATATGATTATAATATATACTTTCAAAAAAATGTAAATGATAGATGATAATTATAATTGTATAAATTCATTTTATAATTGATTAACCAACTTGCTTGTTTTTGCAGCAGAGCTTACGTACCCTCAGGAAACCCCTCGCGTACCCCGGTTTGACTACCACTGGTCTAAAGCAAGACTGGTTGGCCGTGAATCAGAGAAATTTGCATTTGATTTGTTCATCGTAATTATTACGTAATATAGTATACTCCTATACTGTATATAGTAGTATATAAGAGTTTATTGGTAGCATATCATATGGCAATTCCCATAAACATGTGATGACCTCGATGTTGCCAGTTTTTATTTTTTTCCTGAAACTATTACCTTCTCATAGTTTGTCTCAACAATGCATATATTATCATCTCCACGAGCGTGGACATTGCAAGAAAAGATTCTAACTAAGGATAAGTAAAGTTCTTTCATGGTCACAATATATACTTTTAGATGCCAAACATAAAAATATAATAAAATTCTATATTAACATAAATATATATTCGATACACATTTACGTCATGGCTTTAACATCAGTATTTCGTATAGCTTCCTCCAGCATCAATAATTTCTTGCAATCGTTGCGGCATAGAAGAGGCCAGATTGTAGGGAATGTTTGGTGTTCGGCGTAAGCTCTCCCAACTATTCCTCGTGTGAGCTAAAAGTGCTTCAAATGTTCTTTCATTGCGTTGCTCCCATTCGTTAATCATTATTGCCCAAAGGTTTTCAATCGGATTCAAATCAGGAGAACGTGGTGGCAGAATTAGATTAATAATCTCTGGGTGATCTTCGTACCACGCTCTCACAACGTTACTCCTATGAATGGGACTGTTATCTTCCATTAAGTAAAATGGTTCCGGTGCTGGAACCAGATACGTACGAACACTGGGTAGCAGCACCTCTTCCAGTATCTGGCAATATTGCTGTCCAGTAAAGCGTCCATCTACTTGAGTCAATTCTCCGACACCATAGCCAGACATCCAGCACCACACACCGAGATTGATGTTACCACTACGTTTGCTCGGGAAAACATTTCCTTCTTCATAGCGTTTTCCGCGCTGCCTCCAACAATGCAGGGAACCATGACTATCTGTTGAAAATGTTTTTTCGTCACAGTACACAACTTTTCTCCAGAATTCTTCCTCCTGCGGCAAGTATTGCAAGGCAAATCCTATCCGCGCCTCTTTATGCTCAATCGTCAATGCAGGTTTTATAGCTGGACGGCGAGAAAAATACCCTGCCTCGTGAAGTCTGTTGTTCACTGTATTTGCGCTACAACGAAGGTTCAGGTGTCTGTAAATATGCGTCGCTGGAACAAACGGATGCTCTCTGGCATGATTAACAATCGCAGCATCTTCCTCTTGAGATGTTGAACGCGGAGGACCAGACCTCGGCAAAGTAGCGATTGAGTTTTCTGCTTCATACCGATGAATCCACCGTTCCACAGTGCTTCGATGAACGTCTAGTCGTCTTTGATATTTCTCTTATTGGCACACCACATTCATGCAATGTCACCATTGCTCCCCGCATTGCCTGGGTCGTCTCGTGGTGAACAGACGGCCTTTCCATCTCTGTGTAAATGGCTTATGTGAAGCGTGCTGGGACGATAAAGGAAATGAGGATACCATGCACCCCTTCTGAAATTGATTTCGGTTGTGAAGGGTACCAACCCTTCGAATGGTAATAATAATCAGCCAATTTCCTATTTTGTTGAACACATGCATAAAAAATTCGTCTTAAAAGCCAAGGATCCAAAGATTGTCAGCAATAGTTTATATCCCAACTGAATATAGTCAGCCATCAACAGTATAATCATATTTTATTTCCATAACTACTCATGACTACTCTGTCATAGTAAATAACCTTATTATGACTTAGGTAGTATGGTAATTCTGAGTGGCGGCCTCTAGCCACATACGTTAAACCTATCAGTGTGTCTAAGACCAGACTCTTCTGTTTCTGTCAATTCATTGTTAGTTTAAGGTATTTTGCTCTTTATCTTTCTAGGTCTAGGGCATTAAAATAAATATTTGAGTTTGTGTTTAGCATTTCCTCCTCCCTTCGTAATTCCCCACCCAACCTCGTTTCCTTCGACATAGCAACGCATACCTCCATCCTCATTCCACTTCCTTCATTAAACCTATTATCGCTTTTACTGTCCCTTCCTTCCATCCTTCTATGCCAGCGTTCTTAAACCTAGCACATAAATTATATAATATGGAATTTAACACCTTAGATCTCTACGCATTCATGTTGCTTGAAGACGCCTGTGTCTTAGGGGAATCTAAGTGTTGAGAGTGGGCTTGAGGGGTAGTCTATAGATTATTACAGATGACCTTGAACGCTCCAACTATTTAAAAATGATTATTTATTACGCACATCATATGGCATAATACACACATGAATTTAAGTATCTCTTACACCGTTAGAGCAATTATGTGTACCAATCCGAACACACCTCCGCTGCCATAAGGACCGCCCATTTTATACCTAACAGACTAGCTTGGGACGAGACAGAGGCGCGAGACTTCTTGTAAGCACTGTACATGGAAGTGAACCCTTTGAAACAGTGATTTATGTATGTATGTATGTATGTATGTATGTATGTACTCGCCTACTACGATGATAATGATTGGGTGTTGTTTAACCTCCTCTTCCGTAACGGCGAATGTCATGTGACGAAGAGTGCTTACAGCTTTACTCGGGATCCGAACCAACACCTGAGGGTCGTTACATCATCTGAAAGCACAAGTCGCTAACCCATAGAACAACTAAACAGACCCAACGTCGCTTAACTTCACTGATACAACGGTAAACGGTGTTGAGACGTCGCCACGG
Source organism: Bathynomus jamesi (assembly GCA_023014485.1). Taxonomy (NCBI): domain Eukaryota; kingdom Metazoa; phylum Arthropoda; class Malacostraca; order Isopoda; family Cirolanidae; genus Bathynomus; species Bathynomus jamesi. Next base: position 117,074 of record JAJOZX010000127.1, read on the forward strand.
CATAGCGACATGAACATAAGTAGTATGGTGTCAAAAGGGTGGAGTGCAATGCAATTGCAAATGTTACGTAATGTTGCAAAATGTTGCAAGAGTGCCAACACCCCCACCCCCTTGTTGCAAGAGTACCAACCCCCTGTTGTTGCTAAGCACCTCTCCCACCCCTTTGTTGCCAACCCCAAAATGGGATTGCAAGGGGCATGCAACTTGGAGGCGGAGTTCTCCCCCAAGCTAAACCCCCCCAAAGGGGCATACCTATCCTAATGGCGCCTCTTTGGGGAGGAAGGGGTTTCCTCACCCCCCAAAGGAGCAGAAAGAGATAGCAAGAGAAGAAGAGAGAAAGAGGGGTATGCAACTTGGAGGCGGAGTTCTCCCCCAAGCTAAACCCCCCAAAGGGGCATACCTATCCTAATGGCGCCTCTTTGGGGAGGAAGGGGTTTCCTCACCACCCAAAGGGCCATTAAAAAGAGAGGACCAGAGATCCTTGCTCGGCGAAGGCCGAACGAATGTAGAGGCTTCTCCCGCTCCGCCGCCTTTTATAGTCCCCTAAACAGCCAGGTGGCTTAGGTCGTCAGTGCCAGCCAGTGCCTCGGGCACATCAGCCAGGCCTCAGGATGCCATCGTCTCAGAGCATCATCAGCTAAGGGTCACAGTGTGTTAAATGGATCCGGACACGCGCCCCACTCCGGGGCCAGTCCTGTTGCTAGCCCCCTACACCCCAGCTAAGTACCTATCGACTGAGTCATACAATTACCCAACCAAATAAAATATATTATTGTGTACAAGGATTCAATAAAACGTCGCTACATCAATCTGTTTTTAAAACACAAAAAATTATTCCGTGTTTTGTCTTTTATTATAACGTATTTAAATCCGTTATTTCTTTTATCTTCTCTCCTCTCTGTTTTTAAAACACGAAAAAATTATTCAATAAAACGTTGTTACAGCATTCTGTAATTGATACTTTTGTTATCTATGTTTACACACACACATACACACACACACACACACACACACACACACATACACACACACACACACATATATATGTGTATATATATATATATATATATATATGCAGGGCGTCCCAAAAAAATGTATACACACTTTAACAGCTGATAGCTCAATTGATGTTTCTTTCTTTCCAAGTTAAACCCATTAGAATTAATAATGGCAGTCAGACTAAGCTTTGAACAAAGGAAATTCATTCTAAAATGCTACTGGAAGTGTGAAAACGCAGTTGAAGTGCAAAGACAGTTTAGGAGGGAGTTTCAAACAGATCCACCAACGCGACTTACCATCACTCGAATTAGAGATAAGTTTGAAGCCGATGGAACTGTTCAGAATGTCCACAAGAAGCGTTCCGGAAGACCACGGACATCGACAAGCCCCACAAAGCAAGAAAGAGTACTTACTGGAAACGTATCACCAAAGTCCAAGAAAATCTGTGCGGCAAGCGAGTCGTGAGGTAGGAATTTCAGAATCGTCTGTCCAACGCATTTTGAAGCGCTGTCAATGGAAAAGTTACATTCCAAGATTAGTCCATGCTATTAATGAAGATGATCCGGACCGAAGAGTGGAGTATTGCGAGTGGTACTTGGCACGATGTGGATGTGGATTGGACGAAGGGGTTTCGTAGAATACCCTCCGCGTTCACCAGACCTCACACCACTAGACTTTTTTTATGGGGATACTTAAAAGACAAAGTCTACGCTATAAAACCTGCAACAGTCGCTGAATTGAGAGCAGCCATTGAACGAGAATGCACACAAATACCAAACGAAATGTTTCGTGATGTTTGCGATTCCATTGCTTCGCGTTATCAGCAGTGCCTGGACCAGAACGGACGTCAGTTTGAAAAGAGGCGTTGACAAAACAATTAAATAATGTCTGTAGATTCTATTACATTTTGAAAATGAAATGTATTTTAATAAACACTGCCTTTATAAGTATTTAAAGTGTGTATAAATTTTTTTGGGACGCCCTGTATATATATAATTAGAGAAGCTAAATATCGCCATTTATTTTAAACCCCCGCCAAAACAGATGTTTTTTCTCCTTAAAGACAACTAATTATTTATTTAATAAACAGAAATTCTTTACGCAGCTAAAATAAATAATTTTATTACATAATTCCTATTTTTATTATCATAATTTTCGATAAAACATCGCGCGTAATAGAGAAGAGATCATAATAATACTAATATATATATATATATTACGGTATTTATCATTAAATAAACAATTAATGAGTCTATGCTCCAAATCTGAAATATTGGTCAAAATCTTAAATACGCACTGTTTTGTGTAGCTAATTTCGCGCCGCACAATTAAACATGTCGTGTCAGTCCTTGACTAATAAAAATATAAACTTTATTCTAATAAGAAGGCTTTAAAATATTTTGAAATATACTGTCTTTTGCATTGTTTCACGTATATATACTAGGAAAACTTAACAAAATGTACAGGTAAAGGCGTGTTTTATGACGTTTCTTTTGGATCGGTATAGTGGCCAGGAAGCTGATATTATATTTGTGGTACATCTACAGATTAATTTATGACCGTACTTAACAAAAGAATATTCCAGATAAAGGGTTTCATTTTATGCACAAGCTTTCAGTATATATATATATATATATATATTATATATGTGTGTGTAGGAGTTCTCAACAGAATATAATTTGTTATTTATGCTATTTTAAAGCCAATTTGGTATATCACACAATACGCGAGATGTTTTGGGACTTTTCAGGTCAAGGATCATGAACCTTCAAACACAAATGAGTCCTATGGGTGGTGGCGACGCGAAACGTACACAATACAGTACAACAGAAGATAGAGGAAGATATTCTAAAATTGATTTATACCAGAAGGATACAGAACAATAAAACTCTGGAACCTTGTAAACATATATCCCCTTTGAAAGGTGTAAAACACGTTCTTTCAAAGTAAATAGGATTCATGCCCAAAATTTTACCTTTCCTCCGAGATGGGAGACAGTAGAAGCGTATATTTCGACAATCCCCAAACAATATATATATATATATATATATATATATATATATATATATATATATATTCTACCCGGAAAGGTCACAGGTCCCCCCTTTCGCCGAATATAATTGTAGTACTGTCAGACAAAATCCCCTTTGTTTCGCGACATGCAGGTGTCTCCCAGCCTAAATAAAAAAAACTTTCGAAATACCGATATACTCGATCGTTCATGTATTTCCAACAAAGGGTATGAAGCCCATCCCCCAGGTTTGACGGCGTGTGCCAATCACCGTTCTGGAATACTTGAATGACCTTGTTTCTGAATATGCGTATGCCTAAACCAAGCCCTGCCCTTCGTGGGACAACCTATGCCTGTCTTTGAAAAGGTCATATGCTCCCGATTGGCCTAAAATGACCGCTACAAATCGTGAACAACACCCCTATTCCACCAGTGACCCAATAGAAAACAAGGCTCTCCGCTTGTAGGCAGGGGGCGTACCCATTATAAATGGGGCACCTCGTCGTCTAGAGTCAGTTTCACGTTACTTATTGCATCATACAAGTCATGGCAGGGCTTTACGAAACACCTGACCTTATTGGTGATATCGATTATTACGCCCAAGCGACATGCTTATTACTAAGTGCAATAGACCAGAACAGACTTTTCTCTTCACAGAACTTTGATGAAATTAATGGGGCGGCGGTCCAAACCCTCATTCAAGAACCCTGTGAAATGTAAGTATTTTCTTTTGTCATAATAAGTGTTTTGAAAATTAATGTCTGTGTCCCATATCTATATATATATTATATATATATATATATATATATATATATATATAAAACAGCTCTCGGCAGTTTTTAATTTTTAAATCAAAGTTCATTGTACGTGCTTCAATTATAATCTAACTCCCTCATCACTATAACGGTTTTCAATTTATAGAATTTTAAAATCTTAGCGCTGTTCATTGTAATGTTTACGCTTTCAGATTTGAAAATTAATGTCTGTGTCCCATATATACATATATAAGCACACCGGACAAAAAATTAGTCACCCCTCTCAGAATGTACCTAATAACGTGTGACGGCGCCTCTGGCCTTGATAACCGCACGAATCCGGCGAGGCAGAGACTCTACGAGGTTGTGCATGTACTGAACATCGATTTGCTGCCACTCGTTCATCAGCCGGTCCCGAAGTTCCGCCAGAGTCCGTGGGTGTCTATTCCTGCGCTTCACTTTCTGTTTCCAGCCTGAACAACACCTTCGACGCATTCAGGATTAAAGGTTTCATTGGACCTGCGATGTACTCGTCGCCTCCCATCATTGGAGAACAAACAAAAACGGGACTCATCGGACCAAATTACACGTTTCCAATCTGCCGCAGTCCAGTTTTTGTGCCTCTGAGCCCATTTATAACGTGCCAATTTGTGACTTGCTGTTAACAGCGGCCTCTTCCGTGGTACCCTGCTCCAGATGTCCATCGCATGCAGTTCTCGTCGCAATGTCCGTTCGGAAATTGGTCGCTGGAGAACCTCATTGGTTTCTTGGAGCAATTGTTCTCTGGTTTGAAAACGATTTGCAGTTACTAGACGAGAAACATGGCGGCGGCCCCATTGTCGAGAATTGTTTTCCGGCCACAGTTACGCCATCGATTGTCAGTTGATTGCGAACTACACCACTCTTTGTAAACTCGCTGGACAGTACGCGTTGACACACCAACAAATTGGGCTACTTCAGACATTTTGTGTCCGTGGGCTCTGCCAAACACGATGGCTCCTTTTTGCCACTGAGTAACGTCTGCCTCACGACCCATTTTGCAGACTATATCCAACACACACTTTGTTCTTCACCACCTCACGAAACAGATCTGATCCTGTGTGCTACGTCACCGCTACTTGTCACTTACCAATGCTACATCAGCGCCCTCTGTGTGACCTTGAACTTCCTACTATCGGTGCTATTAGGGGTGACTAATTTTTTGTCCGGTGTGCTTATATACATATATATATATATATATATATATATATATATGATTGCCATCACTTTTAATTGCCTCAATTTCACGACAATTATTTTAATTACAGGACCGCCACGGAGTTAGATCGTGTTATAAACACTTTCGGCGAAAGGAGAGCGAGTGCTTCGCCGAGCACCCCACCCAGCGATCTCGAATTTGCAGACGAACTAATGTGAGTGTTATCTTATAAAGAAGCCATAATTGCAAAGCATTTTCAGTTGAATAATTGAATAACCTTTATTATTTAATAAAAATAACAGTGGACCCAGAACTGAACCCTGTAGCACACCATGTTTGACAAGCCTTTAGTGGAGCAAACCTTATTTACTGATACAAAATTATATCTATTGGACAAATAACTTTTAAACCAATCACTGGTTGCTCCTCTAAAGCCGTAACAATACAATTTATTAAGTAGAATATTATGGTCTATTACATCAAACGCCTTACTCAAATCCATAAATATTGATATCATTATTTCTTTGCTCTCCTTAGCTATATTTACATTTTCCATAAGATTTAAAATAGTCATTTCCGTTGTTCTATTATTACGGACGCCATATTGATTTGAGATATAATTTGTTGGATTCTAAATATCGCTGCAATCTACTTTTTTCACTACTTTTCATCACTATTTCCGTATAGTATATATATATATATATATATATATATATATATATATATATATATATATATGGTATGGTAGTTTAGAAACGAATGCAGTTTTAAGAAGTGCATTCGTTTTTAAAAATAATTTTCTCTTTATTTTACAGGAACGAAACGGAGTTAGAAGAGATTATAAAACTTTTGGAGAAAGGGTGGCGGACGAAGTGGTATCCACACCACGCTGCGAATCAGATGTCATGGTGTTGTCGCACAACAACTCATCCGATTGCGCTATCACCGCAGAGATTATGTAAGTACTTTTTAGGATATTAACAAAACAACATTATTTTCATTTATTAAACATGTACAAAAAGGGGCAGCGCCCAATTCTTTATTGTTACAAATGTATATACAGATTTACACAATATAGGGCTTACAGGGGGTTGCAACATGTGGGAATTTTTTTTTATCTGTCTGCATACATATTTATCGTTCATATTTGTGTCACACAAATCGAATAAATTTAAAAATTCATAAATCCCTTCCCGCGAGACATATGCAAGAGAAACAATATACAATATACCCACATGTCTCTGTAAACTTTGAAGTTGATATGGGGCCCAAATTACCTCAGGCACACGTAATTGCGCGATAAAATTTACGATTTTCGAGTCGTGCCATGGCGAGAGACCGAGTGAATCGAAGTAGTATAGTCTTTCCTTAGTTTTAAAAAAAGCGCAAACCAGTGAATTCCCTCGCCACCCACAATGTCGGTGTTAACGATTGCACCGTGCCAGCTTCTCGTGCTAGGTGGCATCAATATTTCATTCTTTGCAAAAACCCCGATAAATTTGGAACGCGCGAAACAGTCACTTTTCACCACTCTCTTGAGGGTATTTGCGTCCATTTTAAAAATCTGTGCTTATATTCCGGAAACGATCCATCTCTATTAGGGCCTGTGTTTCTAGATACAGTACACTAATAGGCGCGTCTGTAGGCTTGGCGAAATCCAAACGTACTGCCACCGTCCGGTCTGCTGGGCGTTTAAATGGGTGTTTACCCCCGCGGTTAAGTCAGGCGTAAGGTCAAATGAATAAATGTTAAACTGTTCCACAAATTCTTTCTGTGTTACCGATTCCGAGTTCACACACCCTGTGTTATGGCAAACCGCTGTATGCTCTCGCGCAGAGGAACACAGCATCTGAATAGTCCATATTCATTGTCCCACCCAATGCGACGCCATTGATATATAAAGTGATATTTTTAAGTCCAAAATTTTCAAACTTCAAGGCACTCTTTTTATAATCCCCATTCGTCGAAGTCTTTGCACCAATTAAAATCCTTTTAGGCAGTACTCCAAGAGCGATGTTTTCTATCTGTTTCGATGCCAATCCTGTGGGGATCGTATACAGTTTGATCTGTACCCTGTTAATTGGGTATTTCACTGTGGTGTACAGTTCTTTCTCAATTTCTATATGTTTCGCGGAACTTATTTCACTCGGCGTATACGCAAATATCTCCATGATATGGATCACAACAGGTTTCGCGCCTTCTTCTTGGTCAGCGCCCAGTTTATACAGATCTCGGGCTTGTACGTGTAAGTTTCAATTTCATATCAACACCGTTCATAAGTAACTTCTCCTGGAATGCAAAGTCCGTGTGCAAGCGTCCAAACATTCATATATCTTTTTTTTAGAATTTTTAAATTTTCCTTTATTCCATCTTCATCTTTAGTGTGGTAATACCCCTCGGCAGATAAAAAGGTATCCTTCGCTTCTTTTGAAAAGTTGAGGACATTTTCCAGATACTCGTAGGGTATAGCCGTGCCTGCTGAGATGTTAGTCTGATTTAAATATACGTCACACTGCTGAATATGGTGTGCAGAAAGTTTGTTTCGGGGTATGCAGCATAATTATCATCGCAGTCCGTTCCGTCAGAATGAGCTATTTGGCGTACATGTCCATACAGCGGATCAAAAAGTATTGGCCTGAGCTGGGTATCACGAATTCTATAGGGGCACTGGGTGAACTAATCGTGTTTAAAGGGTTAATTGTAATAAAGTCACTGTGCTCAATAGATACTTGAGTTGGAGGCATATCAAAGAGGGATAGCTCCGATTTACAGCACTGTGAACTGCAAGGATGAATGAAACGTCATGGTGAGTTAGAAACAGTGCCACCTCCCGCGACGACTGTTAAACAATCTATGATTCGTGAGACTAGCTTCCTCAGTTTATATCAGTTAAAAAAATGATCAACCATAGGTTTCATACGCTTAGAACACTTCCTTTTTGCACCCTTTTACGTTTAACACCACGTGATTCCTTCTTCATAACAGCTCTCTTCTTTACACCACGTGATGGCCCCTTCTTCTTCCTAGCAGCCCTCTTCTTTACATCATGTGTTGGCAACCCTTCTTCTTCTTCTTCTTTCCTCCGCCACGCATTTTCCTCTTCGCATCTTTGATGATTTCATCCCGCGTACGCCTTAAATGTTTTTTTAGAGCTTCTTTAGGTTTAGTACCCGCGAGCATTTCTCTGCGCGTTAAATCCTGTTTGTAAGCCTTCCTACCAAGGTACCTGGCCCCCCTCTTCAATAGTGGTACAGCTGTGCGCAGTATGGATGAAAAAATGGCCCCAAGGCCGCTGCCGCGCTGATATCTCACACCCCGGTACACCGTGAATGGTTTTCTGACCATTATAACTCAGTGCGGCGAAAGTGCAGCTTCACTGTCAAGCTCCCGTCACCGAATGGAAATTTTTACCCTCCACCGTTCTTATATATATTGAGATATTAGTTATTAGATTAGTTGCGACATTCACATAATGGGGCCTGTCATATGTAATACTCAAACCCCTGCCTCTATGGTTGGGGATGTGTGCAATGCGTACCAGCGGGCCTGGGTGTCCCCAACAAATTGGTGTTCTACTATATTGCTATAAATATAGCACATTTCTGGCGGCTCAGGGCCTTCAGCCATTTTCTCCATCTTCAGCTGGTACATTAAGCGGGACAAGTCATCCGGTACCACGTGATAGGTGTCTCTTTGGAAGGCTGCTCGATAACGCCCCTCGGTTATAATTTTGAACACTCTTCCGTCTTTAAGATTTCTATTAGCCTTTGATTTTAGCATTAGAGTATGTGCAGCGCCTCCTCTGTTTACGATTTCGTATATTAAATCATTCGTAAGGTGCGAGTTTTTTAAACATATGTTTAAGTCTCTCACAACATCCTCAACCGAACCATAGCGACCCGGGCCTAGTGTCACAGTTGTACTGAAAAACTGTGCGACCTTAGTCCGGGCGATGCGTATAGTTTCGTCCCGAGTTACCCCGGCTTTGGCGCACTCGTCACAGTTTCTAAGAATTGTAAAAACGGCGTCTTTATAATCAATATTTAAAAAGACGGTGTCCAGCTGAATTTCACATACCCCCACCTCATACGAATCACGACCCAAATCAATGGGCCCATGGAGTTCTGTTACAAAGTTGGCTAATGTGTTGTTAGGGTGCATAGACAGGGATGAGGAGGACGGGAGTGTGACGTAGAAATGGTTGGGAGCCATGCTGCATACTAATTAAGCTTCATGACTGCATCGGCTTTTATATAGGTATTGAAGCTTTCTGGATAACCTAACCACTTCACCAGGTACATCTTCTTTCCTGCGCCTTTGCTCCTAAAATTTTCTCAATTTTAAACACGTTTTTTCCTAAATTAAATGCCACTTTCTGAAGTTCCTCGCGGTAAAAAAAACCGAGATTTCTTCCCCATTCAAATCTTCAACGTAATACATCATTATCTCGCCTTTAGGCCTCATAGCTCTAACTTTAAAAATCTCGCGTGTCCATCCTTGCTCAAAACCCTTCGCGAATTTATTTCCCGAACGTGACAACCTTACATAATCATTGATTTTGAAACGCACAGATTGTGGTGGCGGTGGTGGTGGTCCATCACTTCTCGGTCGCCTGCCTCTTTCTAAAACATCGTTAGGCGTTGTACCGATCGTACGGTGGTGTGAGCGGTTGTAGGATGAAGCCAATGAATCGAGAACGTTTATATATCTGAGCGTGCTTTTATGTGTAAAATAACGGTGCATGCGTTCCTTTATGGTACGTTGAACTCTTTCAGCTAAAGATGCTTTATGTATAGAGTTGGAAGTGTAATAGCTGATATTAAACTCTGACAACATGTTCTGAAAAGCACGCCCTATAAATTCTTTCCCCATGTCCGTACAAAAATAGCCTGGAATCCTGTTTTCTTTCAACATCAGTGTTTTGGTTGCTTTAGCGACTGTTTCAGGCGATTTATTTTTCAGGGGAACTAACCACAGGTATCTAGAGAATACATCTATTATGAATAGGATGTAGCGGTAACCATCGTTGTACACCGAATATCTTTGCATGTCTGTTAAATCTGCCTGCCAAATAGAATCAATCGATGCGGCTGTTGTCTTGGCTGTTTTAAACCTTTTTCTCACCGGTTTATGAAGTGTGTAAGCATCCTGGGCACGCAAAAATCTCTCAACATCCTTTTTCCTTACGCCATAAGTACCTCTGTACAGTCTATTAACGCCACCATAGGATGCTGGGCTAGAAATGTCATAATAGTGCTTACTTAATACGTTAGCCATTTGCGTATTTTAGAGGCACGTGGATAAGGTTGGCCTTCTACTCTCTTCTTTCTTCTCTTCAGAGACACTGCAGCTGTTGTGGGTGAAGGTGTACTCAGTTGTGACACGTGCGATGCATGCTCCAAGTCTTTTAACCTATTCAGATTACCTATCAATGTTTTGGGGACATTTATTTGCTGTAGTCTTGCCTTAACCCTTTTGCTGCGTCGCAGTTTGGAAATAACTTACTCCTAACAGTGCAGTTTTGATGGTAAAAAAATAAAATATGAAATTCAAACATTTTATTACATTTTTGCAATTATAAACTTACATAGCATTTGAAAAGTAAAATAAAAATATTAAAAAATTAAAAACTAATTAATTACTTTTTAATTCTTAAATGCGGAAGTCGACTATTGTCGACTGTATTACAATTTTCAACAGCATCACTGCGGTGAGCGACTTTAGTCACACCCTTTTTCTGACCTAGTTATTTGTTTCAGAACAGCTGCATACCTTTTTGTATACTTTCTTTGTGTGAAAAATTTCAAAACAAGGGACAACACATAATGCTGGTGTTCGAGGGCATTTGTTGCAAACATATGAGGTTTGTTTTCTTTTACACTCTCCCTTTCCTTTTTTGCTACATTTACTTGGAAGTATACTGCAAACAACACAGTTCGGCTTCATTTTTTTGTCTTCATTGCATACTGGAAAATGCCTCTCAACTAACCTATTTGCCATTGGTGTGTCCTCACCTTCCTTTTTCCTTTTATTTGGATTGCCGCGAGTGGCATAACCTTCTAGCATACCATTTACTACTACTTCTCTGAATTTTTGGGACAACATTTTGTCATTGGGGTTTTGAATATTATAACAGATATTGCTGTTTACCAAAGCTACTTCGACTATAAAATGCCATATAGTTTGGTACCATTTCTTTGATTTTCTCTAGAAAGGATACGTAGAACACAGTTGGTCGAATTTATCTACTCCCCCCATGAATTGATTATAAGCTTGTTGGATAGTAGGTTTATGAACCACTTTGTTTCCTATCTTTGAATTCACTTCAACTGGAGATATTCCTGTGTTGCCTACATTTGAAATCATGTTCACCTTTCCTGTATCTTGCCAGGAGGTAGCAATAAGTGATTTATTATAGTTTATCCATGTGGTTGGCAGATCACCTTTTTTTCCTTCCTTACATTAATTTTTTTCCATTTTAGTGGGCCTCCTACCTCCTCACCAGCATCTATATCAGTAAGTTCATCCTCTTCAGAATTCTCATTTGAAGAATTTGATTGTTCTACTTCTTCATCCTCTCCGTCTGTAGAGGAACTATCTGAGTCAGTAGCAGAAATAATGCTTGAATCATTTCATTGAAAGGCTTTGCTTTTTCATCATGCTGGGGTATAAATCTGTAATATGAATGCAGTAGTTACTCAAAATGATTATTGAAAATAGTTTGGGAATGGTCAAAGTTTATATAATATATAATCGTAAATTATATAAAAGCTTCTTCAAACTCGTTATAATAGGACTCATTTCAGAGCCAGGCTAACGTGTCTGCTTTGTACATGAAGTGAAATAGTTTATAAAGTAAATGTTAACAATTGGAAAGCATAATATAAAACTATATAAGTATGATATGAACATGTAAAAATATATAAAATGTAAAATGCAATAAGTATTCATTATAATAATAAAATAAAAATGACATAATAGAAAAACATGAATGCGAACTTACAGCGAATCTTCGGCTCACAATGACAGCTGCATACTGCCTCAAATCTAGCAAGCACTGACGTATATACTCCGAGCCAGTGTTGCCAGATCTACAGATATATCTGTAGATCTACAGATTTTATGAAGCAATTCAGATTTTCAGATTTTTTCAATAATTTATGCATAATCTACAGATTTTTAATCCAGCAAGCAATCATTATTATTTACTTCCAAAATTTACAACAAGGAAATATTAGGCCTACAGTCTCAATCAATAGGACACAAATGTTCTCGGTATTCAGTTTCAGAAGTCGAGTCGACTCGCTTCTGACTACGATATACATGCCGATTAAATCATTTAATCGGGGCTGATTGGTTGATATTCCCTCTACGTCATGGTAGCATGGAATGTTTTTGTTTTTGTTGAAAAAAATGCTATTTATCTGTTTAAATCTAAAAAGGATTTTTTTGGTTTCATTTATGTGTATGAATTAAAGAAGTATTCCGGTGTTCTTATAGTTATTACAGCAATAACCAAAAGGTATTTCCTTTGTCACAAAGTAACGGAATTCAATTTGTTTACTTTCATTTACTTTACTTTTTTTTATGTTAAAGTGCCATATTTATATAAGTTTATAAAAATAAAGAAAATATTATACAAGATTTTATCATTGATAATACCTTAAGACAATAAATTAAATAAAAATATGTCAAAATTATTATTTAGATAAATATTATAAATCTACAGATTTCTACAGATTTTTTAATCAGATTTATCAGATTTTTAAAAATTCCATCTGGCAACACTGCTCCGAGCAAACAAAAAAAATGACTCAAATCTGAGTCGTGAGACTATTGTCGATTGTAGCACTGAAAGGAAAAATTATTTCAGCAGTGTGGACTTTAGTCGATTGTCGCACTGAATGGTTAACTCTATTTGGGCGACAAATGTCGATCACCGCAGCAAAAGGGTTAATATGCCTCCATCCTGTTGGTGATGGTCTCTCCCACTTTCTCACCAGATCATGAACAATATCAACGATATTGGACCCTTGCACCCTTGATCCATCAACAATGACCTCGCCTGTGTCTGCCCACTGTATGACGGGGTCCTCACTCAACAGATTATAATGACTTAAACCTTTATTCCTCAATGTATGGGGGAGGCTGTTTTTTAGCACATGTTCGATGTGCTGTGTTCCGCTACTCTTTGGTTGCTCAGGCCCTGTACCACTATGCTTAGCGCTACTCGAGCTGTGCCTCACGGGGAGCTCTGTAGGATGTTTATAATCTTCGTACTCGTGAAGAAATTTCTGCAAAGCCTCTTGATACAAAACCCTTTTCTCATCAGGCGCCTTTTCACTGTTTAATAGGAGTAGTAGCTCACTCTCCATTCTTTTAAGCCTACTTTTACGGGGCTCTATAGCAGCGTCTGGGGTCCTTTGTAATGAAGCATGCACCTCGTGCGGGATCACAACCACCTTCTTCATTACATTAAGCTAGTCAGTAAAGGCCCCAAAATTGAAAATAAGATGGGTAGGAACGAACCGCCTCTTTGTACAATAATACGCCTTTTCTTACCCACAGTCTGACTTTTATGGGCGAGTGCTCGTATTGTGATCTTGTAACGACGTAAGCGAGCCTTCTGACAGGATTTCATTGGAACATTACATTTTATAACATTGAGGCAGATTTCACAGATGCATTTTAAAAAGTCAGAGTCGATATTTTTAAGAAACACCTGCTGCAACGCCCGAGGCAGTCGTTGATAGATTTTTATTAATTCTCGGTATTTCTTTATCCTATTCGTCATTCTGGAATGTACACGGTTTCAGGTTCGTTTGAAAATATATTCGTACTTAGAAGCACCCTAAACGCGTTTCGTGGGTGAAGGTCGCATAGCAAATATCCATAATGCTGCTTTGTGACCTCTTTATAAACCTCCAAAAACTCCTTACATTGACTCGGGAACATTTGACTTGCTAATACTCCAATTTGTAACACATCTCTACGTTGAGCGAATAAGACTAGATATTGTGTATTTAACGATACATCGCGCATGTATCTATTTTTGAAAAATAGATTCTGATTGATGAAGAACACGCTTATGTTAAGGTGGTGGGAGAGGTCGTCAATTACGATGACTGTACGTTCATTTCCCTTTAGTGAATTAACGTCATAGACCCCCTTATGGAACAAAACATCGTCCTGGTACTCGTTGAACACTGATTGGTATGTCGAATAGCACCATATAACTTTATGCACAAATTTTGAGGACATTTCACCCTTTTCTTTAATAATTTTAAGCATAAACACCGTTTTACCACAACCTGTCGGGCCAGATATAATACATGTGGATGTGCTCGTGAATCTGAATTTTTCTACAGCCTCCATTTCTAACACGTCACACCCTTAAGTGACTCATTTACAGAATATCACAAATAACGAGTTCTGCTCCTTATATTTTGTTTTCTTCTTCCACAGAACCGTGAATGACGACGATGTACAGCCCACCATCATCGACATCACGGGTGAATCCATTGGCCGTGCATCTACAGGGCCCATACCCTCAACGGCGGCACGATCAAAGCGGCGACACGCTGAAGAGTCCTCCACGTCAGGTATAAAGCGGTCGAAATACACACCGGTTGATAGACAATACGCGGTACAACCCCAGCCCTCAACGTCTTACGCTAGCAGCCCTACATCAGCTTCCTCAGCCCCTTGTACTTCCTCCACAGCCCCCACCCGTTCTGTAGAGTCTGCTGTAATAGACCCCAGCCCTCAATGTCTTACTGCGCAATCTCCACATCGTCCAATATAGGCACTCGTCCATCCTCCTCAGCGGTGACTCGTTCTGTTGAGGATGATATAACGTTTGAGTTGGTGCGCTCCGCAACCCCGACCCCAGCCTTGACTAGAAATCGGTATATAGTCAGGGTTGACCCTAGATCCCTGTATAGCAATGGAATTGAGCGCGGGCTACGTCGCGTTGTAGAGCGCATTGTAGAGTTTGCCCTTCAGAACCGCGACGAGGGTGAAGTCAGGACGAGTCTGTCCTTCGGTTTCGGCTCAGATGATAACGATGTAGATGATTTTTGGGTGGTAGTGCCATTTAGACTTTTGGCTGCTGAAGATGTAGAATATATATTAGCGCGTATAATGCAAGCCGCCCAAAGTAGTATAGCATTCAATATGGACAACTTCACGGTAAATATTGACCGTGTATTCCGTGTTGCGGGTCATAGTGCCACACCTTACACTCTTAACTTCAATTCTCAGACTATTTATAGACGGCATATAAACGTCGATCGTGGTTGCGGGGTTATAGCATTAATCCTAGCACGTATGTTTACTGTACAAAATACGAAAGCCGATCATATTTGGTTGCCTACGATCGTGGAGCGTGCCCGTAAACTAGCTGTAGACTGTGAACTTGAATTTGACTGTAATATGGGTCCTGAAGAACTGAGAAGGGTAGAGCAGGAAATGAATGTCCGTATTTGGCCTTGATGATCGTCGTAGGACTGTGTATGTTTTCAAAAGCAGTGTGAGAGATTGTACAAGACCCCTACTTATTTTAGGACTTCAGGTATAACATATCTCCCCATCCGTAATAACGGATGTGTAAGGGATGCCTCGAGGTTTGCAGATGACATAGTGAAACATTGTAAAGACTGCCACATGGTATGTGAGCAGTGTAAAAGTCCCAAATGTGAAAGCCATGTGGTTGAAGCTGAGAAGAGGGATTGTAATGTGTGTAGGCGCACATTTTTCAATAATAACTGTTTTGAACTCCATAAATCAATTGGTACGTGCAGGAAAATGAGAATCTGTGAATGTGGCATGTTTCACACCTTGAATGGTAGCGGAAATTTCAAGCTCAAGTGTGACGAGATTCACTGTTCTACATGCCATGAGAAATATAAGGCGGATGGAGTAAAGCATGTATGTTATATGAAAGACGCTAAGCCTAAAAACAAACCTTGTATAACTGTATACTACGATATAGAATCATACACGAACGCCGAAACCAAAGAGGTAATACCGCATTTACTTGTGAGCCAGACTATCTGCAACGAGTGTATGGAGATCGAGTGTGACGAGTGAAGCTCTTTGTATCCTATATTGTCAAGTTAGCCGACAAGTTAAAAAAAATGACTGTGTATATTCTTGCCCATAACGGGGCAAAATTTGACACACAGTTCCTTTATAAGGAGCTAATCGAGCACGAATCATCCGAGATATTCACGGGTGATCCCTTGAAAAGAGGAAACAAACTTATACAGATGCAAATAAGAGGTAATGTGCAATTTAAAGATACATCATTATTCAGGCCTTGTAAATTAGCAAAGCTACCCAAGGTGATGGTGGTAGCAGCTGAAGTATCAAAAGGCTACTTCCCTTACACTTTCCTCACTAGCGAGGCTTTAAACTATGTAGGTCTACCTCCACCCAAACATTATTTTAACTATGATTGTATGAGTGTAGATGAGCGCGAAGACTTTGATCGATACTACAGCAGTTTTAATGAATGTAATCCTTATAATATAGCTGCTGAGTGTCGTTATTGCGTGAATGATGTGCGCTTGCTTAGAGTATGTTTCCAGGCCTTTAGAAGAATGTACATAGTCCGTTTCAAATGCGATCCGTTGCAAGTCGCAACCACCATCGCGTCACTATGCTTTACGGTGTTCAAGAATAACTTCATGCCTAAAAACACCTTAGCAATTATTTACAGAAACATTCCCCGCAGTTATGGTCACAAGGCTATTTACTGGCTCATACACATACAAC
The DNA here is from genome assembly GCA_023014485.1 of Bathynomus jamesi. Lineage (NCBI taxonomy): Eukaryota > Metazoa > Arthropoda > Malacostraca > Isopoda > Cirolanidae > Bathynomus > Bathynomus jamesi. The sequence continues at coordinate 133,815 of JAJOZX010000127.1, forward strand.
AACAGACAGGTATATACATAAAGCACGCCCGCAACATGGGGGAGGTACCAATTAAGATTAATGGTCAATAATGGTCGTGTTTTTTGGGTTGATGGGCTAAGTGAAAACCGTGCCACTCGTGAGAAGACTGTGTACTCTTTTAACGGTTGCTGGTGGCATGGATGCCCCCGTCCTGAGTGTGGAATCACCGGAGATATCCACGGTAGATCTCCTGCCGACTGCCGTGCGTGGACGCGCACCCATGATCAACTTATAGGTGCCTGGTTCACACACACAATCTTGGGGGAACATGAATATGATGCACGGCTGGAAACCGATGAGCAGTATCGTGAGGTGATAAGAGCCATCAAACGTTCAATGGTACTGGATCCTCTCAAATGCGGTGATAGCTTATTCGGTGGGCGTACAAATCCCTTCAAGCTATACTTTCCACCTACGGAGGGCGTGAAACTTCACTACTACGATTTCTGTTCTTTATACCCATACGTGATGAAGAACAACCCGTACCCCGTGGGCGCTCCTGAAAAAATAGTGGGGCCTAACCTGCCCTCCATCAGTGAATTTTCAAGAAATTTGAATGGTCACTACTTTGGGCTCTCTTTCGTGGACGTGCTTCCCCCTCGCGATTTATGGATGCCTATCTTACCCATCATCATCGATCACAAGCTCATGTTTCCCCTGTGCGTGAAGTGCGCGGAAGAGAATAACTGTAATTGTAGCCATACACCCCCACCAGCGTAAGATCAGAGGCGTATATACACAAGTCCTGAGCTGGCCCTAGCCGTACGCCATGGATATAGAATACTGAAGATACATGAGGTGTGGAGGTTTCACAAGCTCCCCAACCTTTTCACACCGTATATAAACGCGTTTTTCAAGGATAAGGTTGAGGCGTCAGGGTATCCGCGGGGAGTTGACACCGAAGATAAAAAGTCCGCCTATATTCAACGTTACCGCGACCACGAAGGTATACAGCTTGAGCGTGCCCAAATTGCAAAGAATCCTGGCAAGCGTTTTAGTGCAAAGTTGTGCCTAAACAGCCTTTGAGAAAAATTTGCACAGAATACAGGTAAGGGTAACGTTCATTTGGCACAAAGCTATAGCGAAGTCTGGGATTATGACAACGCACCCGATAAAGAGGTCGTGGAAATCGTGAATGTAGGTAATACTTACATAATAAAGTACAACAACATTGAATTGGCCACAGATACCTCAAAGGTTACAAACATTCCTGTAGCCAGCTTCACAACAGCCTACGCCCGCATCAAACTTTGGGGTCTATTGCATTCTCTTGGGCGGAGAGTATTGTACGCCGATACAGATAGCGTGATATTCACAGCGATGGAGGGCGAATACATGCCTGGTATTGGTGAATTCCTCGGCGAGCTCACTGATGAGATCGAGGATGAATATGGGGACAACGCATACGCCGACTCTTTTGTCTCAACAGGTCCTAAAACCTATGGGGTACGGGTGAGGGTGGGCGAGGATATGAAATATATCGTGAAGGCAAAGGGCATCACGCTCAACCACGCGAATCGGCAGGTCGTCAACTTTGATTCGCTGAAGGATCTAGTGTGTTTGGACGATGATGAGGGTGATCGGCCTCCCCAACTAATTGTAGGCACCCACAATTTTAGGGCGCAGAAACTGGGGTGTGTGAAGGAATTAGGGGTACGAAGGTGTGCCGTAACACCTATAGGAAACGTTACCAGTTACCTGGTACCTATGACACCGTACCCTTTGGTTACCATAATCTTTGATGGGGCTAATGCTAACTTATTCGTCACACGTATTTGTAACTTAATATGTATCGTGAACATTCTTTTATGTGCCTATTGTTAACTTATTTATTGCACGTGTTTCTAAATATATACATGCTGATTATTTCGTTTATTAAATAAATCGTGCATCGACTTGTGTTTCACTTTGCGTGTGTGCGTGTGTACAGTAAAGTTAAGCCCCGCCCACTGTAAGAACTGCGACATGATTCATCCCGTAGCCTGAGCAGGCCTCTGTCCCCGTTTCAGTTGACCTCTGTATACCCTTGGCTCAGACGTGTATTCTCTCGCGTGAAGAAAATGTAATGGCGTCCTTCAATACTGCATGTTCAACGTTTATGAAATGGTATTCAGCAAATGTCAGATATAGTGGATAGTGAAAAACTCCCTATCCCCTCCTCCTTTGACTCTTTTAAGGATGCATTGAATCGCGAAGGCAGATTCAAATACTCTATGGTTATTCTGGCGAGGGGTTGTAGGATTTCGCAGTACAGACGATGTACTCAAGTATGTTGTAGAACTAAGCTTTATAAAGGCACACGTGCACCGCGTGGTAGAAGAAGCGGCACGCTCAGAAACTAAACAACAGTTATGGATAGTGAGCCTTGTGGATGAGTGGTGCGATAAACGGTATTATATCATGCTACACCATGTCGATTACTCATACCCTACAACTGAAAATGTGAATCTCGTCATGGACAATCTTAAGTATTTTTACCACTACATTAATATATATCATGATGAGGTTTGTAGTGAGGTTGTAGCTAAAGGGTTATGTGAGTTTTTAAGATTTAGAGATGAGTATCGCCTGTTAAATAAAAAGGTTAATATGAATCTCTCAAATGCGCCGGATTGTAATGATTTTAGGAGAGATAAAACATTATAAAATGTGCCTAGTTCATGAAATCCCTGAAAACTGTCTGGTGCGTATTCGGGAGTGGTAGTGATAAAACGTTAAAACCGAAATTAATTCTTGTACCGGAAAATTTCTCAAACACCTACCCAGTATAATGGGATACAACAATTCGGTCAGCGCTGCACAGGTTTCATTAGATTATGGTGCGACTCGCACCTCGCGGATCATACGGGTTCGAACAAATCCGTTCACGTATCATCAGGGTGAGTCAACCGCCCATCGACCCGTTCCTGCCTACCTGCGTGCCTCACGCGGCTCATAGTCTTCTCAGAGTTTGCACCGAGTGGATGTGCCATAGTCATCTCGATGAATACGATGGAACTCCCTTTGAGAAGCATTCTCAACGCCTCGTACGACGTCTCCGTGACGAAGTCGTTGCGTGTGTTCAGGCGGGAAACCGGCATTAACTGTGTGCTTGAAACGAACAGTAGACCTGCGAGCAAGCGCAACGTTATTTATTTAAATCTTGAGATGCATAAAATCTTCGCGGTAGTTGAGAGGTGGGCTGAGGACCGTATAAAATACCAGCTGAAGTAGGTATAATAAGAGAGGTGATTAGTGAAGCCCTCATATACCGTGTTTGTACATTGAGTGTAAATAACAATCAACCATGCGTTGATATACGATTGATGTGGAAGAACAGGCTGATAATGGCGTTCTTGTTCCTACACGGAACCGTTTCATCCTCGACAGAATGTTTGAGATCGTTGGATTCCGTAAGCTGAAACCTATATTAGACACACGCATCTCAGACATGATTTATTTTGATACAGTACTTGAGTACGCTTACACCGCTCTGCTCGACGGATTTGTTGAATGTAGGAATGAGCAGGGAGAGAACGGGCTAGCTCTGGACGCGTATTTAAAAGGTTTAGATTCTTCGAAATATCCTGAGCTTTGGTACAAAACGCTTGAGAGGTACGGTGCAGAGCTCGCCTACACGGTTCATCCCGAAGAGCTGTATCTCTATATAGTGGATAGCTGCCGTTGCGACTTGGAAGCTTATTTCAATTGTCGCTATGTCGAGTGAAGAAGAGTTCACGATTGAAAAGCTCGGTACGTTAAGAAAAAACCCCGATTGGAAAGGCATGATTATAAACTTGTATTTATGGTAACGCCCGACGATGACGTTTTTGCGCGTGCTTTTGATAGCATTCTAGCAGCGCTTAAGGGCACCTTACCTGCCGAGTGTAAAGTGGGTACAAAAATAGTATTGAACGATATGAAAGCCCTTTACATTGAATATAAACCCGTATCAGTTAAACGGTGAGTGATGCTTGGGCGGTTTTACCACATCGTGCAGAGTAATGGCGATGTTGATGTAGCGTCAATCACCTTCGAATTTAGCGTTTTGCACCGTAGGCGGTAAAGACAATATATATTTTTACTGTAATAATAATGTGATTGTACGTTTTGTATATATTTTCCTGTACCAATATTTGATAATATAACTATATATATATTTTTTCTAAAATTTTTGTTAATACTATGTTTTGTACGAGTATATATATATATAATTAATATAATATATATTTTTTAATATGACTGTACGTTTTGTATATATTTTCCTGTACCAATATTTGATAATATAACGTTTGATAATATAACTATATATTTTTCTAATATTTGGTTAATACTATGCTTTGTATGATTATATATCTTCCATTATATTATTTGATCATATATGTGCCCCGATGTATATGCACTAATTCATAAACAGAACGTTGTAGTGGTGTTTTATTTATTCCTTGTACACAATTATATCATTTATTTGGTTTTCTGATTAATTAATTAATTGCTAATTCTCAAATCGTTCTTCTAAGCCAACTGGTATATATGCTTTAAATAAAATACATGGCGCTATCTGGTAACTCAGTCTTCTATTGGCTGATTAATATATGAGTTAAATTAAATGATTAATGCTATCTGGCAACTCAGCGTGGCTGATGTGCCCGAGGCACCGGCTGTGGGAGTAATTAAGCGCATGGCGCTATCTGGCAATTCAGCCAACTGGCTGTTTAGGGGGCTATAAAAGGCGGCGGAGCGGGAGAAGCCTCTATATTCGTTCGGCCTTCGCCGAACAAGGATCTCTGGTCCTTTCTTTTTAATGGCCCTTTGGGTGGTGAGGAAACCCCTTCCCTCCCATAGAGGCCTCTTAGGTTAGGTATACCCCTTTGGGGGGAATAGCTTGGGGGAGAACTCCGCCTCCAAGTTGCATACCCCTCTTTCTCTCTTCCTCTCTTGCTATCTCTTCCTTTCTGCCCCTTTGGGGGGAATAGCTTGGGGGAGAATTCCGCCTCCAAGTTGCATGCCCCTTGCAACCCCATTTTGGGTTTGGCAACAAAGATTGGCACTCTCTTCTTCCTCTCTTACTATCCCTTTATACTCCTTTGGGGGGTGAGGCAACGAAGGGGGGTGGGGGTGGGGCTTAGCAGCAAATGGGGTGGGGAGGTGCTTAGCGACAAGGGGGTGGTGGGTTGGCACTCTTGCAACAAGGGGGTGGGGATTGGCACTCTTGAAACAAAGGGGGTGGGGTGGCACTCTTGCAACAAAAGGGGGTGGGGTGGCACTCTTGCAACAAAGGGGGTGGGGTGGCACTCTTGCACCATTAGGCAATATTACGTAATATTTTGCAATTGCATTGCACTCCACCTTTTTGACACCATACTACTAAATAAAATATAGAATTTTCAAGCACTTTCGCTATCTTATTCATGCTACCGAGGTGCGTTCCGTTAGCGCTCTCACAGCCCAACTTCTTTCTGATTATTATTGTTTAAACTGTCAATCAAATTAAAAAATATACTTGCCTATTTATCTTAGACTTCATTTCTAACTTATTTTCTTAATAAATAAAAGAAACTGGAAAAAAGATCACGAAAATTTTACTCGCTCAAATATCAGTTCATGCCCGAATTATGTTTAAGATTAAAACAGTTTTATACCTTATGTATAAGGTAGTCCATACGGACTAAAATCGCTTAAACTGTGTGGTCGAATTTACAACCATGGGCATGAAAGGGTTAATTCATAACCCCTACTTATTTCGATAGGCTGACGCTTCAAACCACTCGTCTAAGGCCTTTGGGAAATTTAATTAAGACTAATTACTTAATTATTTGGAATGAAAAAGTCTTTAATGAAATGGAACCTGTCTCATGAAGCGAAACACATGTTAAGATAGGTGAAAATACAGAGTAATTAATACAGGCATAATTTTTTATCCTATTGTTGATGAAAACCGAGAGACAAGGACTACAGACTTATTTAAAAAAAGGTAGAATTTCAGTATTAGTCTAGATTTCTTAGGCAATTTTTAGATAATGGTATAACATATAAAGGTTATGCATTTTATTATCTATGAAATTTAGTTGTCTTAATAACATCTATTAATAATAACATCTATTAATAATTAATAATTATACATATTTTTTTTCAAAATAACCGAGTCTGAATCAAATATTCAAATTTATTGCAATTTTGACAAATGCAATCACAATTTGCATTGATAATATAATTTTTTTTCATAACGCAATAATTTTAATATTATTTTTATTGTTTTAGACCGAGAAAATTCATAATTATTCCTTTAATTCGTGTTCATAACCGAAGGAATTCCTTATTTACGTAGGCTACAAATGGGAAGAAAACAAGTTTTTTCCAGAAAGACGAGGTCAAATGGAAGTAATTATAAAAAAGGCTAGAATCAAAGGAAAGTAGCCTCCCAATTTCATATATCTCGGCCACTAGTATGCAAAATCAAAGAGGATTTTTCAAGGATGGAGAATAAAAAGCAAAAACAAGATCCAGCAGGCCCGAATAACGAGTCAACGCATTGATAATGTGATCAGGAAGGAAGGCAAAGATTTTCATCACTTGTACCTTGATGCAAGAACAGTTCCCCTTCTCCAGTCAGTAAAAGAAACATTCAACATAGGCTTTAGAATGAGTATAATTTAGTCGCAAGAAGACCAGCGAGAAAACTAATCCTAGGTGAAAAGCAAAACAGGAGGAGTCACTTAACAATGAAATGTGCCATTTGGTTTTGTTTATCGAAAAGAGCCAGATTATATTATGTGCACATGATCATGTGTACGACTGACGTCCACCAAATCAACGAAATAATTCCAAATACTGTATTACTACCATGAAAATCCCTGCAAAAGTTCTGGTTTGGGGATGTTTAGATGCTAAGAACAAAGGAGAACTCTACTAAAACACCCTCGAGCAACATGCTCTAAGAACAATATACGAGCAGTATAACGGATACTCCTGGTTTCAGCAGGACTGTACAGTTTGCCACATAGATGAAATTGTGAAAAAACTGGTATAGGGGAAAAATACCCTGATTAAAGCATACTATAACTTTTAAATAAACACTCGTATTCAAACAGTTTTAATCATAAGTAGATAAACATACAAAGTTTTGATACATAGTTAATGAACTTAATAAGCTTCCACATGTGCACCCCTAGTGGCACGTAAAATGTCTAAACGGTATTCACACTCACGCCACACATTTTCCAACATTTGTGGGTTAACTGTTGCAATTGCATCCGTAATGCGTTCTCGCAATGTCCTGATATCTGGAACAACTGTTGCATAAACCAAATCTTTAACATGACCCCAGAGAAAGAAATCCAGCGGAGTAATGTCTGGTGATCTTGGGGGCCATGGGATTGGCCCGTCCCTGCCAATCCATCGATTTGGAAATGTTGCTTCGAGAGTTTCACGAACAACATGCGCCCAATGAGGGGGTGCCCCATCTTGTTGGAAGATGACAGTTGGCTGCCTGGCCTGCAGCTGGGGGATGGCGTAATTGGTGAGCATATCCAGGTACACAGTTGCGGAAACAGTGTTCTCAGCGAAGAAGAAAGGACCAATTATCTGGTCATGCATTAGTCCACACCAGACATTGATCTTCGGACTGCCCCGAATATGCTCCCTTACGGCACGTGGGTTTTCCGATCCCCAAATACTCACATTGTGTCTGTTGACTCTACCACTAAGATGGAACGTAGCCTCGTCTGAAAAGCAGACACGTAACAAGAAGTCATTATCTTCGTCAATGCTGTTCAAAATGTCAATAGCGAATTGTTCACGTTTTGGACGGTCATCAGGCTTCAGTTCTTGAACAATTTGTACCTTGTAGGCGTGTAACTTCAAACATTTGTGTAAACCTTGTGCACCGTAGACTTCGGTATCTTTAGTTGGCAGAAGCTTGGCTCACCGATTTCCTTGGTGACTGTGTGAAAGCAGTTTGAATGTTTTCCACCGTCCCATCGGAAACTGATGGTCTACCACTGCTCTTTCCCTTTTCCACGTTTCCAGTTTCCAAGAATTTTTTCATCCACGACTTAATTAACTTCACATCAGGTGGATTCTTTCCATACTTTGTTCTGAACCTTCGCTGAACACTGACAGGAGATTTTGTTTCTGCAAGCCACACAACACATTGTGCCTTCTCTGTCACAGACGCCATCTTAACTGAACAGCTACTACAGCGCTCCTAGCGGTGAATGCGGTAGACGAAACACACCAGCACAGAAACTCTCTGCGTGTACGAGATCACCTGTAAAAAGAAAACGGATGTAAGATTCGACATTAAAACATGAGAGCATACTGTTTTCAGGGTAAACATTTATGGACACCCTGTACATTTCAACTGTGGAATGGCCTCGTAACTCTCCTTACCTCATTCTGCTTGAGAACCAACTACAGATTTCTGAAGGTGAAAGTCTCTGAAAAGAAGCCAGGATCTCACGAGGATATTTCTTCTGCTATAAAAACCAGTAAAAACAGGTTGGCAGTTCGAATTGGTCCTGAAATTTTGCCCAAACCTTATCAAGATCAAGTCATTTGTTGATTCCAAACTTTTTGCCATGACATGTACCCGATTTCAAAATGAAGCGACAGGAAACCATACAAGAGAGGATTGGATAAAAAAAAATGCAATGAGCAGGAAAAAAGTTAAAACTTTTTACGCGCGCGCTTTGGGATGTACACCGATATGGTAAAAACTACTTAAATCTAGCTTTAAAGTGTAAGAGTTCAAATGAAAGTTGCTGAAAGCCTGCGTAATGTTAGCAACTTAAAAGTAGGCAAGTTATTTTATTAGTTAAGCTAGACATACCTTGAATTATTCGGTCTGTGACCTAATTTCTAAGCACTAGAAGAGTCTATGCGCACATTTCTAATGTTCTCGGAACGAAAAAATCCTGAATGTGTATCTACTGTAAAATTTCATTTTTTTTTCTTTTTCATTTTCCAAGGCAAAGCTGTTATTAATCCTGAAGAAACTACCAATTCCATCTTTCTATCTATTTTTTATTTATTTTTGTTTGCAAAAATTACATTAATCCCGAAAAAATCACGAAAGCTTTTTTTTTATATCTATATTTCGATTGAAGCTAAAAAATATTAATTGTACAACCTTACCGCAAACCATACTATCGTAACATGCAACATTTCCAAACTGTATATGTCTTGCAAATTTGGGATTAATAGGCTTAGTGGGGCATCCTATAGTGTGAACAATAGCATGATCCTATAGTTACCTCTCCATGGGGGAGCCCTCGGATACAAATAAATTTTTGGTATAAAAATACAGTTGCTAATTTATACCGCTTCTAAAAATTTGATGAAAATCAGTTAAGAGAGGAACTCAATAGGTTTGTTAAACCAATGAACCTGTGGTTACGAATACGTCGAAAAGAATGAATTTTGAAAAAACAGTTAGGATTTTTATAGTAAAGGGTGATCCAGAGAAATGGGAACCAAAAGAAACCCCTGTAACTCTTAAAGTATAAGTCCTTTTATAAAATCATACGCATCATTCGAAAGAGGATAGTTACAAGTTTGTACAGGATTGTATAGGTTTTGACAATACAAGACAAGATAAGATACAAAACAAAATAAATGTGTTAGTTAAAACTAACCCTTCAAGATGACTGCATGGACTGTGGAACAGCTGCGTTTCATAACTGAGCAATATTATGAGCATGGAAGAAGTGTAGTTTCAGCTCAAAGATCTTTCAAGACAAATTTTCAGATGTCAAAATCACCTTCTAAGAAAGTAATCCGTCGGTGTGTCAGAAATTTTTCCCTAACTGGCAGCATTGGAAAAAGAAAACCAACTGGAAGAGTGCGCACAGCAAGGATAGACGAGATCATTAACAGAACTCATGAAATTGTACAGGATAATCCTAACATAAGCATCAGACGTGCTTCTCAGCTGTTAGGAGTTGGATATGGAACAACAACAGGACACGTCAACGCGAAGAGGCGACGTCAAACCAAAACATCAACGCGCTGGTGGCCAAACTTCCTCAAATCTCCGTGCAGCGGGCTGTCTACGGTTGGCCAGACTGGCAGTCGACGGCCTGTTGCGTGGCACGGTCAGAGTGCCGATCGGCTCCCGGGGCCGGACCTATTCTCAGCGTGCTATTTTTTCAATTACAGGGAACAAATGCGTGCTCCCCGAACTACTCTTACTCTCTGGCGACATTAAGACTAATCCAGGCCCCACTACAACTTACACATGTCACCATACACAAAGACATAGACACAATAGCACCATGAGACACATACAGAAGTATAATATTAACATATTACAGTACAACGTAGATGGCCTCACAAACAAAATCATGCAGCTTAGGGAATTCGTACACAAACAAAACATTCACATAGCACTTATACAAGAAACAAAACTAAAACGCACACACAAAACACCCACCATCCCTGACTTCACGGCGATCCGTCAAGATCGTACTGGGGGTAACGGGGGTGGACTCATCACTTACATACGTAAAAGCATTAGCTACACTGATGCTACCCAAAACATTACAAACACAATCCAAGCAGATAACACGATAGAAATACAGGCAGTTAACATTAAAACACGCGCAAAACACAACAACACACTAATCAACATTTACATCCCACCAGATAGTTCACCTCAGGTGCCAGCCAATTACAATCCACAGTTACACAATCTTGCCTCTCTCACTAATGTCATCTTAGGAGGAGACTTCAACGCCAAAGACGCTAGTTGGTACCTGCACAACCAAAACAACACCAGAGGCGCCAACATAGCCACACAACTAAACAGCCTCTTCATTCTTAACAATACAGAAGAACATACACACATACCACATCAAGCAGGATACTCAAACTCCTCCCCAGACATAACGTTCTGTTCCCCCTCACTAGCAACACATACACAATGGAGAACAGAAAAACAACTGTCATCAGACCACCTGCCCATCATCATTACAACACATTCTACACTCTGCCCCAACAGCCTTAGGCACACTTACAGAAATTACAAGAAAGCTGATTGGGAACAGTTCAAAATACAGACTGAGGAACAATTCACCACATTAAACAGCACACCCATCATAAACATCGATACAACACTCAAGATATTTAATCAGATTATCAATAATGCAAACAAATACATACCCAAGGGCAACATTAGGAAATACAACCAAATTACACTAGAGAAATAGCCCACCTCATAAGGCAACGTAACAACCTCAAACATAACACACAAACACCACACACAGAAGCCATAAAGCAGCAGATACAACAGCTCAACACAGAAATAAACAACAAACTCAAAGAAAAACAAACAGAAACATTCAGGGAATTCATAACAACACTAAACCACTCCACAGATACATACAGGCTATACAAGACTATAAACAGCATTACCCACTCTAACAGCGGCATTCACACCTCACACGCGGCTATCTGTCGCAGCCAAAATAATATCCTAACATACACACAACAAGCTAACATTCTAGTTAATCACTACGCAAAGATAAGTCACTTAAACAGAGACAACAACCAGAAACACGCAGACAAACAAACAGCCAGACACAAGAAAACCTACAGACTCGACACGACCATTACACCCTTCAATACAGACCAGACCACCAAGATCATCAAAAACATTAAAAATTCGAAGGCTACTGGACCAGACAACATATCTAACATACACCTTAAACACTTGGGCCCACAAGGAATACTAGCTCTCACAAATATCAGCACATATTCATACCAACACTGTATTATTCCTGACATATGGAAACAAGGTAAAATTATTACACTACTCAAACCAAACAAAAATCCAACAGAACCAGCTTCCTATAGACCCATTACTTTACTATGCACACCTTCCAAAGTAACAGAAAGACTAATCTTACAAATCACCAACCCACACATACCACTATCGCCTACTCAACATGGATTCAGACCTCACCACTCAACCACGACATTACTCACTAACCTGACGCAGCACATCATGGATGGCATCAACTCTAGAAGACCAGCTCAACGTACAGTATTAGCAACAATAGACATTAGTAAAGCATTTGATGCTATCCCACGCTTCCCTCTCATAAACAAAATACTCAACACAAACATGCACAATAACACCAAAAGGTGGCTGAGCAACTATCTCTCAGGAAGATACTCACATGTCACATTTAATGGCAAGTCATCCAAAAACAAGCTTTTCCGAACGGGGTCCCTCAAGGCTCTGTTCTCTCACCAACACTCTTCAACTTATACATGCATGACATTCCAACACCCATAGATAACAAGCTTACCTTATCATCATATGCAGATGATATCACTCTAACATCCACCCACAACAACATCGACACCGCTACAAATAACCTACAAACATTTTGAACAGTATACAAGACTGGCTCACACACAATAGACTCAAAGTAGCGCCCACAAAATCAACCATCACCTTGCTTACAAGCAACACAAAAGAACACCAGGTAATTCCACAACTTACACTAAACAACATCAACATTCCACACACTCACAGAACCAAAATACTAGGTGTCACATACAACACATCATTATCTTTTGCAAACCACATTCAGGACATTAAAAACAAATGTACGTCAAGACTTAACACGCTTAGGGTACTAACAGGCACAAACTTTGGACACCAGCAGGAAACAACGTCACTCATCTACAAACAATATATTCGTTCAGTTATGGACTATGCTAGCCCATGCTGGGCACCCATTATCTCAAACACACACATAAACACCTTACAAACAATACAAAACAACACACTTCGTATCATTACAGGATGCACTCAAACAACACCAATAGAACACCTGCACACAGAAACAAAAATACTAAAAGTTAGGGAACATTTAGACATGAGGGGAACACAATTCATGGCAGCAGCGACAACTAACCCACAACACCCTTGCCACTACATGTACAATCATGCACCAACACCTCGCACCATTAAGGTAACACCAGAGAGACATTATAACCAAATACTCCATTCCATACAACGCCCCACAGACATCACACAGTACAGAAAACACATACACACACACCTAACCCACAAAGCACTGACACGACTCGGTCCGAATGCGGTCCTAGGTGCGAAGCCGCCGCCCATTAACAGGTCAGAGATCAGCCTGAGCAGATCGGATCGAGTTAACTTAGCACGATTCCGATGTGGACATCACCCCAACTTATGGACATATAAACACAGACTAGACAACTCCATAGACGACACCTGCCACCTGTGCCAAGACACACCACAAACAATTGAACACATTATGACGGACTGTACCGCTCTAGCACAACAACGAACACAACACAACATCACGAGTGCGCTGAACCTCTGGTCCACTCCGGAGAGGGCGATCGGTTACCTGCGTGCCGCCGGCTTGCTCGATCAGGGTGGGCTGATCGGCTAAACAACAACAACAACAACTAAACGATGGAGATTTCGCACGAAGACGACAATTCTGTCAATGGATCCAACAGAAGGTAAATGACACCACCAATTTTCTAGCAACTTTGATTATGTCAGACGAAGCCCATTTTCACTTGAATGGAACTGTAAACAAACAAAATTGTCGTTTCTGGGCAACAGAAAATCCATTGAATATTACCGAAGTCCCGTTGCATAGTCAGCGTGTAACTGTTTGGTGTGGTCTTACTGCATCTCAGATCATAGGGCCGTACTTTTTCGAGGATTCCACCGGAAACACGGTCACTGTAAATGGTGATCGCTACGAAAAAATGTTGACCGATTTCCTTATTCCTAAATTAAGAGATCTTTGTCTAGAAAACCACTAGTTCCAACAAGACGGAGCTACCTGCCATACCACGAGGAACTGCATGGCAGTTTTTCGTCAAACGTTTCCAGGCGAGTTAATCTCAAGATTTGGAGACGTTGAATGGCCCGCAAGGTCTCTGGATTTTTCTCCCTTAGATTATTATCTCTGGGGATATTTAAAGAGTAGGGTCTACAGAAATAACCCAACGATCTTGCAAGAATTGAAGGCCGCCATCACAAATGAGATACAGGCCATACCACCGCACACTCTTGCAAAAGTGATGCAGAACTTACAAGCGAGAACACTGGAATGCTTGGCAACTAATGGAGCACATTTGAAAGGAGTCATTTTAAAAAAATAAATATTTCATAATAAACTTGTAACTCTACTCTTTCGAATGATATATAGTTTTTATGAAAGGAATTAAATATTAAGAATATTTGGCTTTTTTTTATGGGTCCCATTTATCTGGATCACCCAGTACAAATAAATATCTGATGATCCTATACACACACTTCAAATCTGAACACAAAATGTATTACTTTCGGCCCTATGTAAAAACCTTAAAATAGTTACTCCTCCTCAGAAAAAGGTTGAACACTGTATTTTTAACATGTGATTAACTTAGTCCCCCAAATCTATAAACACTGCGCGTTAGTGAGAATTGGCTGGAAAATAAATAAGTTACCATAGTTAGCCCTACTTTCAGAGAGTTATATCGAAATCTTGTTTTCCCTTGTTTCTCCACACGTCCTGAAAATTTTGTGGTAATTGGGTGAGAGGGGAACCCTGTAGACTGTTCGGTGTACATGAAAACAATAATAGATAATAAAAATAACTAAGCATAACAATATTAATCTCCTTTGGGATTAATAATAACAATAGTTTTAATAAATATAATAATAAATGACCTAGTGTTTAAAACAAAATGGGGCACAGTTCTAAAATCTGGAGCGCCGACCTTGCGTGCGTTTGGCTCCCTCACGAGTCCTTGGAGACTAATTCTCAGAACTTTTTCATGTAACTTAAATATAATCTTGTATCAATTTTTAATTGAAATAATTGCCATGGAAACGAGGAATTAATTTATGTGATAACAGAACTGGGGTAAGGTTTTCTTAAATTTATCATCTACATTTAACACTAAACTTTGTACAATAACAATGGTTACGAACGTATAAATTTACCTTAAGAAGGTGTTAATCCTCACGTATAAAATATAGGGTTTAATTTATTGTTAATTACTGAAATGTAAATAAAACATTCAAGAATTGATATAATAATTAAATACAAATTTATGTGAAGGAAAGTATTCATTAGCCGCAAATTATATCCAATAGAAACTGTCTTTTCTGTAGAAGCAGAATAGATTTACTGATTTTCATTTTTTACTGCCATTGTCATCGTAAATACACTGTAATTGATACCTCAGGAGTTAGGCAATTTGTTCCTTCACTACATTTGTTTGATACCGCGTTAGTAGACAGAGTTTTGAAAAACAATGGTAACCAGTTAAATTTTATTCGTTGAACAAAAACTTCACAATTTAATTTTTCAGAATTATTAATATAAAACAAAAAAAAGTCACAGCACGTCTTAATTCTATAGAAAACAAAATGCAAAACATCTTTACAGGATAGTATTGCTTAAACTTTTCATGGAGATTGATGGTGACCCTGTTTTAATTCGTGGAAAAAATCAAAAACTAATTTTTACATTTGGTAAGTGGATGTTCAGATAATGTGATTTTTAAGGCATTTTTTTTTTAAGAATAACGTTTTCAAAAATAAAATCAAAATAGTTAATATGACATTTATATAGCTTAAATCACCAATATAAAGTTGTTGTTTTTGGAGGGTTTTAATAGCTACATCGTTGCCAGTGGCGTAACACCGCTTCCCTTCGATCAGCAAAGTTAAAGAGACGTTGGGTCTGGAGTAGTGCTTGCATAATACCGAAAATTTTCAATACCGGTATTTGGAGGCAATTATGCTAATCCCGGTATTGATACCGGTATTATGAAAAAATAATTTATTTTGATTTATTATGGTGCCACCCTACCAACCCTCCCACAAGTCTGAGGGACTTGCAGTACTCACCATATTTACTATAAATTAATGACCCAACTCCAAATAGATGGCATTCTATTCGAAAAAGTTTATACAGTAAATTACTAAATTGTAATAAAAATATTATTTGAATTTTTTTTTAGCATATTATTATACAACTACTGGGGTAGATAGAAATTATTAGTATCTAAATATTTATTTCTTAGTTTGATTTTGAAAGTATGCTTTGAGGAAGCAAAGAGCATCTAGGGATTGTTCAGATAGACTTGATCTCAGTTTCGTCAGAAATAGGCCTGCAGCAGAAAAGGCTCTTTCTGATTCTGCACTTGTAGGTTTAATTGAAAGCAGTGCCTTGTACAGCTTCTCTAAATTCTCACTTCTCTGTAAAGTAACTCCCAAGCTTTTAAATTCATTAGTAACATCAAAATCAATGGAATTTTTTTTAGATGGCACTTTTCCTAGTTTGTCCATTTCTTGCATGTATTCACTCAGTAATGAATCTGCTTCCACTTCAGTCTTATTTGCAGCTACATTTTCAGGGTTACATGGAAATTCCTGTTCTTCCATTTCTATCTCCAAATCAACCACATTCTTAGGGAAAAGTCTTTTATGGAGCCTTTCTGCAGTTCTTTTGAGAACTAATTTTGATGGAACAGAAAAACTTTCCTCTTCTTGAACTTTTAAAACTTCGGGATTATGAAGATATTTGATTAAACCTACAATGTCTTGCTGTCTTCTTGAAATGTAACGATTTCTAAGACAATCTTTTAACTCTTTTGCTATTGGATTATTTTTCTCTCCTAGTTTCTTTGAAATAAATTTCATTGATGATTCAGCTGTCAGGAGTGATGCATCTTTCGAGCATAACCCTTTAAGAATTATTTCAACATGACGTAAGGTGTCAAAGGTTTTCAAAATTTCCCACTCTGTTGAAGAAATGGCTACAGTTGAATGAATCACTCTTAAAGCTAGTGCAATAAATAGTTTTCTTTGATAGAAAGGAATAGAAAACGAAAAAAAGAGGTTAACTGCAAAATACCCCGAAACTTTTTTTTTCTCCGAATCCTCCAAAACAGTTTATTTGCCCATCGGAGGACTAAATTGCCTAAATTTTACAATAGCAATTTTTGTCAATACCGAAAACCTATAATATCGGTATTATTTGTACTTCTTCAATACCGGTATTAATACCGGTATTTCAATACCGGTTTTAACCCCTAGTCTGGAGGGTAGTTGGATGTGAGACCGTCTTCTGCGTCCTAATTATGTAGCGACCCGTGGTTAGAATCCCACGTAAAGCCGTAGGTCCCCTCCGCAGTATGATTTCATATGTTGTAAAGGTGAGTACACTTTTTACAATTTCCTATTCGTTCGAAATTCGTTAGCGTTATTAAGTCAACTTCATACTCAGGCGAACGTTCGAAAGGGGTGTGCAAACGTCTCTAATAAAATGTTACACATATCCGTAATAGTTTATATAAATGAATTCCCGTCCAATAGTTTGAACATATGAAAAAATATATACTTCACGTGGGTCTGAACTTCTGTCTCACCTCATATATATATATATATATATATATGCAGTATATAGGTATGAGATGAGTATAAACCGGGTGTACCTGGAGAACTCAAGAAAACAATTCTTCCTTACATGAAGTCAGGTATTAGGTAGAGGCTACCAGCCTGACCTTCGTGTAAAGAGAAACCGTTGCACGGAACATTGCCAAAATTATATATATATATATATATATATATATATATATATATATATATATATTCTGGTGAGATGTTTTCTTGAATAATATTGAATGGAAAAAATGAAACCGAATGTTCAGAAATGATATGAAATATGAAAATGTTATAAATTTTTCAAATGAATGTCTGAAGTCATTGTGATTTCATCCTCTTACCTCTTTCCTTCTCTAAAGAAAAAGAAAATAAAACCATAATTAAGGGCCAACTTAAAAAAAAAAAAAGTTTGAAAAAAAATCTCATTTTTAATTTAAAAACGGAAATATTAGAAAATAAAGTTGGGTTCTCTCAATAAATGTAAGAACCAAATTTTTAAAATCGTACATAAAAGGAATTTCTTTAATTTATTTTTAATTTATTTTTTTTTTTTTAAAAACGTTTTCTTAAAATTTTAATAAATTAAAATTTGAAATTCGCCAGTTTAAAAGGGGCGCTTTCATATTTAATCATGTTTGATTTTCTCCTATTTTATACTATTTTCTTTTTTTTAGCGATGTTGGGGGGAGGGAGACCAAGAGAAGAAGAAGGAGGAGGAGGAGGAAGGGGGCAGGGGTGTTTTAGGTGGGGGAGGGGAGTCCTTTATACATCCTTTTTAAAAAAAATTAAAAGAAAAACTATTGAAAAGAAATTAGTCAAGACAAATATGGAAATAAATTTGAGTTTTTGCGGATTTTTGTTCGCGAAATTTTACTTAAATTAAACTTTTAAATATTTACTTTGGTTTCTGTAAGATTTCGGCTTTTGAAACACACACACACAAACACACACACACACACACACACAACACACACAAAGACACGCACTATATATATATATATATATATATATATATATATAGACAGAATGTATAGAATATTTAATGAAGTTTTGAGCCTTTGCGAAAATCTGAGTTTGTATTCGTACAACGATTTCATGAAACAGTTTTTCTCCTTGTAAGATTTCATATAAATTTAAAGCCATTTTTCCATCAAATACACTGTTTATAACGTGGGCATTTCTCTACTGTTGTGGTCGGGTGGAGTGGGGTGGGGTTGGGGTACATTGTTATAATCGTTACCAAAAATTTGGTTCAACGCTATTTTTAAAATGTGATATGGCAAACATAATCAGTTCTTGTGTGGAAATGTAAGTTACTCGCAATTTATATTGAAGATTTTATGGCATAATTTGAGTACCTTATAACCTCTTACAGTGGTCGTATCCAAATGATAATAAAATAATAATAATAATAATAATAATAATAGAAATATCAAAATTCTTTAGTGATAAATATTGAAATTTCTTCTTCTCTCTCCATTTTGCTCTCTTGTATTAGATTTCCTGACGTTTCGGTCATTTACTACGAACATCTTCAGACTTTCCTTGTTGTACAACAACGTGTGGCACTTGTTACAATATAAAAAAAAACTGGTTATAAGCACGTGAAATAGTTGTATTACGCTCGAAAGGCAAATTTAGATTTTTTTTCACACAAAGACTGACTGACTATACTTGACAAGTTACATTTACAAAAAAAATATCGTTGAACCAAATTTTTTCTAGCACTGTTCTTAAATTTTAATCCATTTCTAGTCACTTGCCAGAGAAAAATATTACTAAATCCATTAATAAAATGCGCTACATCGCCATTTTTGAAAGTTGTAGTTCACTATCATATGAGGCGTTCCGTGCGACAGTGACGAGCCCGCCATGGTCCCAAATTTTGGGCACTTTATCCTTTCTTCTTTATCATGCCTATAATTTACGACAAAATACCTTCAAAATGAGACCAAGTTCATCGTAATCAATGAATATTCGCGGATTTTATGGCTATTTCCATTTTTAAAACTTTAACGCGAGCTTTCTCGAAACTTAAATTTGGCGCGCTCGTCACTGTCGCACGGAGTGCCTCATATTTAAGTTTATTTATACTAAATTACATAATAATCAGTTCCATCTTATCGGTAAAAAAATATTATCTGCATTTGAGCTTTACGCCGAAAGTATAACTATTAAACATAAGGGTGAAGGATAATTTAACAGACCTACCCTACTCTAACCCACGGAGTTTCTTGTAAGAACACGTAAAGTGTTAATAATATCTATGAAAACAATGACAAATCTTGGAAGCGCCACCACGCATGGCTATGAAGGGCCGCTTAGGTATGGGTTTAGCTGTTTTAGGGGAGCTGACCCACCACGACCCGTATGTGAACGTATGAGTGCGACTTAATCTCTACCTTTTCTCTTCTTCACTACCCTCTGTCCTTCGTAACCGAATTATTTCTGCCTTCTCACCCCAATCCATTGGGAAACGAGGTTTCGTTAATGTGCCTATATAGGCCTCCATAAAGTTGACAAAAGTAAATAGACAACTTCGGCTTTTCAATATTTTTTGATTTGCTAATAAAAGTCAATAAATAATAATAGATGTTGCTTTTTCCTTCAAATTACATAAAGCTCACACACGTCGTTCTGCGATTCCATTCATCGTGGTGTCTATTTACTTTTGTCAAACCTTATTTATATATATATATATATATATTATAATATATATATAATATATATATATATATATATATATTTTTTTTTTTTTTTTGAGAATTTTGAAGAAGAAAGTTTGGTATCTTGACAAAGAATCATTCAGGATTTTCAGGATAAATAAATAAATAAATAAATAAATGAAAAACATCTACTTAAAATTAATTGACTTTTGCTCGAATTGATATTGAAATTAAAGCGTTATTACTAATTGAAGGAAGTGATATATATATATATATATATATATATATACAGGGTGTCCATAAGTTCGGTTTCATAGAAAAAAAAATATTTTATATTAAATTTATAAAGTAATACATCAAAACTGAAGCAAATGTTCATATTGATGTCTTGTTTTGGGCCCTTTTTATTTTGTTGCAGGTAGAATAACACGCAATGGCTAATATGGAAGTGAGGCCTTTCCCTCAAGACTGTAACTCACTTCCATATTAGCCATTGCGTGTTATTCTACCTGCAACAAAGTAAAAAAGGCCCCCAAAACAAGACATCAATTTGAGTATTTGTTTTAGTTCTGATGTATTACGTTTGTAAATGTAATTTAAAATGAATTTTCCTGTGAGACCGAACTTATAGAACACCCTGTATGTGTGTATGTGTGTGTGTGTGTGTGTGTGTGTATACACGAAAATAATACTGTTTGTACATAATTCGTCTTTCATGACAAAGTTAGCTAATAAGTATAGTTTTATGACATAAGCTTATAAGATATATAGTGACGTTATATTATTTTCTAAAATCTAATAAAGCATAAATTTATGAAGGGTTCATGGGTCATTTTGTCTGGGGAAGCTCCAGCAAAGGTAATAAAGTATACAAGATGCCATTAACCTTCAGGCAGGCAGGAACGTGTTCGTTCTAATTCAATTTTATAACGGGGACCTTAACCAAATCTTTGCCTTCCGCCGCGTTCTCCGACCTCCAGGCAATCATGCTGTTTCCTTGTTCCGTTTTGCACTGTTTTGGATAAGTTACATTATTATTATTATATATATATATATATACTGTGTGTGTGTGTGTATATATATATATATATATATATATATAATATATATATATACCGCGCTTCTCGTTACATGAGCGAGGTAAAGCGATGTTGGTTTTTTGTTTATTAATTGGATGGGTTACCGTTCCCCGCTTTCAGATGATGTAGCGACCCGTGGTTAGTAACCTTAGATGTTACGAAGGATATTAAACAACGGCAAACATTTTCATTATCGTATGTATGTTTCTATACGTGAATAAGTTTTATAATTATCTTTTCATGACTATTAAAATTTTCGAAATAATTACTCCTAATTTTATTAAAATAAGTCATTCAAATTCAGACTCTCTTTTTGAGCCCAAGAGAAAAGTGTCTGTGAGGAAAACTGTTTCATAAAAAGATTTGAAAAGGAGTGAAAGATTTGGAGACAATCGTATCCCAGCTTTGTTTTAAAACGAGATGTCCATTGAGAAACTGCAGTCCAATTTTCATCATTGCAATTATTATTATTATTGTATGGTGATTTTTAATTCTAAATTTAGAGAATTTAAAATATCACTCTGGTATTTTTTTTTTTGTCCTTCTTTGGGAATATAATGAAGAGAGAGTCGACTGTACGATTTATATATATATATTAATATAACTTGAGGAACCGGAATTTAGTAAGGAATAAGAGGACGAGAAGGTGGTATATGTTTATTTGTCAGACGTTTCTGAAATTCATTTTCCATCATCAGTGCTAAAAATGAAAAGTAAAAAGTTGGATTTGGTTCTTCAAGTAAATAATTAATAGGGTGTATATAAGACGGGGAATTTGGCTTTAAAATTTAAACTATAAAAATTCTTCAATAGGATGTAATTATAAAAATGGGAACAGTCAGGAAGCTCATTTCCCAACAGTATGGGGGTGAGGGGTGAATGTGCCTCGAGAGCTACCTTTACAGTATGGGGGTGAGGGGTGAATGTGCCTCGAGAGCTACCTTTAGCCCGAATAATGACAGGGAAAGCGACCAACTCAACCCAACCTAGGAGCCAGCATGAGGGGGCGAGTCAGAGTCCCACCGCTCAGAGTTCGCTACCGTAACCACTGAGTTACCGGGCGCCCAGGACATAATTGTATGTTATTAATTAATCATACAGGGTAACAAAAAATGGGGTGGGGGCACATTTGAAAATGGCATAAAGTTGTAACATGAGAAGTTACTTTTTTTTTTTTTTTTACATTTTATGGAAATAGGCTACAGAATTTTAGCCATAAATTGAAAATTGAGAATGGATACCTGGGGGACAGATGAGAAAATAGCATTTATTATTGAGTAGCATTTTATGAACGAAACGTCTGTAATTTTGGCACAAAGAGAACTCAGATGACATTTTCCCAGAGTTTTTTACGCATTATGTATATGTCAAAACGTGATGATATTGTTAGTAATATGAGCAGCAGGTGAATTGCACGTTTAAAAATAAAGAGAAAACCAGTTATCATAAATTTTTTATCAGTTTTCAGAAGTTTGTACAAAAATTCATCTGCACAAATATGTATTATGCAGTGTACACACACACACACACACACACACACACACACACACACAGTGCGTATCACCAGATAAGCGAGGTATCGACTTTTTTAAATCTATATATCTAAAAAAGCTAATTAACCAAACCTAATCTAAGTGCCATCGAAACGAGAAGGGCGTGATTAGGGTTTCGGACGCAAGTGAGGGTTCGAAGATCGTCTTCTGCTGTCGTTTAAAAATAAGGTACTCGCAAATCACGCCTAACCTAACCAAACCTTAAGTAACCAAATCTAGCATAGCCTAACCTAATTAGAACCAACGTATCGTTTTATCCGACAATAAATATTTTTCTACATTTTATATAAATTTGTTTTAATTTTTCGGGGCACCAAGAATGTTACCTTACAAAAAAATTACCCCACTACATCAGCGAATTATCACATACTCGATCTCACTTATGTCCAGTTGCCTATGCGCGCGCACACGCAATATTTTCGGTTGCGGATTGCAATATTTAACCTAACCTATCATTCAACACACCATTCTTATTAATATTTCATATTTTTTCCAATAGAAAATAAAGTCAGATTAGGGCAACAGCAAGAGGGTCGTTATACGCACGTTCGTGTTGCAATGAACTATGTGGGTGTGGATATCTTGAAGATTGTCGCGGTTTCGTAAGGTAACCAAGAACACACATATACAATATATATACGTATATGTACATACTGTATATATACCGGGTTGCCCAGAAAAAAGTAAGCTATTGCTTTTATCAACTATTACATTTACTATTGTCAAGATTTGCTTGCTTTTATAACGATTTAAATAAATAATTTGTTTTTATATGTAACACTTCTATGTCTTTATAATATTTGTTTTTAATATACTCTATTTATCTTTGTTGCACATTTTTCAAAAATAAAACAACTAAAATCTTAAAAGCAATAGCTTACTTTTTTCTGCGCCACCCGTATATATATATATATATATATATAGGGTGAACCAAATGTAGGTGGACAGTAAATGATAACGTTTATTTTGAGAATACATATTTAATTTTTTTGTATACTATAATACAAAAAAAATTTAATAAATTTAGTTATAATATTAATATAATATAAACACAAACACCATAGTTATAATGAACACCCATAGTTATAATATAATATAACACAAACCGTATTCAACCTACTGTCCACCTACTTTTGGTTCACCGTGTATATATATATATTAACGTAAAGAACGACGCTTCTATAGAAGAATATTGCGCGCAAGATGAGGAGGGAAAACGAACAAATGAAAAAAATGAGGTAACCACCCGGGAATCGAACCCGGGATCTTCCGATTGCCGGTCAGATATGATAACCACTACACCATGGTCCTCACTCGATCAGAAGTCGTAATTCTCCTACATACGCGCAGAAACCAATGCCCCGAGGGGGGCACCTCCCGCATGCCGCACCTATATATATACACCTATATATATATATATATATACAGTGTTGGGCACTAAAGCGTTAATCAGATAACAGTTAATTAACGAAGTTAACTTTTTTAACGGACTATTAGCGGAAGTTAATTTCCATTTATCGTTATCGGACCAGTTAACTTCCGATAACTCGATATTTAGTCTGTTAAAGTCCGTTAACACGTTAACTGCGAGATCACCGGAAGATCACCGCTCCGCGAATGAATTCAAAACCGCCATAACTTCAGTCTGCCAATTCCGTCCTCTGCCGCAGTGGAACGGCTCTTCTCTCCGGCAAGGACATCCTGAGGCCCAAGAGGTCAAGACTGGCAGTTGGGCCTAACTTTGAGAAGTTGGTCTTTCTGAAGGGCAACCCACATTGTGTCATAGTCTTTAATAAATGTGCCTAAAATTTAATTTTACCTTTCAGTTCCCGCCATAATAATTCTCTGGTAAATTAAAATTTAGTTAATGGTTAGTGGTTACAAGGGTTTCAAAACATGTAATCAGTACATTTTTATTAAAAATAAAAAAAAAGTTATTAAGCAAAAAAGTTGCAAAACTTGATAAAAATACAGTTAAATACCTATTTATTGTTGGATTTGGCATAAATAAACATTTTCTATGGGTTTTAAAGCTTTTTTCCTTGATTTTTTTAAATGTTAGTAAAGAAATAGTTATCGTTAACGGATTATCGTTAACTTCCGTTAACTTTGTAGTAAAATTATCGGATTATCGTTATCGGATTAAAATGGGGTTAACGGATTATCGTTATCGAAGTTAACTTTTTGGTTAACGGTGCCCACCACTGTATATATATATATATATATATATCTCTAAAAGTTACGTTCGCTCCTATTCGGTGCTATCCTTTGTATCACTTTCCTCCTACACGCAAAATACTACTACCTTCTTGTAGATGTTTTTTGGGGGTTCAATTTAGGTTAGGTTAAGTCAAGTTTACCTAACCTAACCTAAAATAAAATAAAGCAAGAAATACTGGATGTGTAAAATCCTGAGGTAGCATGAAATACTTGTAATTTGATTTTGAGTTTTTTAATTAAGATACTAACGCGAGTGAAATTCGAAAAATTAATCATTATATCCGATAAAAGAGCGTATTCTCAACTTTTTATGGAACCCTTCCTTACCTTAACGCGAGCGTAAGTGATTAGGAATTTGAAAAAAATAAAAGAATATCACATATAGGAGTTAATGTAACTTCAATGACCACGGACGGAAATGTAGAAGGAATTTGGCGATTTAGGAATACCTACTATATATATATATATATATATATATATATATATATATATATGAATAGAAACGACATAAGTATTAAGGAACGCCTCTGCACACGAGGAAGAGAAATCACGAATAAATGAAAAATGAGGCGAACCGCCCGGAATCGAACCCAGGGCCTTCCAATTGCCGGTTGGATGCGCTACCATTACACTACGGACCTCGATCATTCACAAATCGAAATTCTCCTACATAGGGCAGAAACCAATGCCCTGAGAGGGCACCCTCGCAAATCGTGAATATGTGCATTTAACTGCAATGACCACGCAGTATATAAATGAATAGAAACGACATAAGTATTGAGGAACGCCTCTGCACACGAGGAAGAGAAATCACGAATAAATGAAAAATGAGGCGAACCGCCCGGGAATCGAACCCAGGGCCTTCCAATTGCCGGTTGGATGCGCTACCATTACACTACGGACCTCGATCATTCACAAATCGAAATTCTCCTACATAGGGCAGAAACCAATGCCCTGAGAGGGCACCCTCGGAAATCGTGAATATGTGCATTTAACTGCAATGACCACGCAGTATATAAATGAATAGAAACGACATAAGTATTAAGGAACGCCTCTGCACACGAGGAAGAGAAATCACGAATAAATGAAAAATGAGGCGAACCGCCCGGGAATCGAACCCAGGGCCTTCCAATTGCCGGTTGGATGCGCTACCATTACACTACGGACCTCGATCATTCACAAATCGAAATTCTCCTACATAGGGCAGAAACCAATGCCCTGAGAGGGCACCCTCGCAAATCGTGAATATGTGCATTTAACTGCAATGACCACGCAGTATATAAATGAATAGAAACGACATAAGTATTAAGGAACGCCTCTGCACACGAGGATCCTTAATACTTATGTCGTTTCTATTCATTTATATACTGCGTGGTCATTGCAGTTAAATGCACATATTCACGATTTGCGAGGGTGCCCTCTCAGGGCATTGGTTTCTGCCATATGTAGGAGAATTTCGATTTGTGAATGATCGAGGTCCGTAGTGTAATGGTAGCGCATCCAACCGGCAATTGGAAGGCCCTGGGTTCGATTCCCGGGCGGTTCGCCTCATTTTTCATTTATTCGTGATTCTCTTCCTCGTGTGCAGAGGCGTTCCTTAATACTTATGTCGTTTCTATTCATTTATATACTGCGTGGTCATTGCAGTTAAATGCACATATCACGATTTCCGAGGGTGCCCTCTCAGGGCATTGGTTTCTGCCCTATTTAGGAGAATTTCGATTTGTGAATGATCGAGGTCCGTAGTGTAATGGTAGCGCATCCAACCGGCAATTGGAAGGCCCTGGGTTCGATTCCCGGGCGGTTCGCCTCATTTTTCATTATTCGTGATTTCTCTTCCTCGTGTGCAGAGGCGTTCCTTAATACTTATGTCGTTTCTATTCATTTATATACTGCGTGGTCATTGCAGTTAAATGCATATATATATATATATATATATATATATTCATTATTTGCGTCTTTTTATGAAAAGTGAAGATGTTTTTTCTACACTTACTCAGTTAAGTCGAGGTGGTAATGGAAGTTTTATCGTTAGAACCCTCGTGCAAAGAAATAACATACTGTAAGTAAAAATCAACCCGATTAAAAATCAGTGCAAGGGTTCCCAAAACATTCCTTTAAAGCTTTAAAATTAGTTCAGTGTAAAACTTTTAGTTAATCCAATGAACCAAAAAATGTTGAATAATCAAAATAGAATTTTCGGAAACGCTGAATTTTTTTTTTTTTTTTTTTTTTTATAAAAGAAAAAACAAAAAGATGGCGTGAGCTTAGTTTATATTCTCATTTTCTGGAACTAAAAAAGGCTGGAATGTCTACTCGGTATCTGGGATCACTTTTTTATAGCTCAGAGCGGGAAATTCGATTGGCGGATTATTCTTGAGGGAGTCACACGATGGTTTTTTTTTTCTTTTTTGTGCTCAGACGAGGTTCACACTATTTTTGCATCCAGTTTAGGGAAGTGCGCACACCTCTACACATCGTCATCTGATTTTTTTTCGATTGACTGTTCAACATTTTATATCTATTATACAGGGTGTCCCATAAGTCCGGCATCATAGGAAAAATAATAAAAAAAAGGAAAAACAAAAGCTTTTATTTACAGAACGTGCTCAATATGTATTGTTCCGTAGCCCATTCACAAAATTCCATCCGCCGGTCGGGATCATCTTCGCTTAATTTCTGTAGGATCTGAAGTTTACATGGATGCCATTTGTGAGCCTGAAGAATGCGATGGATGCTACTTTTCGACACTCTTGTCTCGGCGGACAATCGCCGAAGAGACTTATTGGGACTTCTGTTAAAATGAGCCAGGATAGCAGTCGCTGTATCATCGTCAGTGGACCTCCTTGAAGGTCCACTGCGTGGTTTATCTTCTATGGATCCTGTTTCCTTAAACTTTGCAACAAGTCTGCTAACACAACTCTGTGTTATTGGCTCGCGGTCTGGATGCAGTCTGTTAAATTCAGCAGCGGTCTCTCTTTGACTCCGATTTCCTATGAGTAGAATTATCTGGATTCGTTCTTCCTTGCTCACAGACATTATGGCCTGTAGAAAGAGAAAAATATGAATTATGGTTTGTAGAAATAGAAAAATATGAATTTCTCTTATGATGCCGGACTTATGGGACACCCTGTATATGGGATGAATTTCACAATTAAACGAGTGAAATGAATGAATGAATGATGCAAATCCACAAGGAAAAAGAAAAATGATTCCAAGGCCTTTCGTGTATTCAGAAGTACACCCCGTCAGGGAATTCCCTGACGAGGTGTACTTCTGAATACACGAAAGGCCTTAGAATCATTTTCTTTTTCCTTGTGGTTTGCAGCATATATATAATATATATATATATATATATAATATACGAGGAAAGAAGGAGAAGAAGAGAGAGAGAGAAGAGAGAGAGAGAGAGAGAGAAAATTATACAACCAACAAAAAAAAAAAAGTCCTTTCTTATAAGCAACTATTTTGAAACTGATCCTTCCTAATGTATCTTTATCACGCATATTAGATGAGGTTAAATATATCCCTGAGACGATGAAAGTCTCATCAACACTGAAGAAAACTTTAATTCATCAAATTGAAGAAAGTACTTTTAATTATTATTTTGTTTACTTGGCCCCTCCATTGCATTTCAACTACCTTAAATTATAGAGAGGTAAAAATCGAAAATCTCCTTAGCGCTAGGTTAGGTTAAGTTAGGTTAGATCTGGTTAGATTATGCTTGGTTAAGTTCGATTAAATTGGGTTGCGTTAAATGTCGATGATTTTGACCTATACCACCACCATATTTTATAACACAGAGACACCCGAAATACAGTATTTTAAAGCCCCTATATATATAATAATGTTCGTTAAGATGCATGACTGATCAGTAGCAATGAATTATGGACTTTCAAATTTTTTCTTCCATGAGATGGTTATACAAATACACTTGTTCCACTTTTCCAATCGAACCTTTTCTACACAAACTGTACCAAAAAATTAATTGCATTTCCAAGTAATAATCCACTTCATAAATTAATAAGGGCTAAAAATATGAACAAATTATATCAATAATACGAAATTAATACGAAGCAATTATTATTTAGTATAGGGGTGGGGGCATTTTTGCGGGTAATCGTCCTTGGCCCCTCCATCCTGCATAAAAAAAATTCTAATGGCAAAAGTTTCTATATTTTACAAATATTTTTCGATTGACATCTGAATATAATTTTAATTGACATCTTATTTCATATTTAATCGCAATCCTGTAAAATAATTTCATATTTAATCGCAATCCTGTAAAATAATTTCATATTTAATCGCAATCCTATAAAATAATTTCATATTTAATCGCAATCCTGTAAAATAATTTCATATTTAATCGCAATCCTGTAAAATAATTTCATATTTAATCGCAATCCTGTAAAATAATTTCATATTTAATCGCAATCCTATAAAATAATTTCATATTAATCGCAATCCTGTAAAATAATTTCATATTTAATCGCAATCCTGTAAAATAATTTCATATTTAATCGCAATCCTGTAAAATAATTTCATATTTAATCGCAATCCTGTAAAATAATTTCATATTAATCGCAATTGTAAAATAATTTCATATTTAATCGCAATCCTGTAAAATAATTTCATATTTAATCGCAATCCTATAAAATAATTTCATATTTAATCGCAATCCTGTAAAATAATTTCATATTTAATCGCAATCCTGTAAAATAATTTCATATTTAATCGCAATCCTGTAAAATAATTTCATATTTAATCGCAATCCTATAAATAATTTCATATTTAATCGCAATCCTGTAAAATAATTTCATATTTAATCGCAATCCTGTAAAATAATTTCATATTTAATCGCAATCCTGTAAAATAATTCATATTTAATCGCAATCCTGTAAAATAATTTCATATTTAATCGCAATCCTGTAAAATAATTTCATATTTAATCGCAATCCTGTAAAATAATTTCATATTTAATCGCAATCCTGTAAAATAATTTCATATTTAATCGCAATCCTGTAAAATAATTTCATATTTAATCGCAATCCTGTAAAATAATTTCATATTTAATCGCAATCCTATAAAATAATTTCATATTTAATCGCAATCCTGTAAAATAATTTCATATTTAATCGCAATCCTGTAAAATAATTTCATATTTAATCGCAATCCTGTAAAATAATTTCATATTTAATCGCAATCCTGTAAAATAATTTCATATTTAATCGCAATTCTGTAAAATAATTTCATATTTAATCGCAATCCTGTAAAATAATTTCATATTTAATCGCAATCCTGTAAAATAATTTCATATTTAATCGCAATCCTATAAAATAATTTCATATTTAATCGCAATCCTGTAAAATAATTTCATATTTAATCGCAATCCTATAAAATAATTTCATATTTAATCGCAATCCTGTAAAATAATTCATATTTAATCGCAATCCTGTAAAATAATTTCATTAATCGCAATCCTGTAAAATAATTTCATATTTAATCGCAATCCTATAAAATAATTTCATATTTAATCGCAATCCTGTAAAATAATTTCATATTTAATCGCAATCCTGTAAAATAATTTCATATTTAATCGCAATCCTGTAAAATAATTTCATATTTAATCGCAATCCTGTAAAATAATTTCATATTTAATCGCAATCCTGTAAAATAATTTCATATTTAATCGCAATCCTCTAAAATAATTTCATATTTAATCGCAATCCTCTAAAATAATTTCATATTTAATCGCAATCCTATAAAATAATTTCATATTTAATCGCAATCCTGTAAAAATTTCATATTTAATCGCAATCCTGTAAAATAATTTCATATTTAATCGCAATCCTGTAAAATAATTTCATATTTAATCGCAATCCTGTAAAATAATTTCATATTTAATCGCAATCCTATAAAATAATTTCATATTTAATCGCAATCCTGTAAAATAATTTCATATTTAATCGCAATCCTGTAAAATAATTTCATATTTAATCGCAATCCTGTAAAATAATTTCATATTTAATCGCAATCCTGTAAAATAATTTCATATTTAATCGCAATCCTGTAAAATAATTTCATATTTAATCGCAATCCTGTAAAATAATTTCATATTTAATCGCAATCCTGTAAAATAATTTCATATTTAATCGCAATCCTGTAAAATAATTTCATATTTAATCGCAATCCTGTAAAATTATTTCATATTTAATCGCAATCCTATAAAATAATTTCATATTTAATCGCAATCCTGTAAAATAATTTCATATTTAATCGCAATCCTGTAAAACAATTTCATATTTAATCGCAATCCTGTAAAATAATTTCATATTTAATCGCAATCCTGTAAAATAATTTCATATTTAATCGCAATCCTGTAAAATAATTTCATATTTAATCGCAATCCTATAAAATAATTTCATATTTAATCGCAATCCTATAAAATAATTTCATATTTAATCGCAATCCTGTAAAATAATTTCATATTTAATCGCAATCCTGTAAAATAATTTCAATTTAATCGCAATCCTGTAAATAATTTCATATTTAATCGCAATCCTATAAAATAATTTCATATTTAATCGCAATCCTGTAAAATAATTTCATATTTAATCGCAATCCTGTAAAATAATTTCATATTTAATCGCAATCCTGTAAAATAATTTCATATTTAATCGCAATCCTGTAAAATATTTCATATTTAATCGCAATCCTGTAAAATAATTTCATATTTAATCGCAATCCTGTAAAATAATTTCATATTTAATCGCAATCCTGTAAAATAATTTCATATTTAATCGCAATCCTGTAAAATAATTTCATATTTAATCGCAATCCTGTAAAATAATTTCATATTTAATCGCAATCCTGTAAAATAATTTCATATTTAATCGCAATCCTGTAAAATAATTTCATATTTAATCGCAATCCTGTAAAATAATTTCATATTTAATCGCAATCCTGTAAAATAATTTCATATTTAATCGCAATCCTATAAAATAATTTCATATTTAATCGCAATCCTGTAAAATAATTTCATATTTAATCGCAATCCTGTAAAATAATTTCATATTTAATCGCAATCCTGTAAAATAATTTCATATTTAATCGCAATCCTGTAAAATAATTTCATATTTAATCGCAATCCTGTAAAATAATTTCATATTTAATCGCAATCCGGTAAAATAATTTCATATTTAATCGCAATCCTGTAAAATAATTTCATATTTAATCGCAATCCTGTAAAATAATTTCATATTTAATCGCAATCCTGTAAAATAATTTCATATTTAATCGCAATCCTGTAAAATAATTTCATTTAATCGCAATCCTGTAAAATAATTTCATATTAATCGCAACCTGTAAAATAATTTCATATTTAATCGCAATCCTGTAAAATAATTTCATATTTAATCGCAATCCTGTAAAATAATTTCATATTTAACGCAATCCTGTAAAATAATTTCATATTTAATCGCAATCCTGTAAAATAATTTCATATTTAATCGCAATCCTGTAAAATAATTTCATATTTAATCGCAATCCTGTAAAATAATTTCATATTTAATCGCAATCCTGTAAAATAATTTCATATTTAATCGCAATCCTGTAAAATAATTTCATATTTAATCGCAATCCTGTAAAATAATTTCATATTTAATCGCAATCCTGTAAAATAATTTCATATTTAATCGCAATCCTATAAAATAATTTCATATTAATCGCAATCCTGTAAAATAATATATTACAAATCGGAAATACTTAAATTTGTTTAATAATATTTAATATACCGTGTGATTACAAATGATCTTCCCGATTTTAAACATTTATTATGAAAAAACTAACAAAGCTACAGCGAAAAGCAAGATATACAAATGAAGAAGAACTCAAAAAGTTTTATTTACAATCTATTGAAGTTCAATATGAGCTCCTTTTGTGGTTCTGCAGGCATCAAAGCGGTATTCTGTTTCCCTCCATACATTTTGTAGCATATCATACTGAACTTTTTTAACAGCTTCACGTATCCTTCCCTTCAAATGTTCCAAAGTTGTTGCCATTGGTGGAACAAAAACTTCATTTTTGACATAGCCCCAGAGGAAGAGGTCAAGGGGGGTTAGATCGGGCGAACGAGCAGGCCAAGGAATGGGCCCCCCACGCCTGATCCAACGATCAAGCAATTGCTCATTCAGGAATGTTGTAACCTCATTGTGAAAATGGGGTGGCGCACCATCCTGTTGAAACCACACATCAGCTTTGTCTTCTAGCAGGTGGGGCATCAGCCACAGCTGTAGCATATCGCGGTAAATAATACCGTTAATTGTTTGTTCAGCAAAGAAGAATGGACCAATGACCATACACTTTCTCAGCGGTAAGAGCACAAAACACGTTAACTTTAGGGCTATCTCTAACGTGATCAATATTACAAATAAAAATCCCCTGAAATAATCTTCATTCGTATATCTTGCTTTTTGCCGTAACTTTGTTAGTTTTTTCATAATAAATGTTTAAAATCGGGAAGACATTTGTAATCACTCGGTATAATCATTGATCCTTAAGAGTAAACAAATTTATCGAGAAAAACGTTAAAAAATCTGCGAATTACGTTTCAGTTTCGTGATGTTTCTTCTTAATTAAAAACGATTATAATTAATTGAAAGAATCACTAAGAAATCGTTAACAATATAATTTACTTCATTTAATACATATTTTTATACAGGAAATTTTTTTACATTTTTTTCATACAGACCAACTTTCGGCTATTATTTGTTTTGTTTCGAAACCTCATATAATACAACAATTTGTTGGTCTTTTTTTATGTAGAAAGGAAGGAACAAGGGCGAACGCCCGCAAAAATTCCCCTCCTCCCACTTATATAAGAAGGAGAGAGCCAAAATCAAGGTCTCTGAGGCCCACGATGCCATTTTATTCTATTTTTTTTTTATAAATTTTGAAAAGATTGTGTTGTGTAGTGTGTAAAATGCATGTATGTGTAGTGAGGAATAGAGGGAAAAGTGTGTGTTTGAGAACGTGCTGGACTGCTCACAGGGTAGATGAAATACGGATAAAGATCAGCTAAGGAGGACAGTGACAGGAGAAACGAGAGTTCTAGCACTCCCCGTCTTCCACCTAACGTCCTCCCTGGAGTACTTCCCTGGTCGATTGGTGTCTACAAATCTCCCCCTTCAAGCGTTTACCGTTCCGAAATCATTCGGTACATCATATTATTTTTGGGCCTTTATGTAAACTTCATCAAAATCATCAAAGATGCCATTAGAAAAAAATTCCGGCTAAACATTCTTCAAAACGTCATTACGGTGGTACGTCGAGTTAGGAAAAATAATAATGAAAACAACAAAAGAATTCTAAAATTCAAATTGAGTGACGGACTTTGAAAATTTTGAATAAGAAGTTCAGTAAAACAAGTCAAACCAAATATATTTATTAATGAATCGTTCTGTGAATCCACAAAAGAAATCTTTCACAAATTATTAAAACTCGAAAATGAAAATTTATTTATTTTCGTCATGTACGTGACGAAATAATACAGGGTGGCCCAAAAGTCTGCTGCCCCGACACATTCTAAGCTATTTTTTTCGGGGGAACAGACTTTTGGGACACCCTATATATACTGTATATGCCGTAAGTCGCAGGAAGGAGAAAGGGTGTCAATTCGTAGTCAATATGATTTCGACAACTTTTGGCAGCATCTACAAATGAAAGTGCATCAGCATAACCCGTGTGCTCGGTAAACTTATCATTACTCTTACATACAGGGTGTCCCAAAAGTCCGGTCTCATAGGAAAATTTATTTTAAATTAAATTTACAAAATTAATACGTTAGAACTAAAACAAATGTTTAAAGTGATGTCTTGTTTTGGGTCTTTTTAATGTTGCTCCTGAAGAACGTAACTCACTTCCATATTAGCCATTGCGTGTTATTCTACCCGCAACAAAAAAAAAGATCCCAAAACAAGACATCAATTTGAACATTTGTTTTAGTTCTAATGTATTACTTTTGCAAATTTAATTTAAAACAAATTTTCCTATGAGACCGGAATTATGGGACACCCTGTATAATAATTATATATAATAATAATTAAAGAAAAAAAAAATTCTAAATTTTATTTTATACTCTTGCAAATTTATAATCTTTATTTAATCTTATAATTTCATAATTTTCGTCGTCCTTTAAATTTTATAATTTTTAAATTTAAAATTTTATAATTCTATAATTCTTAATTTTAAGCTTTTATAATTCTAGAATTTTATAACTTTTTAACGCCACAGTTTCAATGTGGATACATATACACTTTCCCATTTGCGTATTTAATCATTTTTTTTTATAAACTATGATGTTATCATGAACACCAACTGTACGAGGCATCTTTTACGATATACACGAACCTTACACGTAAAATGGCCTGTTCCAGGAACCATTTTGCTGCTCATTCTATTCTGACATATCTCCATATAAGAAATAAAGATAGAAATAAAT
Organism: Bathynomus jamesi; assembly: GCA_023014485.1. Lineage (NCBI taxonomy): Eukaryota > Metazoa > Arthropoda > Malacostraca > Isopoda > Cirolanidae > Bathynomus > Bathynomus jamesi. The sequence goes on from JAJOZX010000127.1 coordinate 169,277, forward strand.
TCAACTGATCTAGTAATAATTAAACTGCGTAACCGTGAACAAACTTCGTCATTGGATGTCATTTTATTACTCTAACTAAATCAGATTTAACAGCAATTTTACCCGCAAACGCGGCTGAGTAATCAAATTCAACAGGAACTTGTACGTAACACTACCTCGCCATTTTACCTTCTCCAGAAAGGTGAATCAAAACTCATTCTTTTTGCATAATTCATTTAAAAACACGAAAATATGTAAGAAACGGAAAAAAGAGAAGATAAAATGTCCACGTATAAATTCAAGCAATATAATGGAAACCTTTTTTAATCTTCATATTTCACCTTCTTACTTTATAACAAAGAGAAACATGACAATTTCCGAAATTGAATTCCATGATGAAGAGGATTCACCCTTTACTCGAAAATCATTTTAATGTCAATATTTTTACACACACACACACACACACACACACGCAACTTTGCCATTCTGGCTACGTTTTGGCCAGTGTCGTAACATAGCTTCCCGTCGATGAACCAAGTTAAGCGACACTGGGTCTGGAGAGTAGTTGGATGGGAGATCGTCCTCCGCGGCCAGACTATGTAACGACCCTTGGTTCATATCTCACGTAAAGTTGTAGATCCCTTCGTCATATGACCTTAAGGTCAATCGTTTTGTAATGTTACTCATAAAAAAAATTTCCATCCAATTTCTCACCAAATTACACGTTTCCTCCCGTTATTTTTTAATTATATAATATACAGTGCGTTCGAAAAGTCTCTCCGCAGTCAACCAACACTTTAAAAAAAGTGTTTGACAACAAGTGTAGAGGAGTTGCTCTGTGCCTGCAAAATGGTGGAAAACACTTTGAACACATGCTGTAAAATCAAAAGGTTATGTAATAAAATCACTAAATCATGGTTCAATGAAAACATTGTAGTTTTTCAATTTCCTATGCGTTTAACATAGCACTGCGGAGAGACTTTTCGAACGCACTGTATAATCTAAAACATTTTCCTGAAGATGAAATAAACATACTTGTAATTAATATACAGGGTGTTCCTATAAGTCCGGTCTCAAAGGAAAATTGGTTCTTTTGCATTATCCTCCCAACACTAATTTTTTATATAATGTTGGTTTGGTTTTGGTTATGGTACTTTATTTTCCTTCCATTATTAAAAACATTAGTGTTGGGATTAGGTTAGGTTAGGTTTGGTTAGGTTAGGTTAGGTTAAAAACAGCCCGCCGCTGGCGTTAGCCGTAGTTAGCCGGCTTAAAAAAAAATTAGTGTTGGGAGGATAATGCAAAAGTACCGGAAAATTTATTTTAAATTAAATTTACAAAAATAATACATTAGAACCACAACAAAAGGCCTCCGGCTTCTTCTCACGAGTGTAACTCGCTTCCATATTAGCCATTGCGTGTTATTCTACCTGCTACAAAAAAAAAGGCTCCCAAAACGAGACATCAATTTCACCATTTGTTTTAGTTCTAATGTATTACTTTTGTAATTTTAATTTAAAATAAATTTTCCTATGAGACCGTACTTATGGGACACCCTGTATATATTTACTACCTTGAAAGGAAAGTGATTCAAAGTATGAAGTAACTAATAGAGTTTAATATAACATTGGTGAGTCGAATATGATTAATTTTTAGACAAGAAAAACGTTTCTTCCTCCATTTTATGAACAATGAAGGTTCGTTTTATTTTCGAGGAAATATGTCAAAAGGAAGAGTTTAACCGGCTTTAGATGTCATTACGACAGGCTTTACAAATCATCCTTTTTGTCATGAAGGTCACTGAAAAACATTACACGCGCGCACACACACACACACACACACACACATACACACACACACACACACACACACACATATTTATACACACGCCCCAGTGTAGTGGTTAGCATCACTAACTACAAATCCACCGGGCTACACGAAATCGCTAGGTCGATATGGTTTTTGCTTTTCCTTGGTGCTTTTCACTGCATATATTTAACGTTTAAGTGAATATTACATATATATCAAAGCTATTGACTTCTCCTTAGGGAAACGGAGCTTACAGATGAAAAGAAGGACCAACACAACAGCAAACATTTTCGTTTTTCTTTTTTAATTTTTTTTTTATACTTCAGACGTTTCGACAAATCTTTTGTCATCATCAGTGAATTATAAGTCTTAAAACCTTAAAACAAAAATGAGAATAATGAAAATTACATCAATACAAAATTAAAATCATTAAAATTACATCACTACAAAAATTAAAATCATTAAAATTAAATTAAAATTACCTCAACTGGTAAATACACAATGTTTACGTCAACCTCCATACTTGGAAGAAACAGAGAAAACTATATGGTCAGTAAATTAGAAGGTATGATATGTCTATGAAAATCGGTTGGTTAGTTAAAAGAGCTGTAATTTGTAAGATGAACTATTATTGTTAATGGAAGGTTTGTTTCTATAGATGTACAAAGACTCTAAAATTCGGAGTTCTGTAAGGTTATTGGATCTAGTTAGAATTTCGAACTGAGTTTTGTGAAGGGGATGGTTGTTTTCATTACTATGGTTTCTAATTGCGGATTCTGGTGGGCTACTGAGGGGACGGTTGGTACGGACTGATAAGCCCAAATGTTGAGAAAGGCGTACCTCCAGTTGAAGTTGAGTACTGCCAATATACGCAGCCTTACAGCTGTCGCACGTATTTATAAACAACATTAGGGCATACAGTTTTGGGGAATTTGTCTTTGAACTTTAGCAAATTTGATAATTTAAGTGGGTTGACGAGGGCGAATCTAAAATTTATTTGGGGATAACTAGACTCGAGCAGTTTGGACACTTCACCACGAATACGCAATGACAAATAACCATAAGAAGGTAATTTAATATATCTGGTTTCTTTTTGTACTGTAGTTATGGGGAGTTTAGTATTAAAAGTGTTATTTAAAAATTTCTTTAATTGGTTGTCAAAAAGATTAGAAGGGTAGTAATTATTAATAAAGTACTGTCTTAAAAATTTAAATTCTTCGTTTAATGAAAAGTAATCTGAACAAATATGGTAACTTCTTGTTAATAATGTTACTATAGCACTAATCTTATATTTATAAAACATACAACTTAAATAATTGGTTCCCAAAACAGTAAAAGTTTGTTTTCTAAATAGTGAGGTCTGGAACTTATATCCAGGAAAGGTAAACCATTATTTGTTTCGTTTCCACATGTGTACTTAATATTACTGTTGTTGTTTATTAAGATAATGAAGAAAAAGTCTTACGAGTGAAGGATGTTTAAATATTAAGAAAGTGTCATCCACGTATCTTCTGTAATATATGGGTTTAAAACTATTAGGACAACTTTTCAACCAAATTTCTTCGTAATGGCAAAGAAATGCATTTGCTAGTGTCGCGACGAAGTATGAAGAAGGAAACCTCTCTTCAGGAAGACGTAAGTTTTTATTTCTTAACACCAATACAGTTTCGGCTCCTCGCGAGCCCTTGTCAATTGTCAATTACCAACTGACAAGGGCTCGCGAGCAGCCGAAACTATATTGGTGTTAAGAAATAAAAATTTACGTCTTCCTTAAGAGTGGTTTCCTTCTTCATATATATATATATATATATATAGTGTAAGATTTTTTTACACTATAATAATTACGATGATAATGGTTATGGTTAATTGTTAATGATAAGGCTGGGATCACCATGATCTTTGCAGATCAAATAATGTTATTTATAAGTTATTAATTAGGTTGATTGATAGATCGAGTTTTCGTCCTTTAATTACACAAAATAAATTGAATTATAAATGAAACAATATGCGGATTGTTTATATTGGAAATAATGTGTACACTTGAAATAATGCTTACAATATGACAATTAATAACGCGCGTATAGTAGATTGATGGATTCTTTGTATAAAGTTAATTGAGTAATATTAAAAGGCCAATGGGGCCTTGCACGGTGATGTTTACATGATGGTAGCGCGTGGATCACTGGATTGCCTTCGAAGAGAGACGAGGTGGAGGCGTCGGGCAAGGCAACGAGGTCCCTCCTTGAGTGATCTCTGGTGATGTGACGTCATCTTTTGAGCGCTTGGTATGACGTCATCTTTGTCGAGTTTGCTTTGATGAGATATATCGCATTGTTGATGGCATGCTGGTGAAAGTTGCAAAGATGATTGCAAACGTCTCAGTTGTCCACTATATATATATATATATATATATATATATATATATATATGAAAATTATTTAACGAAAGTAACACGTGAAAAGTATTTATGATGAATAAAACCACGAAGGAAAGGAAACACAGATGGTGCTCAAGCGCTTTCGTCTAATGACATCCTCAGGAACAATGAAGTACATAAAGAGTTACAACCTATATATAGGTTACAGAAAAAAAAAAATCTATATATATATATATATATATATATATATATATATATATACACAATAAACGGAAAAACAAAATTAAAGGATTGTGGAAGGGGGCACACAAATTTATAAGGAAAAACTATCGATTTTTAGCACAAGATTAAAAGAATTGTTTCCAACCAATGTTATAGATAAAAAAAATATATATATATACAAATTTATACTGGAAATCTGCCCGGGTTTTAGCACTCTGCTCTTTTTGTATATAAAAAAAAAATAATAATTTTTACAATTATCGATTTTTAGCACAAGATTAAAAGAATTGTTTCCAACCAATGTTATAGATAAAAAAATAAAATATATATACAAATTTATACTGGAAATCTGGCCGGGTTTTAGCACTCTGCCCTATTTTTTGTATATAAAAATTGAAAAATAAAAGTTAGTGGCATACAAATTTACCAAAGATTTAGCGTTCTACCTTTCTTATCTAAATCTGTTCTGAAGGAATTCAAAACAACAGGATCGAGTTGAAAAAGACCTTTGCTTATGTTGAAGTTATTTGTTAGTTGGATAATGGCAGACTCAAGAATATTTCTATTAACAATGTTGCTAGAGTGAAATAAAACTGAAGCATTATTCCAATCAATACAGTGGGATAACTCTGACAAATGGACAAAAAGGGCACTGGACAACTGTCCTGTTCTAACGGAATATTGATGCTGTTTTATACGTGTGTGCAAATCCTTTCCCGTCTGACCTATGTAAAAGGAATCACATTGTTTACAACCAATTTTATAGATAATGCCTGAATTATTGGTAGGGCTATTTTTTACTATGATATTTTTCACACTTTTACTCGGGACATGACACCCCCACTAAGAAGGCCATTTTTTCTTCAATGTTTCTCCGCGCCTTAGGATCGCCAGTCCGGAATACATCGATGCCGAATTAGAAAAAATCAACGGTATTGGAAGTGATCTGTGTTATCCATCTGCGTTTATGGAATCTTGTCTTAACAAGGCAAAACGAACTTTCTATCGCGTCAATAATAACACTCGTACTTTGTCAAAAAATATTTTAGTACTTCCATTTTTCCCGGGCTTTTTAGGCATTGCTAATGTATTTAAACTTTTGGATATTAATGTAGTATTTTCATATAACAATATTGTGAAAAATATCATAGTAAAAAATAGCCCTACCAATAATTCAGGCATTATCTATAAAATTGGTTGTAAACAATGTGATTCCTTTTACATAGGTCAGACGGGAAAGGATTTGCACACACGTATAAAACAGCATCAATATTCCGTTAGAACAGGACAGTTGTCCAGTGCCCTTTTTGTCCATTTGTCAGAGTTATCCCACTGTATTGATTGGAATAATGCTTCAGTTTTATTTCACTCTAGCAACATTGTTAATAGAAATGTTCTTGAGTCTGCCATTATCCAACTAACAAATAACTTCAACATAAGCAAAGGTCTTTTTCAACTCGATCCTGTTGTTTTGAATTCCTTCAGAACAGATTTAGATAAGAAAGGTAGAACGCTAAATCTTTGGTAAATTTGTATGCCACTAACTTTTATTTTCCAATTTTTATATACAAAAAATAGGGCAGAGTGCTAAAACCCGGGCAGATTTCCAGTATAAATTTGTATATATATTTTATTTTTTTATCTATAACATTGGTTGGAAACAATTCTTTTAATCTTGTGCTAAAAATCGATAATTGTTAAATTTTTTTTTTTTTTTATACAAAAAAAAAAAGGAGCAGAGTGCTAAAACCCAGGCAGATTTCCAGTATAAATTTGTATATATATTTTATTTTTTTTATCTATAACATTGGTTGGAAACAATTCTTTTAATCTTGTGCTAAAAATCGATAATTGTTCAATTTTTTTTTTTTATACAAAAAGAGCAGAGTGCTAAAACCCGGGCAGATTTCCAGTATAAATTTGTATATATATATATTTTTTTTATCTATAACATTGGTTGGAAACAATTCTTTTAATCTTGTGCTAAAAATCGATAGTTTTCCTTATAAATTTGCGTGCCCTCTTTCACAATCCTTTAATTTTGTTTTTCCGTTTATTGTATATACAGTATATATCGATTTTTTTTTTTTCTGTAACCTATATATAGGTTGTAACTCTTTATGTACTTCATTGTTCCCGAGGATGTCATTAGACGAAAGCGCTTGAGCACCATCTGTGTTTCCTTTCCTTCGTGGTTTTATTCATCATATATATACTGTATATACAGGGTGTCCGAGAATTATCTGTACAATGTTTGGCTGTTATTAAAAGTCAACCATGAAGTGTAGAAATTCCAGTGTTGTCCCATTTTACAGAGAATCTCATTAAGTTTTTTCTGATACCACGTTTTGACAAGTTTTTTAGAAATATACGCGGGTGACAGACATTGATGATTTAAAAGCAAGAATCACAGCTGCTATTGAGCGAATTGATGTGGATATGCTGCAGCGTGCATGGCAACATTTGGAGTATCGATTGGATGTTTTGCGAATCACTAATGGTGCACATATCGAATGTTTGTAACAACGTTACTTTAATAAAAGAAACTTTTGAAAATACAGATTCTAAATAATCTTGTTTAAGAATTTTACATGTGTTATCAAGAATTTTATTAAAAGATGAAATTGTACAGATAATGTTCGGACACACTTGAATTTCTAAAAAACTTGTGAAAACTTGGTATCAGAAAAAACTTAATGCGATTATCTGTAAAATGGGACAACACTGGAATTTCTACACTTCATGGTTGACTTTTAATAACAGCCAAAAATTGTACAGATAATTCTCGGACACCCTGTATATATATATATTACTCGCATATATATATATATATATATATATACCATTTAATAATAGACAGAAGTCTTCTTTAAAACTAAATAAAATCGTCTGGCATTAGCCACAGAAAAAAGGTAAAGACGCTGGATGTTAAAAATGGTCAACAGATGCTTGTTTGAGGAATAATTTAAAGTCATAATAAAAGTTCATTTTTGTTAATTAATGCAAATACAAATATAAAATTATCAGATTTCATACAGGCCTACTATGCCCTCATACAAATTTTATATAGGCCTACTATACCCTGATACAAACTTTATATAGACCTACTACACCTTGATACAAATTTTATATAGGCCTACTATACCCTGATACAAACTTTATATAGACCTACTACACCTTCATACAAATTTTATATAGGCCTACTATAGCCTGATACAAATTTTATATAGGCCTATTATAGCCTGCTACAAATTTTATATAGGTCTACTATACCCTGATAAAAAATTTATATAGGCCTACTACACCTTGATACAAATTTTATATAGGCCTACTATAGCCTGATACACATTTTATATGGGCCTACTACACCTTCATACATCTTTCCCGTCTGGCGATGCCTTTGTTTTTAATCGACAGTATTAATTTTAATTTAGTATCTGTTGCACTTATAAGGCGGTTACATTCCTGAAGGAACCGCAAACTTAATGTCCTCTGAGTGATCTGTAGTCATTGCGAGATGCGGTATTCCCACAAGCACTTTGTACATATAAGACGAGTAATCGAGCCAAATAAAGTTTCTTCCAAGCGAGAGTTCCTTCATGTCCTTTTGTGATTATTGTGATGATATCTTCAGAGAGAACGGAGTAAGAGCCTCGAAGTAATAAACTGACGCATAAAAAAAATTAAGCTTCTTTAAAAGCGTAACTTGCATATAAGACGCGTGTACTTAAGACGCACTTAAATGTTTACATATAGAGGGTGTCCCACGAGTCCGGTCTCAGTCTATTGCGCGTTATTTTACCTGCAACAAAAAAAAAAAAAGCTCCCAAAATAAAACATCAATTTGAACATTTGTTTTAGTTCTAATGTAGTACTTTTGTAAATTTAATTTAAAATAAATTTTCCTATAATACCGGACTTATGGGACACCCTGTATACTACGAGTATATGATTCCTAAGATTTAGTGAAGTTACTTCAACGAGTAATTTAGCGTGGTTTGTACTTAAAGGTGTAAATTTCCGAGATGAAATTTAAGGTGTAGGTTTTGATGTACTGTACAGGGTAGTCGAAAGTCTCTCTACCCATTGAGAATTATATTACTGTACTTAATTAATTTTACATTAACGTACTTTTAACTGAATAGTTGAACACTTTGAATATTTTTTATAGTGTTCCATAAATTTCCAAAAGGGGTAAAGAGTTCATTGTATTTCCCATTAGGTAGAAACACTTCGAACACCATGTACGATGTACTACGAAGTAATAAAATGTACTCGAAGTTATGACGTACTCAAGAAACACCTTAAGTTGTACTGATTGCAATCTATATGGTGTTCTTTATTCTACTGAAGAGGAGAGCTTTTTTTTTTTTCCTGTGAAAAGTGTCAAAGTAACATCATAAAAAAGTTTTTATCAAAAAACTTTTATAGTTTGTGACATGAAATTATTGAAGTTTAAAACTATATCAGGCATCATGAACATCATGTTCTCGACGAGTTAGCAAAACCCTTAATTTTTATCAGTAAAGTGTATATAGAATTCTTTATAAAAATATATGGGGTGACCACAAAGTCTGAACTTAATGGGGAATATAGACAACTGTAAAACTATAATTTCCTATTGATTCTATTTTTTGTGGGAACCCTTTTTTTTTTCGTGACGATACGCATAATGCCTTTATTAACTAGTCTTCAAGCTTAGTTTTTAATTTTGTAGGTAAGAGGCATCTTCGCAACGAGAGACTACAAACATACGGAATGAGGGAAATTAATTTATATTTGATTTTGAACCCTCAAAACAAATACAAAGTATTGGTTAAGACATCGAACATTTTTTCTTGCAATTTTTATGTAATAGAATTCAATTTCTTATAAAAAACACCAAAGCAATATGAAAATTAAACCGCTGCTGTATTTTCTTTACATCATTTCACGAGAGCAAAGAGGCAAGAAGTCCATTAGGATGAATGAGCGAACTGATTTTGATTTGAAAGAAAATGAAGTTCATCGAAAATAAACCAAAATTTCTGATGCGATTCATATTTTAATATAATTTCCATCGAAATTGATTCGTATTCAACTATATTTGCAAATTCAGAACTTCACAAACGGCATAAAAATAACTTAAATTGCGCAAAAAAAATTATCTTTACGAGTACGCACAAAAATTAAGCATAAATAATGAAGCGTAGGCCTACTATTTATTTAACACAAAATACTAAGCGTAGTACATGGAATATAGCGTGATATGATTTCCTTTACACCATACCCTTACTGGAAAATTTTTAAATTCATGAATCTGAGCTTAAACGAACTATTAAATTATGAACATGTAGTCACATGTTCATGAAAAATGGAGATGAAGGTTCACTACATTACAATTAAATGTAAATATAAAAATTAATTATTTATTCCTTTGATAATGTTCATATTAAAACTCTATCACAAAGTATATCATAATCCATTTTTTTTTTTTAATATTTTACAAAATTGATATACAAGAGGGCATAATCTTCAAGTAAATGCAAAAACTGTAAAATGGGTACCGCTTCGGAAAAAAGTTCGCATAAAAACTTGAGATTTCAAAAAAGCATGAAAAATTACTAACTGATAATGACGGGGTTCATATTTTTTAAATTTTATTAGCGTCACCCCCCCCCCCCCAAAAAAAACAATTACCTACGCGAAATGTTTTTTCTTTTTATAAATTTATTTAGGGCGAATTTTTTTCCGAAACTGTACATCAGTAATTACACAGACATTATGACAGGGGAAGACAATGACACAAAAACTACAGCACAATTCGCTTCAAGCTCCAGTCATCTCTGAAGAATAGGAATTCTGACCTGCCAAATTAAATGTTCGAAATAAAAGTTTCCTTCTCTTTTCAAGCGATGAAAATCTGTCAAATTTTACACCTATTTTATGTTAAATTCGTAAAAGTAAAAAATACTTAAAAATAAAGGATTAATTCTGCGTTAGTCTGAAAAATACTTTAAGGCATATGTATATATATATATATATATATATATATATATATATATATATATATATATATATACAGGGTGGTGCAAAAGTCTGGACCCATAGGCGGTTTATATGGAAAAAAAGTGTGGCCTGCAGGAAGTTTATTATGAAATGAAATTTAATTAACCATACACCAGTGACTAAATTATGTTAAATTTAACGTTCTAGTTCAGAATTTACAATAAGTGTTCGAATTGATGTCCATCTTCTTCCAAACACTTTTCTACTCGGTTGACACAAGACCTTTGCACATTTGTAAGCATAGTAATATTCGTTCTTATGGCTTCAATTTCTGTTGTGATGTTATCCTTTAGCGCTTGTATTGTTCTTGGTTTGTTAACGTAAACCACTGATTATAAAAATCGAAAGATATTTTTTATATAGTAAATTGCCTATGGGTCCAGACTTTTGCACCACCCTGTATATAGGGTGCTTCAAAAAAAGTTACCACTCATATGGCGCTAATATGTCATTGCTTATCACTCAAAGTTTGTTTATTTTTGTTTATGCGAGTATTTGTTTGTTTATTTGCTTTTGTTTTTCAATAATAATTTTTTTTCAGGGATTGTGTGAAAGATCAATGAGTGAACCCCTTTCTGCGTTGCTCTAAAGTAAACCTTGCAGTAGCCATTTCCAGTGAATGGGGTTCATTCATTAATCACTCACACAATCCTTAAAAAAACAAAAAAAAACGCGACATTATTATTAAAACACAAGCAAATAAACGGCTTTGTAAAAGAATATTTTCAGTGTTAATAACGCTGAGGTTTTAGAACTCGTTGAGAACTTTCAAAAGACGTATTATTTGCTCATATAGCTAAATTACATATTGTTTTATGAGTAATATTTTAAAAAATAGGAACCGTGCGGGGTCTCCTAAAAAAAAAGAAACGTCCTACACGGAGCAAAATTCAAAACTACCTTATTTTCCCCAAAAAGAAGAAGAGCATACAAAAAATCTCTTGAGGGGGGGGGGGACTTTTAAGATTTATTTATTTATTGTGATTTTTGCTGATTTTTTTTTCAAAATTTGAGGGGATACCCTGAGGATATAATATAAGGAACTCAGCCGGTTCGGGCTTATTCGAAAGATTATTATTTAGGACAACATTCCCACAGAGTTCAATGAAGATCCGATAAAAAACGAAGCCTCTAGTGAGCCTAGTCGCTACGAAAGGAAAGAGAAAAAAATAAATATAACTAGATTACTGCTTCGCAAATATCTAAATAATAATTGAGCGAATATAATTCAAAATAATAATAATAATAATAATAATAATAATAATAATGATAATAATTAGAGAATATTGCGAAGCAGTAATGTAAATTAAACACAAAATAAACAAGTAAATACTGAGCGCGCCACTGACGCTCTCTCTGATTGGCTGAGAGCACCATCACATTACACATCACTCGGTTCTAGGACAACTGCCCCCCAGACAACTGCCCCCATGGGATAATTGCACACTGGACAATTGCCCCCAATTGCCAGGGAATCTGTCACACCCAATATGACAGTCATAACCAATTAAAAATTCACTGACATATATCACACACTAAAATTGTAAGTTGTGGGCTATTCCACTCAAAAAGTCAAACACATGGCGGTTCTCAAAGTCTTGTACGATGGTTAGTATTCTGGCTGTCGAATCCTGATAACGTTTCCGCTTAGGTGATGCTGGCTCTCCTGCAATCATCTTGTTGATGGTGATGTTGGTCAGTGCCTGCTCCCTCTTCAACACTTCAGGAAACCGCCAGATATTTGGATGGAATAAAGTAATGTTAGCTTGCATATGGTTATGCCATCCTTCTAAGGAGTTGTTGGTGCAAGGTAACTCTTCTGTCTGTCTGTCCCATTATAAAACATGGAAACAGCTAACGAAAATATCACGACTTAACCTAACCAATCGTCAAGGGCGTACAATTGACCAAACTGAGCATTCAATTAACCAGTAATTTATTGTTAAATTATTGGGAGGGAAAAATTCCGACAATTATTATTATTATTATTATTGTAAGCAGCCAATTCTTTTTAACTTAACAAAAATGGCCATAGTGTTCGCTTTGTTTTTTTAAAATACCCTTCCAAAAAATAGTTTCCTTAAAGAGGCAAACACTGGTTTCTATGGAAATTAGACGCCGTTCGTTCACATAAATCTTTGAAACTGTTGCGTCTCTGTCGTTGATAGTCTTAGTGCGTTCAGATGACAGATAGGGGCAATTGTCCAGAGGACAATTGTCCCATGGGCAGTTGTCCGGGGGCCAGTTGTTGGTGGCCAGTTGTCCTTGGGACAGTTGTCCTGATACCACATCACTCGCAGTCTCAAGCTCTTGGTTCGTGTCTTCCCGCGTCTGCCGCGGTTGCTGGGCGCCTGGCTCGAATTTTGCTTGTTGACCTTAAAAATTACCGCGTTATTCGCGTTTTGTCCCGCATAACAAAAAATAATTTTTATAGTTTTTGCTGTATTCTCCACCGCATTATCAAACGCCGCGTTCCCGGTGTATTTTACCAAAGTTAAGCGACAATGGGTCTGGAGAACAGTTCGAAGGGAGACCGTCTTCTGCCTCCAGATTACGTAGCAACCCGTAGCTCGAATCCCACGTAAAGCTGTAAGTCCCTTCCGTCATATGACCTTAGATGTTGCGAAGGAGGTTAAACAACTTTATCATTACATTATTAACACACATTAATGATCATCACCACGTCCCCTGCAATAGCCACGCTTCACACAATATTTACATTACGAAGTAATCAAAATTGTCAAAAAGGAGGGAAAACACACGCATTCACAATCAAAACTCTAGCATTTGTGACTATGTGAAACTTAGAAACCATACTGCACACCAAAAACAACCAAAGTTGACCACCCTAATGTGACACTCCCTTTTCACCAGACAATTTTAAGATTTTGAGTGTAAGTGTAACAACATTAATGATTTTAGGTTATTAGAATCCATTTATATTTTTAAACTTAAACCTTCTTCAAATCGTAATTTTCCTATTTCTCTGACTGTTCTAATATAGGATTTATGTCATTTTTTTATCGTTATAATTGATTTAAAATTTTAGTCGTCTTTTACGTTTTAACTTTTATAATTTTATAATTTATAATTTGCCTCTTAGAATGTTTTAATGTAACATCTATTTTATAATTCTTTTGTAATTATTTTTAAAATTTATAATTTTAAACTTTATAATTTATCGTTTTGAATCTTTAACTGAAAGAATTATTTAATAATATCTTGGTTTGTTGGATCTACTTTAAATTAAAGTCATGTATGTTGCGTCCTTGTTCTTCCTTTTCATTATACGTTTAAGGTTTCCTAGAAACAAACCTATCAATTATATATATATATATATATATATATATGCTTGATTTTGTATTTAATAGCAAGTATCAAATCAAAACATTCTTATCGGAATATGCCGTTGGAAAGCATATGAGTATTTCAGGCAAAAATCTTTGACGAGATTCACTTTAATTTTAAAAAAAAATAAAAAAAAAATTATATAAAAAGGGAAACTAAAATAAAATTGCATTTAAGTAATTTCTGTCATTATCTCCACTTATTTACACTTATAATCTCAATAATAAAAGAAAACGAAAAAAAAACGTTAACTTATAAGTGATTAAAATATCAGTAATAAATTAATTTCTATTATTACATACAAAAAATGAAATAATCTAAAATAATAGACGTAAAGATAAATGAGGTATATTATATATATTTTGTGTAATATAATGGGAAATTTCAAAATATAGTTTTTAGAATTGTGATTGTACCCAACTTAAGACCGCGATAGATTTATGTAATTTTAGGACAAAAAGGGGCTGCAATTCTTGGAAATTTATTAAACAGCATATACTCGTAAAAGAAGAGATTGTAGACACCAATCGACCAGGGAAGTACTCCGGGGTCGGGGACGTTAGAGAGAAAATAGGGAGTACTGGAACTCCCGTTTCTACTGTCACTGTCCTCCTTAGCTGATTTTTTTTCCTTGTCTCATCTACCCTGTGAGCAGTCCAGCATGCTCTCAAACACACACTTTTCTCCCTATTCCTCACTATATATATATATATATATATATATATATATATATATATCTTACACACTACATAATCTTTTCAAAATTAAAAAAAAAGGCATCAACTTCAAGAGCCTCGGAATCCTCTGAGGAGAGTACCATAAATTTCCTCACTTCTGGCTCCCCTACTGCCGATAGTGGGAATGCAGACCAGGGCAGTGGGGCTGGATCTGCTACCGCCCATTCGAGATGTTCTGGGCCTCTGTTTGATTCACTTTTCTTAAACTTCTGCAACATTCGTGGCCCTTTCTAAAATTTTCAATCTGTTGAATACCACCTCTCCTCCTCTAAACCTCAACTTCTTTTCCTCACTGAAACTGATGTGTCTGGGACGACTGACAGCAACCCCTTTTCTGTACCCTCTTACTTTCTCTATAATCAATTTCACTCCAAAGGAGGATGTTGCGTATATGTACGCAATGACCTAACTTGTTCTCGTATTCCCGAACTCAAATCTTCCCAGTTCTATACCTCTGGCTACGGCTTGCATGCCAATCTCAAACTAAATACATCTGCGCTGTTTACCTTTCTCCTAATTCTACTGACTATCCAAAAATCTTTGACTACCTCACTTCCAAAGTGGAATACATTCTATCCCACTGTCCTTTTGCTGAAATCTCCATTTTAGGAGATTTTAAGGTTCACCACCACCTTTGGCTTTCCTCCCATTTAAACTGACATCACTGGTGAACTAGCTTACAACTTTTCTATCCTGAATGACGTACAGCAGATTGTACAGCACCCTACTCGTATCCCCAATCGCCTTGGAGATAGGCCTAACATTATGGACTTATTTCTTACCTCTCATCCTTCTTCTTACTCTATGAAACTTTTTCTCCATTGGGCTTCTACCACAATCTTATATCTGTTTCCTGTCCTATCGCTCCAATTCGGCCTTTGGATCCTCCCAAGAGGAGACGCCTTTGGCACTTCTGCGCCGCTGATTGGAGGCCCTTAGGCAGCACTTCTGTGATTTTCCATAAAATGATTACTGCTTCTGTGGCCGGGGCCCTTCCGAGTGTGCTGAGTGCATCACAGAGGTGATTCGCTCGAGCATAGAGGCGTACATTCCATATTCTATTCCTACTACTACTAATGCAAAAATACCTTGATTTAACTTTATTTGTTCTAATGCTATCCGCAAAAGAGAGGAAGCTTTCAGAAGATACCGTCGTTATCCAACTCCTAACTCTCACTCCGCTTATATTTCTGCCAGGAATCGTGTAAAATCTGTTCTTCGACTCGCCAAACATTCTTTCATCCGACAAAAATGTAAAAATCTATCCAATTCTAATTCTTCCCGCCCTTTCTGCCATTTAGCTAAGAACCTCTTCAACAACTTTACTTCCTCTTCTTTCGCTCCTCTTTTCCATTCCGACGGTACAGTTGCCGTCTCTTCTCCTGACAAAGCTAAACTCTTCGCTCAAACTTTCGCTTACAATTCAACTCTGGACGATTCCGGTGCTGTTCCTCCATCTCCTGCCTCTCTGACTTTATTATGTCTGAAATTAGAATCTCTTCTAAAGATGTTTTTTCTGCCCTATCTGGGCTCAACTCTAGGAAGGCGTACGGTCCTGATGGTGTATGTTGTTCTTAAGACCTGTGCTTCTGTGCTGACACCATGCCCAGGCAAACTCTGTCGTCTTTGTCTTTCATCTGGTACTTTTCCTTCCTGCTGGATGTTCGCTTTCATTCAGCCTGTCCCAAAGAAGGGCAACTGTTATATCTGATTGGGGCAGAAAAAACCTTGTGGCTTTCAATGCCTCAAAAACTCAGTTCCTCCATCTATCTATCACGACTATCCTCTTACCTTCAAAAACACAACTCAATCCTTCCTCTTCTCTTAACATTCTTGGCGTTTCCTTTCCTCGTAATCTTTCCTGGGAAGATCACATATACTCTCTTTCTAAAACAGCTTCTAAAAGGTTAGGTGTACTCCCACTCAGTTGCTGTCTCTGTACAGGTGTCTTGTTCGCCCCTGTATGGAGTATGCTTCTCAAGTGTGGGATCAACCTACGCAGCCGCACTTGACCCGGTGAAATCAAAGGCTTTTCGTCTTATTAATTCCCCGCCTCTTACTGATTGTCTACAATCTCTCTCTCTTCGCCGCAATGTTGCCTCACTCTCTCTTTACTATCGCTATTATAAAGGACATTGCTCTTCTGAACTCTCTAACTGCATGCCTCCTTCTTTAAGGAGAGCACGCAGCACCAGACTTTCTACATTTTCTCATTGCTTTTCTGTCCTACTATCTAACGCAAGGGTTAATCAGTATTTTCAATCTTTCATCGAACAATCTTCCTCAATCCATCTTTCCTCCTGTCTATGACCTCCCCTCTTTCAAGCGTAGAGTGTTTAGGTATCTCGAAAACCCCGGATCTTGATTTTGGCTCTCCTCTTCTTCTATGGCGGGGGCCGCTTTTGCGGGCATTTGCCCTTTGCCCTTCCTTCCTGCATACAAAAAATTATGCTGATGACTGTTTCCTCATATTTCAACATAAGGAACATACTCCTAAGTTCCTGAATTATATTAGCCGTTAGTACCTCAACTTAAAGTTTACCCTCAAGATGAAAACTGAGAGGACCCTGCTATTCCTTGATGTTTCAATTACTGGTACTCCTGATCGTTTATTGACTACTGTCTATACCAGTGATGTAGTCGAGACCACCATGGCCGAGACCGAGACCTAAGCGACCGAGACCGAGACCAGAAAAAAAGGTCTCGAGTCCTACATCACTGGTCTATGTTCTATAGAAAAAAGATCACCTTTCTCGGAACCAGTTATTTCAGTTCAATAGTCCCTCGTTTTAAAATTTCAAGCATTATATGCAAGATACATAGAGCCTACGAGATACGCTGGTATTGGACTTCATTTCACCATGAAATTAATAATTAATTCACAAGTCTGCATTTCAAACCAAAGTACGAGATGTTTTATTTCTATTACGTGATCTTATACAATTTTGCCTTTTGCTGATTTCAAATTTCACAACCATTTTTATGTATCACGTCAGGGTTTTTCACAAAATATAAGTCAGATATATTCATAGTATGTATTAAACTACTAAATTTCTAAGAGTACAAAATTATAAGAAATACCAAGACAATACACTTCAAAGTAAATTCATCTTTGATACTTAATTGATACATAATAGATCAATCATGATTGATCAAGTAGGAGAAAATCGTCGTTTTTTAGCTCGCTTCTTGTGCTGCATTTCTTCCGAGTCTTCCCGTTTCAGAGACCAACAGTAATCTGCCATCATGACATCCCACCTTCCTTGGTATCTTTTTTCCGTCGTCTTGATATCTTGGTGGAACCTTTCTCCTTGTTCTTCACTCACACTACCCAAGTTTACAGGAAAATAGTTCAAATGCACGTGAAGGAAGTGAACCTTTAGACTCATGTTGCAGCCTAGCTTTTCATTATATATATATATATATATTATAGATATATAATATATATATATATATATATTATATATATATATAGATATATATATATATATATATATCTCATTTAAACTGCAAACACGCAGTGTAATTAACGTAAAGAACGACGCTTGTATAGGAGAATATTCCGCGCAAGATGAGAGCGAGAGAACGAAACAAATGAAAAAAATGAGGTAACCATATATATATATATATATGTTGTAGAACATAGCAGAAGAAAATATTACGAGTAAAAATAAGATTAGTAGAAAGGAAGTAGGAAGAGAAGAAGCCGTCAACTTTTTAGCGATGGCACGTAGAAGTCGCATCGGGTCCATTAAAGATCCGTTATGAATATTAAAATAAGCCTAAGCCCGCTTAGGACTAAAAGAAATAAACCTAAGCCCCTCTGGCCTCAAAATGATTAGGCATATGAGAGAAGGAGTGCCCGGAATGTAGATCACCCATAGAACCCGTTAACTTCCTAAGTTTCTCAAGCGAGTGAGTAATTTTAAATATATAAATAATCACTTTTCCATTTATAATTTTCGTCGCCACAAAGAACGTCTCCCTACCCTGATTAAGTCTTCTGTTGTATATCGTTAATCGTGTGCAGACTCAATGCCTGCTACGTGAGCCAAACTGGTTTACAACTTAAACAAAAGATAAGACAAGCATAAGGGTCTTTCCCATCGAACAGGCCGCCCTTTATCTAACCCTAAATACTCTGAGTGAACAGGCTGACCACATAATAAAAATTAAACAGTTCTCTATTTTGTCATCTCAGTCATCCAAACTTGATGAAAAAAATTACTGAGTCACCGTACATTAAAAATTTCCGCCCTTCTTTAAATGAGCAAAATCTATCAGTTAAACTATTTATCTTATAGAATTATATCAACCAACCAATACACGGCCATAATTTTCTTCTGGCTTTGCCCCCCTCAATCACTTCTTTCCTTTCAGGCAGAGATGCGCGCCTTAGGTGATATTTTAACCCCCTTTTATTACTTTTATTTTTATATACTGTGCCATCTAATACCGAATTACTATTATTTAAACTTTAAATCACATAGTTGATTTTTTGTCCCATTTAAGTGCTTATGTTATATTTTCATTTTATTTTGTCTCAGTCTTTCACTGAAGATGATCCCGCGACGGATCAAAATGTCTGTAATATATGTTCGGAACTCTCGCCCTCGTCTTCATATTCCTTATAAGGATCCAATTCCTAGGAACGATTCTGTCACCAGTGTAATCCGACGTACATATAATACTAATAATAATATACAGTATCAAATCCTGCCACATACAACATGATATCAGCCTTTGGGCCAGGACTTCTGGACACACACACACACACACACATTCCTTTAGTAATATTTGGATGTGCATTGCATATTTTATATTTGAACGTACAGTTCAGGCTTCAATTTGGCGTATCAGAGGAACAATCCTTTGGAAGGAAAAACATAAATTTTGTTAAAGGAGAAATGGAAGATAAAGACGAAAACCTTTTTTCTTTTATAATGGATAAAAGGTTGAAATCTTCCCGCCTGTCTCAAATGAGATATATGTAGCACGGTACGTATCAATAGATGGAATGCATTGTTTCGAAGGTAAATTAATTGCGCCACCGATATATATAATATTTTTAAACAACAATAGATAGGTATAATGGAAATTTATTTTTGCGGGTGTTATCGTAATTTACGTGTGTGTGTGTGTGTGTGTGTGTGTGTGTGTGTGTGTTAGCATCTGGTCATAAGTGAGGTCGAGTGTGTAATAATTCACATTAGTGAGATAACTTTTTGGTACCCTACCTCAGAACAAAAAAGTGTTATATAAAAAAATCGAAAAAATTTTAGTCAGAAAAAAGATATGTTGGTCCTGATTAGGTTAAGTTTCGCTAGGTTAGGTTAGGTGTTTAATTAATTTTTTAAATATGTGAATTTTAAAAAATAGATACCTCGCTTGTGCAAAGATGCAGACGTGGTGTGTGTGTGTGTGTGTGTTCGAAAACTTAATTCAGATCTGTTCGTATATTTTAAGGTAGAAATTAACCCGGTTCACTTCATTATCAGCGTATTTCAGCCAACGTGTGACAGACCTATGAGCAACATTCGAGTGAAGCCCATCGTCAATTTCGACAACTGTGTGATAAATCCTTTCTGCAGTGTTCTGAAGGTCTCTAGGCCGAGATGCATATACTCGTACCTCAAGCCCGTCGCCACGGGGGGGCAATGGGGGGTACTGCCCCCCCAATTAATTTACTGCCCCTCCAACTCAAATAACTATCATCAAAACTAAAGCTGAATGGTTTATAGTTGTGATTTACAATTCGTCTAATTCAAATTTACTTACATTCTCTCTCTCTCTCTCTCTCTCTCTCTCTCTCTCTCTCTCTCTCTCTCCCCTTGAATATCGATCTACACTTGTACCTAACGTTCAGGGAAAAATACGGTCTCACGGTCTCACAAGAAGTTGGCACAAACATTATTTTGAATCTGGCACCACATTCATGCTGCAACCTCGTAGCGGTATGATAGTTATTGTACATAACGTGCTCGACATTCTGAGTAGTGAGTTCGAAATTTAAACTCGTGCCATTGTCCTCTGCCTTTTCATTTGTATCGTCTAAAATAGGTGAGTTATGAAGCCCATTGTATCAACACAAGTAGAAAAGGATTCTGTGATGCTAGTAAATGAAGTAGTTGTTTAATTTATTCTGAATAATTGTGTGTAGCCATAGCTAAAGCTAATAAAACTGTTTATATATATATATATATATATATATATATATGTGTGTGTGTGTGTGTGTGTGTGTGTGAGTGTTTTTTCCCCCTACATCTATGAATTGGCTCCCTATGATTATAGACCTGGCGACGTGTCTGTCGTACCTTCGTCTTCCTATAGTCCCGAAGAATGAAGTCAAAGTGTAGGGTCGGTTGAACGAGACGCCAGCTCATAGGTCCCGTTGGTCGATCCAACGGTCTACGAAAGTGCAGTTGAAAAATGTACTGAAGTTGCCTAAAGTGGAAGGGCTCCATTTTGTTGAAAACAAGAACTATGTCGGAACGACATCAATGACCACGCCTCCTTTTGTGACTTTAAACTTTGGTGCAAGAACCCGAGTCTTGCTTGTGAAGTATCATTTTATGATGATCCATGTGCGAGTGAAATTTTATCAATTTATATTGAGTAGTTCAAAAGTTCTGGTGTGCGTGTTTGAAGTGTCATTAATTTGTATGGTGTGTGTGTTTGAAGTGTCATTAATTTATATTGGGCAGTTCAAAAGTTATAGCCCGGACATGAAGGTGTGACGAGCAGACGGACGGACGGACAAGTGGAATCCACTGTGACCCCCTCCAAATTTTGTTGGTAGGGGACATAAAAATGTTTCTTTAGTATTTTCAATATTGTACAATTTTGGTAAGAACAACGTTTCAAGCATCCGTTGGTAATTATCAAATGACGTTTTCATTCGCACATTAAGCCATTTGGAGAAGAACGAACCTACAATTCGAGCAATTAAAATGCTGCACCACACATGAAGCTTCAAGGAATCTCTCAGGTGTTCTCAAACTTCGAAAGGGTTTTCTCTCCCCAGACTCTGCGGTTCCCTGTCATTTTCCTGTCATTTTACGCAGTCTGACAGATGAAATGAGCCTCATCGTTGAACCAGATTTTGCCCAGGATGGATGAGTCATTCTGAATATGAAGAGGTATCTCGCACACTTCAATTCTCTCATCGTGGACCTGATCTTTTAACTTGTGAGCATCTTAAATCCTGTAAGGAAAAAAGCTTGATATCATACAAAATCATCCTTTGGATGCTACTGTAGGTGATGTTGAACTTCAGTGTAGTCCGTCGGATCGACTGTGTCTCGCTAGCTTGAAAGGACTATTCGATTTGCTCAACATTTTCCTCTGTGCGTGCCGAATGTGATCGGCTGAACTAGGATAACCCAACACAAACTTATGAAGACTTGACGCCTAGCTCAGAACAATTCCAGATAAGCCGGGAGTACCTGGCTATGTTTAGTGGAGAGCACGAGAAGCCAACTCTTTACTTCACCAGGCCAACTGAAGAGGAGGGGCGACAAGCTTGACCTCCACGAAATGAGGAATCATCGCATGGAAAGGTTGAAAGGAAAGGATGACGTAAATATATATATTGGCCATGGAACAAGAGAGACTCTGAACGGTAATTATGGAGGTGTGCACGTCCTGCTAGATTGCGATTTTACACCTTCAATGGATTGTTACTTTTTCATCCAAGTTCCAAGCCACGTCAAATCAAAACTCGTATATTATACATAATTTTGATGGTCTCTCTTCCAAACAAACCACTTTGGTTGCCGATGATCTTATACCTGCAAACAGAATTTTTAAAAGTATAAAGTGACTTTTGAATCCTTTGTATTTGATGTGTCACGCATTTCCAGAGCATATTTGAATCCACTATCAAATCAAACTCGAACCAAATTTACTTTTCAAAAGAATCGAGATTAACAAAAAAAAAAAAAAAAAAAAAAAAAAATTAAGTTAAATTCGGCAGTTGAATATTTTGCGACTCTCTCTTTTTTTTATTTTTGAATCTTCTTTCAACTTTTATGATTCTCTTAAGCGGAAAATCTCTAATCGAAAAACCCCATAAAATACAAAATATGTATGAGTAATCGTTTCAAAGTTAATATCATACTGTACATATGTAAATTTCCATTTCACAGATTTGTCGATATAAATAAAGGTATAAATAAATACAGGGGTGTGTATAAAGTAACGCGAGTGAAGAGACAAATCCGATTTGAACTGGTTTAAACTAGTTTCAACTAGCTTTTCAATTCGTAAAACCATTTTCCAACACTTCTTATAAACCTTACTATGGAATATACAGTTGTTATAAAGTACGTGCAATAAATAGTACTCGTCATGGAATCAATTAAAGAAAGCCACCCCCAGCCTTCTTCAGTTAGCTTTATAAGGCTAACTAACGAAAATATCATGACCTAACCTAACCAATCGTTAGTCAACTGTACGCCCTTGATGATTGGTTAGGTTAGGTCGTTATATTTTCGTTAGTTTGCCTTATAAAGCTAACTAAATAAGGCTGGGGGTGGCTTTCATTCAATGATCCTGTCCATGGTCACTCGCGTTAATATAATTAAAATCGGATTTGTCTCTTACTCGCGCTACTTTATACACACCCACCCGGTATTAGCAAACGAAATAAGTAAATAAGTAAATATAAGCAAAGGGAAAATTATTATAAAATCTAGCAATTCTGAAGCTGGAAATCTTAAAAGTTATCTTAAATATTGTCTATTTTGCATTGAAGAGCTTCTATGTTAAATACGATAAATACAAAATATCCACATTTTCTACTAATTAAACATCCCAAGTGTAAATATTTCCTAATTTTGGAACTAGAAAACAGTCATTATTTTTCTATTACGTTCAAACTGGTGAAGATTCGAATGTTGAAAATTAAATGCAAGTCAGATTAACAGATGGTGAAGAATGAAACAGTTAGCAATAAACTAATACATGTTGTTCATTTTATCAGTTAACCCAAAGAAATGTGGATAAAAAGCTAACTAAAAAGGAACTACAGGGTGTCCATAAAGTCACGCATCATAGGAACATAAGCAATGTGTATTTATTTATGTCTCCATAAGGCCAAATATGTTAAGGAACATTCAAATAAACCTGCTTTTTCGTTTGCAAACATGTTTTGTGATTGGTAAGAATTATTTCGAACAAATAAATACAGGGTGTCCGAGAATTATCTGTACAATTTTTGGTTGTTATTAAAAGTCAACCATGAAGTGTAGAAATTCCAGTGTTGTCCCATTTTACAGAGAATCTCATTAAGTTTTTTCTGATACCAAGTTTTGACAAGTTTTTCAGAAATTCCAGTGTGTCCGAACATTATCTGTACAATTTCATCTTTTAATAAAATTCTTGATAACACACGTGAAATTCTTAAACAAGATTATTTAGAATCTGTATTTTCAAAAGTTTCTTTTATTAAAGTAACGTTGTTACAAACATTCGATATGTGCACCATTAGTGATTCGCAAAACATCTAATCGATACGCCAAATGTTGCCATGTACGCTGCAGCATATCCACATCAATTCGCTCAATAGCAGCTGTGGTTCTTGCTTTTAAACCATCAATGTCTGTCACCCGCGTACATTTCTAAAAAACTTATCAAAACGTTGTATCAGAAAAAACTTAATGAGATTCTCTGTAAAATGGGACAACACTGGAATTTCTACACTTCATGGTTGACTTTTAATAACAGCCAAAACTTGTACAGATAATTCTCGGACACCCTGTAAAACAAAATGAATAAATAAACAACATAAATGTATTTTCCTATGATGCGTGACTTTATGGACACCCTGTATGATTCGGAGATAAATGAAACTTAGTGATATGAGAACAAGGCCATCTTAAAGTGATAGCCTCGTAATGCCCACACACTGGAAGAAGTACAACGAAACATTACCAACATTCAGCCAGAGGTGTTACAGTGTGTTCAGCAACATTCTTGGCCGTGCACGCTTATACTGTGAACATTTATGACGCGTCTAAATTGCTACTGTTATTGTTTCTCATGTCACAAAGTTACAATTATCTCTGAAAAATAATTACTTTTTATTTATTTTATATGCATTTCTTTGGGGTTTCTTAATCCAGGAAGGAGGGACCAAGGGCGAACGCCACAAAAAAGCACCCCCTTCACCATAGAAGGATAAGCATAGGGCCGAAATAGAGGACTATAAGGCTCTTAAAAAGGTTGCCATTTTTTAATTTTGAAAAGTTTGTGTAGTGTGTAAGATGCATGTATGTGTAGTGAGCATGCTGGACTGTTCATAGGGTAGATGAGACACAGAAAAAGATCAGCTAAGGAGGACAGTGACAGGAGAAACGGGAGTTCCAGCACTCCCTCTCTCCTGCCTAACGTTCCACCCGGAGTACTTCCCTCGTCGATTGGTGTCTACAATCTCCTCCTATGGAGGAGGTTAACTGATAAAATGAACACCTTGATTTTACTATCTTCGTCGAAAAACAAAACTTCTTTATTTTACGATGTTCACTCGTGGAAAAAATTTAGCAGAGAAAATTAAATATATGGAAAAATACTAAAAGTTTAATTCGTTAATTAGTTAATTTCTCGGAAAAATTAGTCTGTACCCGGACAACCCTGTACTACACAATTTTCTTCTTTTTTTTTTCATTGCAGTTATATACACTCCGGCTTTACTTCAGTTTTATTACAAACTACCCAGTAATTAATGTGGCTTGCAAATAAAGGGATATGTACTGAAATACCATTTTTATAAGCGCAGAGGGAACGAATTTGGTTAAAAGGTATATAAAATATGAAAATTAAAAGAATAAAGAGAATAAAACTTCGAATTAACTACATACGCATTCTGGATTTTTAATTAATGATCACTGGCTTTAATTTCTAATCTCTCATTATGAATATCATGCGCCTGGCATGTACTGTCTACCCATTCTCAAAACTCTTTGCCCGCATGCATCAGTTATTTTATCTCGCCTTTGCGTTTCTTGTATCTTTCAACGTCATCTTTTCTTCATTTCTTCAGTGTTGTTCCATCTCACCCCAAATTTATTTTTTTAATACATGATCTTAGTCTCAAAAGACAGTCCCTGCAATTAAGCAAGTTGTGAGTACGACAAGACTCATTTAATCAACTCTGAGCGAATTAGTTTTCTCTTCGCTTTGTATATGGTCGGCCTCTACACTTTTCTTCCATTGATACCTTGAAATAGTGGACAAAGCCTAATTCGGCTTGCATGCTTCCATCCGTTGACTTCGTGCCAACCTCAAATGGAAGATTTGGAGGGTTCTAAGAATTAATTGAATAAATAAGTCCATCCTCATTTGCATCAAGAAATGAGATTAAAAATCTAATATTCACAATGGCTTTTGAATGAATAATGTAATTCTAAAGCAGTGGTTCATACTGTAAATCATACACTATTCGTACTGTAATCTGCGGGTGTTTTAAGATTGCACAGAGGGTTGACAAAAGTAAATAGACCCCTTGGTTTTTTTTTTTCCCAAGGTTTTTGATTTGATAATAAAAGTCAATAAATAATAACAGATTTTATTGAATCAGTATATTCACTGAATATAGTATATTCAATAATGAATATATTTATTAATTTCTCCTTTGCATTATGTAAAGCTGACACGTTCTGGCACTCTATCGATAAGCTTTAAAGCCATTTGTTCAAGAGGACAATCATTGTGGTGTCTATTTATTTTTGTCAACCCTCTGAATGTTAACGCTATAGGCCGGGTTCGTTTGGCCTGAGCTCACGCTGTGGCATTTTCTCTTCCTCCTGACTAAAAATTAGTAAAGGAATATAAATTTTTTTTTTAAGGAATTTTTTAAGCAATAAGTATATATACTTTTCACAATATTTTGGCGTTTTGTTATTTAACGTTTTCAGTTTAAGTAATTGATATATTTTTAGATGAAACATTAAAACAGAGGATTACAGGAAAGTTTCATTATAGTATATTAATTAATTAATTAAATATACGGGCAAAATTGCCCCTAATTTAGTCATATTTCATATGTATATACACAGTATATATATATATATATATATATATATACATATATATATATATATTATATATATATATATATATATATATATATATATATTTATTACACACAGACCGTGCATGGAACAAGGAACTCCTCTGGGATAATTAAATCCACTATAGTCTGAATAAGTAATGGTAAATGACAAATACTAAAGTTCTTTTTCATGATGGAGGCCCAAGGTGGGCAACGGGTCACTAGCAGAGAGGTCCCAATTGGGGCCTCAAGGGCCTCTTTGTAATGGCAAATTTAAAACCTTTCGACAATACAAAACAAATTAGATTTCTTGGATTACTTTTCATCATTCGAGATGTTGTTTAAGGTTTTGGATTCTCATGGGTTCTATGACCATAATTCAAAAGGTTTTAGTTATTTTAAAAATTCTTTGAAACATATAACTTTTTCATCTTATTATTCTAATCAAACTAATAGTTTTAGCCCATCATTATCTAAAGATCTACAGAAGCTAAGGCTAACAAAGACCCTAAGATCCACTCTAAAGATCCACCTTAAAGTTTTAAAGGATCTCGCTTCTGATGATTGCATTGTAATAATAAGACCTGATAAGGGATCTGGTGTAGTTTTACTCGACAAAGATGATTATCTTGATAAAATGTCAACAATTCTAAATGACTGTACTAAATTTAAAAGAATTCATGGGGACCCATTTCCAGTTATCCTTCAACATGAGGACAAGATCAACAGATATCTTAGGAAATTAAAATCTCTAGGCATAATGTATGATAATATTTACTCTAAAGTTTAAACTACAGTGCGTTCGAAAAGTCTCTCCGCAGTGTAGACGAGTTGCTCTGTGCCTGCAAAATGGAAAACACTTTCAGCACATGCTGTAAAATCAAAAGGTTATGTAATAAAATCACTAAATCATGGTTGAATGAAAACATTGTAGTTTTTCAATTTCCTATGCGTTTAACATAGCACTACGGAGAGACTTTTCGAACGCACTGTATATGTGTCAGGCGCCAACCCAGGAATTATGTACGGATTACCAAAAGTTCACAAAGAAGGTTGTCCCGCCAGACCAGTACTGTCAGCAACTGGGACTTTTAATTACAATTTTTCCAAATATTTAGTTCCCATATTAGCACCAATTACCACTAACCAATATACGGTTAGGGATTCCTTTAGTTTTGCTAAAGAAATTAGTGACAATAATTTCTATGATGGTGTCATGGCTAGTTTCGACGTTAAATCACTATTTACTAACATCCCCGTGGATGAAACTATAAAAATCTGTGTAGATAGTTTATTTAAGACTGCGGATAACAGTAACGGTCTCAATAGGTACCACTGTACAGTTTTATGAACTTCTTTCTTTGGCAGTCAAGGATTGCGTTTTTCTTTTTAATAAAGTACTATATAGTCAGATAGACGGTGTAGCTATGGGTAACCCCTTAGGACCCACACTGTCTTTCCACGAAACTACATGGCTACAGGACTGCCCATCTACACTTAAACCACTTTTCTATAAAAGATATGTGGATGATACATTTGTAATCTTTAGGTCAGCTCAACATATCCCTTTATTCTTAGACTATTTTAATTCTAAACATAACAATATACAATTCACCTCTGAATGTGAACAAGACAATAAGCTTCCATTTTTAGATATTATGATAGAACGATCTAGTCATGCCTTTACTACCTCCATATACAAAAAACCCACTTACACTGGTCTAAAGTTGTAAGTCTCCTCTGTCACCACGGAGGACATGCGCAACACACAACTACAAACACAGTTAGGTAGACCAGCATTGAGTGGATCCTTGGGTCTTTGTTGGTCTGAAACATTATAACTTTTGAATTTTTGAAAATATTTCGTCGAAATATCTTCAAAAGTTCAAATGTTGTCATTTTCAAATTGGTACAACTTTAACTGTGTTTTTCTGGCGCTTTTTACTTTTGTCGCTTAGCCACTCTTCCTTGGAGGGCCTCATATAATCACTTGTGTTCAATGATCATTATTAACTTAATAAACGTTTTCGTGTTATAATTATTACCAAATTAATTATTATCAAAATTCATTGACTAATGAACATTATCATATTAACGGGATTATTATTATTATTATTATTATTATTATTATTATTATTATTTCGCATGTCCAAAGATCACTGTCATCATTACCAAGAATCTTCCTTTCATACGTACCACAGCCGTCCTTTCACCACTGTGGATATTATTAATTTAATTATTATTATGGGCTTCTTCAGTAAGCGGATGAATCCCATAACGAGTGAGTTAACTCCTAGCGTGGATTAAGTTGAGACTTGAGAGACGAAGGTACATGGAATGATTAGAGCTCCTGACGAAGCTCGACATTTGCATAATAATGTTAAGCAGGATTTGTAATAAGGATTCAAGTAATAATTATTAATATTACAGAGAAACGTAAAAGGATATTTATTTTTACTTCCAAATATCATTGAAGGTATTAATTTAATATCTGCAATTTAATTAATAACACTCGCGATATATATATATATATATATATATATATATATATTATATATATATAATATATATATATTAAACACTAATTCGCTAGTAACAAGAAAAGGAAGTACAGAAAATTCAATTCAATTCAGTTTGTTTCCCAATATATATATATATATATATATATATATATATATATTATATATATAGAGAGAGAGAGAGAGAGAGAGAGAGAGAGAGAGAATTTACATAGACGAGTATAATTTCATTATTAAATACAGATGCTGTATACAGTTGTAAACTGCCTTTAGCAAGCGCACACGCTTTACTGCTGAAATTTATTCAAGATATAATTCCAAGATTTTTACATATTTTTAATTTTTTACAAAAGACTTAAAAACTAAAGGAACTACGACATACTCTGTTGTATTTTGGACATTTAAATACATAAATTTTTATGAAATTTTGTAAATTTTACAAAATCTCCCAATTTTTTATAGGAGACTTAAGAAATGAAATGAACTTATAGACGAGGACATATAATCGTACGTACAGTATATTAGAAGCTTAATACAAGAAATAATACAAAAATCCAGTGTAAATATGACGTGAAAAGCGATTGGAGGAATTATTATTAGAAGAATAATGAGAATTTTAATGATGACAACGGCAATTAGGTAATAATAAATAATAGGAGTAATGAAGAAAGGGGGTGACTTTAATAACTTTGAACTTTGTTAAGCTTTAATTGATTTAAAAAAGGATAGGTGAACATTGACTCTTTTTAATTCATTCGTTAGATTTGTTCCATAATTCTACCTCTGAATAAGTGTAAGAATTTCTACTACATTGAAAAGTATAATTTTGCCTTTGAAATAAATTCACTCTCCGTATACCTTGTTTGACTGTTCGTGACGTATTTTATTGTCCATTCTCGACTGTTTTGTAACTCTGAACATTATTAAGGAATACATCTGTATTTCAAATATGTCTTTTAAATTTTGATACAAACGGTTACTTAAAGATTTCTGATGTATGATCATAATAATCTTTTATTTTTCTAATAATTCTCTATTGGTTGATGATCTGATTAAAGGGTTAAACTCCGATTAAAGACTTAATCAAACGCACTTCAATACAGAGCTGGGCATTTGCGGCATATTTTGCGGTACTGCGGTACTTGCGGTACCACCGCACTACCACCCCGGGCCCCCATAACGCAGTACCGCAAAGGATCGCTGAAAGTACCGCAGTACCGCTACCGCATTCAAATTTCCGCGTACCGGTTTGGTACCGGTTTGGTAGTGCAGCAGTACCGCAGTACCGCAATATGCCGCAAGTGCCCAGCTCTGCTTCAATACTCAGTAATGTTGTATGTGAAGTGTGGATAAACCTAAAATTAGCCTAACCTAACCTGAACAAAAGTGGGAAGTGGAAACAGACCAATTTGAAAATGTCTCCTTTGAAATTCTCACTCTCAGATTTCCCATTCCCCATTCTTCTATCATCCCATTCAATGGAGTTCCCATTTCATTCCGCGCGCAAGAGTAGGGAAAGCAAACTGAAAGTGAAAATATAAAGGGAGAAATTTTCAAATCGGTCTATTTACAATTCACGTCATTCTCATTCTCATCCACGGCTTTCCCATTTTGGTCCAGGTTAGGTTAACTTACGTTAGGTTATGTTACGATAAGTTAGGTTATGTTAGGCTTGGTTATGGTAGGTTCAATTAAGTTAGGAAATATTAGACATTCCTATTTGGCGCCTTTACGACGAATGAGAGTGACAGTGTTTCTCAATTAAAGAAACACTGGTGCTGGTTAAGTATGCGGTCTACCATCTGAGTTTTGACAGAATATAAACTAACGAAAATATCACGACTTAACCTAACCAATTATCAAGGGCGTACAGTTGATCTATTATTAATTATAACATTTGAGAATAAAAACCCACTCTAATAGACAGAGTTTATTTCCACGACAGTTTCGACGCCCACTGGCATCCTCCTCGGGTGGATACAGAAACTGGAGGATGCCAGTGGGCGTCGAAACTGTCGTGGAAATAAACTCTGTCTATTAGAGTGGGTTTTTATTCTCATATTTTGACCTTCACGTAAAAAAGTGAAGTTTTTTGCATTAATTATAACATTGTTTGTTGATCTATTAGTAAATAGTAAATACTATTCCAGAAACAAACAATGTTATAATTAATAATAGATCAACTGTACGCCCTTGATAATTGGTTAGGTTAAGTCGTGATATTTTCGTTAGTTTTAACGAAAATATTCTGTCAAAACTCAGATGGTAGACCGCACACTTAACCAGAACTCAGATGGTAGACCGCATACTTAACCAGCACCGAAACAATTTTCTCAAATGTGGACTTTTTACTTTGTGCATTCTCATTTGCAGACCACGGATAGAAATAGGAATGACAGTGAATGTGAAGTAATTCGCGGAATGAGATGGGAACGACATTGAGTGGAGTGATTACGAAATAGAGGTTTTTTAAAAATGTGATAACAAATTCTGGAAAAAAAAAAATTACCTTTGCAAAACCCGTTATTTGAATATATTGAATTAAATAACTTTTACTGATAAAATAAATACAATTTTTACAATTTTTGTTTTTGTTTTAACATAAATAATTGTGAAATTAACTATTTATTTTATTTAATTTGCCCCTAAGGCTTTAGGCTTTACTGGGCTCTCAATTAAAAATAAAACTATTATTAATAATATATAATTCATGAATAAGAATTATTAGAGTATATATTAATCTTGAGTCATTATTATTATTATAGATATAAAACAAATACAAAGTCATTATTGAAAGTATGATACTAATACTATAGAAAGAATTCACTATTAAACATAAGGGATGAACAATGACAAGTTATGTACATTTAATCCTACATTACACACAATAATAACCCTCACAATAATAACCTTGGTTAACCTTAGTTTTGCATCCGCCCAAATTGTTCATTCTGACGAAGGTCAAGCTTGTCACTCCACCTTAGACCTAGAGTTTAACGTGGAATCCGACTCACGCACCACCAGGAGCCCAGTGTCTTAATCACTAGGCTACCCAGGGTACTCATTTATCTACCAACCAATTTCTTTATTGTGTGGAAAGATGAACAGCTGGGTTTTGCTGCGCGCCGCCTACCATCACCGGGTCTCGATCCCGGGGCCGATGGATTCGTAGTCAGCGACGTTAACCACTACACCACTGAGGCGCATTAATTGGAGTAAAAGAAATAGAAATAAATTATTAAATTATAAATTATTATGAAAACAGATTAATATTAAATATTAACTGATATTTATTTATTATAAACAATATCCACTTCTATCAATATTTAATATATTCAACAATATATTCAACGATATTCAACGATATTTATGCTAAATATTCAACAATATTATGCTAAATATTCAACAATATTTATGCTAAATATTCAACGATATTCTAAATACCAATAACTGACACATCAGGGTATTAAATTATTTCTTAGTATTTTATTAACGCTTAAAACATTTTAATAAAAAAAAGGCGAATATTCACAGAAAAATTTACTCACAACATCCGAAAACCTCGTACAGTTTTTCGGAAAAAAGTTCGCCAAGGGAAAAAAAAAAACCCTTAAAAGCATAAAAAATGATCACTAATCATTGGCTTTTGTTTTTAAAATTTTATTTGCGTCAAAGAAAAATGTTTTACCAATGATTAATTTTTCATGCTTTTTAGAAATTATGTTTATAGGCAACCCTTTTTTTCTTCTGAAACTAAACGTAAACTAACAACTGATCAGTGTTTAGAGCAGTGGTTCTTAACCCCTGGATCGCGACCAATTTAATTGGGTCGCCAAAGCCATTTTGATTGGGTCATTAAATTGTCATTTATCATTTATTTATGTTATCCCTAATCACTTTATCATTAATTATTCATTTTATTATCTATTACGAGTGAACTGTGACCAGAATTTGGGTCGCAACCTAAAAAGGTTAAGAACCACTGCTCCCCAGATTCCCCAGAATCGCGTCGCGATCGCTGCAGTGTGCGGGGCTCCGATTCTGTCTGTAAAAATCATACCCGACTGGCGTCATCAATCGGGAGTCGCAAGACGATCCTGCGTACAGCCGGCCTTAATCTCCTTTTGTTTAGGTCTGTCGTACACTTAAAAAACTAAGTTTGTTTACGATAAAATCATTTATAAAAATTATGAGCTCGGATTATTGAAATATTTGTCTTCCTAATGGACAAAAGGTACGAGGAAAACAATTATTTTATATAAAATAATTCAATATCTATAAAGTAGGCTTACTTGGGCTACAGTAACTACCTATTTAAACCGACTTAATTACGTAATTTTGTAGTGCAGTAAATATATTTACTCGAATTGTGCATCTGAATTTACTTTAACAAAAAATGTGAATGCAAAATTTTCTCTGAAGCGCAAACGAATCTTATACGAGGAAACTAACGTATCTAAGTGGTCGCTGCAGTGTGCGGGGCTCCGATTCTGTCTGTAAAATCGCACGCGACTGGCGTCATCAATCGGGAGTCGCAAGACGATCCTGCGTACAGCCGGCCTTAATCTCCTCTTGTTTAGGTCTGTCGTACACTTAAAAAACTAAGTTTGTTTACGATAAAATCATTTATAAAAATTATGAGCTCGGATTATTGAAATATTTGTCTTCCTAATGGACAAAAGGTGCGAGGAAAACAATTATTTTATATAAAATAACTCGATATCTATAAAGTAGGCATACTTGGGCTACAGTAACTACCTATTTAAACCGACTTAATTACGTAATTTTGTAGTGCAGTAAATATATTTACTCAAATTGTGCATCTGAATTTACTTTAACAAAAAATGTGAATGCAAAATTTTCTCTGAAGCGCAAACGAATCTATGCGAGGAAACTAACGTATCTAAGACCCTCTTTCACCTTGTCATTAGAATAGACTTTGACGTCAACATCTAAGGAATTTTGTTCCATTTCTTTATTGAAAACGTACGAAAATGACGTAT
Source organism: Bathynomus jamesi (assembly GCA_023014485.1). Taxonomy (NCBI): domain Eukaryota; kingdom Metazoa; phylum Arthropoda; class Malacostraca; order Isopoda; family Cirolanidae; genus Bathynomus; species Bathynomus jamesi. The sequence continues at coordinate 203,371 of JAJOZX010000127.1, forward strand.
AATCGTTATTATAAGCCCTCAAACGTTTACTTTCAAACTCTAGAGGATCGTAAAATATAATTCAAGAACAGAAATTTTACTTAAAACAGTGCATGGTCAGACTGCAAAGTTGTGAGCTGCTCTTAAGCGTCAAAATTGTAGCCTAAATCACTATTTTATAACCCTTACGATGAAATTCAATTGGAAATACGGTCTGTAATTGGCTCTAAAATTTGGCTGTTCAGTTTATCTAAGAAAATATCAATGATTCTTTACACGATTACTTGTTCAGTATTGATTATAGGGCACAAATAAGGTACACACATACATACACACACACATACATACAGATACACACACACACACATACTGTATATCGTACGGAACATTTGAAAGGTTGGAAAGAAAGGTATATATATATATATATATATATATATTATATATATATATGAAAAATTATTTCACGAAAGTGACACGTGAAAAGTATTATGATGAATAAAACCACGAAGGAAAAAGAAACACAAAGGGGTGCTCAAGCGCTTTCGTCTAATGACATCCTCAGTGTTCCTGAGGATGTCATTAGACGAAAGCGCTTGAGCACCCCTTTGTGTTTCTTTTTCCTTCGTGGTTTTATTCATCATATATATATATATATATATATAAACGAAACAAACATATGGGTCATACACATGACACATGTACAGTTTCGGAATAAAGTTCGTCTAGAAACATGAAATTTTTAAAAGGAATAAAAATTACTAATTGATAATATTCTGTTTTTTGTTTGGATATTTTATTCTTTTTTTGGTGATAACGGTAATAAAGTCTGAAAAACCTAACCCAGTCATTATTACTAATTAGTAATTTTTTATGCTCTTTGGAAATTTTGGGTTTCTAAACGAACTTTTTTTTTTTTCGAAAATGTACGGGGACTAGTATATTTCATGGACTGCTCTCGATTTTCCTACGAAATTGCAAACAAGGGCAGTCGATGACCCTGATTTTGTTTCTGCAATAGGTTTTCTTGAGAAATGATAAAGAAAAATGTTATTGGATATTGAATAAATTTATTTACTGAAACGACGCAATACACTCCAACATCTTTTTGAATAAATCCGAGCTGGTGTGGTGCTTACGCCATACAAATTCACGTACGAGTCAAGTTGATCGCGATCTGTTCCGCATCGCAGTTTGTTCGATTGTTTCAATGAATTCCACGAGCTTTCCACCTGCTGAGTGTGAGCTCCGGTAGATGGGTCGATAAAGTTCATGCTGTGGTTAACAGTGTAATGCGAATAGGTTAGGTTAGGTCAAGTTAGGTTAGGTTAGGTTTCTCAAGAAAACCGATTGCAAAAACAAAATCAGGGTCATCGACTGCCCTTGTTTGCAATATGTTAGGAAAATCGAGAGCAGTCCATGAAACATACTAGGTCCAATGTACGTTTATATAATACAAGAGCGAAAAGAGTGAAACATGTTTTTGAAACGAACAAGATCTATAATGAATGGAGTTCTAAAGAGGAGAAGAGTATCCGTGTGTCAGACATGCGTTACACAAAGCTTTCAAGGGGTAACATGCATACCTGCGTACATACAGTACATACATACATACATACATACAATATATATATTATTCTAAACTAAATACAGACCTGTATACGGTCGGTTTGCGATTGCGGATACTTGTGATTTTTGTGTAGAGCAAGCCTGAGGTAGTACGAGTGTGACTGATTGATACAGGTAAATTTGTGTTGCCTTAGAGAGGAAACACAAACTTGCGGTGCATCTTGCTCCTGAAGAATCATGCACTAGAACTGATAATAAATTGGGGTGTCTTCAATACAATCTAACGAAAATTGCAATAAACTGAATGCGGATATGGATGTTCTTTTGACTAAACTAGACTAGCATAGCACAGAGCATTGTTGCTTTCAGTGGTGATGAACCATGTACGAAAGCCTCGTCAATACTTTGACTCCTTATTTGCTTGGCAATGCTGCTGCGAGCTGCTCATACCCTGAAATGGGTGTATGGACATTCCGCATTCCGCCCATTTCAGGGTACGAGCAGCCCGCAGCTGCATTGCCAAGCAAATAGGGAATCAAAGTACTGACGAGCCTTTCGTACGTGGTTCATCACCACTGAAAGCAACACTGTTCTGTGTTAGTCTATGTTAAAAGATGTTTAACTTTCCATACTTCTACTAACCGGGCATTCAATTAACCTAACTGGGCACTCAATAATTCATTTGTACAAGAAATGGAGGTCAGATTTGAATAAAACACACCAAAATACACCAGTAAAAACCTATTCTCTTATCAAAATCGACCCGCAGGGGTACAACGAATAATTACCACCATACTATTTCAACCGATTTTAATCGATCCAAAAATTGCTTATATCTCCGTTAATATCAATTTGCACAAGAAATACCATAGAAGAAAATAGATTCAGATTTAAATTCTACATAAGAAAAACTGGATCTTGTGGGTTGTTGTATTATATGAAAAATGCGACTACGTTTCGAATCCAAAATCCTCGATGACTTCTGATATCAGGGCTTTAAACAGAACTGAGAAAATAAGAGTTAATGCTAAGTTTGCCTCGCTATAGATACAAAAAGAAACAAATGTGATAAAGCAGATTCACGATAAACGAAAAAAGGAGGGAGAAGAGGAGAAGGAGGAGGGGCAACAAGCCTGACCTCCGTGAAATGAGGAATCATCGCACGGAACATCTGAAAGGAAAGGAGAGGTATATAAAATCAGTCGCCAGATGCACGAAAACAACAAAATGGGAAAATGGGAAAAAAAACAATAGAAAACTAAGAAAGTTCCAGTAAATTTTTAACACTGGACAGCATTTTTGTCCAATGTATAAAAACCACACGATAGATTGAAGTTAAGTCTTAAATCAATCAAAACTAATTCAATAAATTTTATAATGCATCTTTATCGGTGGATCTAAATAAGAAGCGCGCTTCCATCCAGTTAATTCGATGATCGTATTCTAAAAGTGGTGAGAAAAGACGTGGTTAACCCTATGGGAACCGCGGTTTTATGTGGGATCCGAACCACGGGTCGCTACATCATATGAACACCGAGGATGGTCACCCATCACCAAGACCAAATGATGCTTAACTTCGCTAATCTACGGGATACGGTGTTGCGAAATAGCACCGACGTAGTCTGATGATGATGAGGATGATGTAATACAGGGTGTTCCAAAGAGATCTGACGGATTACAATTTATTTAACAAGAACAACCGTCAGATCCTTTTTTGGAACACCCCGTATATCCCATAATTTTATCTTGTACGATGTAATACATTTCATCACTTCACCGTGATGAAATATGTTATATCGTATAAGATGTAAATTATTTTTCCAAAGACAATTAGGGAAATTTTACAGAACTGATATTAAATACTGTCAGTAGGAAGTGTTGCAAGAATGGTTACCATTCATTCATAATGTTACTCGCTTTCTTATTTATTTTATACAGAAATTTACTTATGCAAATCCGAGATTAGGCTGCACTTAGGAAATTGTAACCGCTTTTGAGAGAATTTCTATCATATTTAAATGTAAAAGTTACCCTTATGTTATAAAAGTACATAGTGCAAATCTAATAAAATAAGTTAATATTACTGTAATGTAATTCTGTAATTATTGTTTTGTATAATAATAACTCACAGTTTTAAACCTTTTTTAATAGTTTGATGGCTTGAACAATATTTGTATGTTAAACTGATGTAATAATAGCCAAAGACGAGAACGTCTGAGAAATGGGGAAAGTGTGCAGTGGCGAGCTGGCTGCGTGTAAGGTACCTGGGCTCGACCCCAGTTCTCTTTCTAAGGAAGGGACTTATTTTTTCCGCCTGTCTCGGCGCCCTCAGCTGAACGAAGGAAGTAGAAAGGAACAACCAACCAAGTAATTAGTAATATTAAAAGAAATGGCTAGTACCAGCGGTGAGGGGTAGTTTATTCATTACCGAGTATCGTTGCATATATGTTTACTGTATACCGTATTTGGATAACAATACTCAACAGTAAATTCATGAACAGTTCTGGCCAAGACGTATATAATTACTAATAAAAGCTTAAGCGAAACTATAACACCGTAACTTTATTAACGAACGCAAAGGAATATAATGATGGGGTTGTTCAACCTCCTTCGTAGCATCTAAGGTCATATGACGGGGAAGGGGTCATACAGCTTTACGTAGCATCCAAAAAAACGGGTTGCTACATCATCTAAATGCGGAAGACAATCACACATCCAACAACTACTACCCAGACCCAATGTCGTAACTCATCGACGGGAAGTGGCGTTACGACATTGGTCACAGCGTAGCCCCGAACACGGTGGAAAAATAAAGTGCGATCAATATCTTAACTGTCAATCTTGAAAACGCGTAATTCTGTCATGAGAAGAGACAATTTTATAACCTACCCAATAGGGGGCACTTGGCTTTGAAAGGATTTGCTGTTTTTTAATGTACATGCGCAAAATAATATAGAAAAAATATATTTGTCCTTAGAGGCACTACAAGATATGTAGTTTGAAGTGAGTTCTGAAGAAATCTAATATTGTATCGATTCGATGGACTTATCCCTATTCTACGAGAACATTTACATGAGAAAGAAAATTATATACAGTATATATATATATATATATTACACTGCAGCTTTCATATGAGGGGACTTGATAGGAGCTGACGTGAAGCTCTGAGCTCCAAATAAGGAAGCGGACTCACTGAATTACATGAACATCAAAGACATTCATCACTTACTTCACAACCCAAGGCCGAACTTCATTTCTATATACTATATAGTGCATATATAAATATCGTACTCGTATATATATATATATATATATATATGATGAAAATAATCACGAAGGAAAAAGGAAACACAGAATGGTGCTCAAGCGCTTTCGTCTATGTTCATCATAAATATTATTCATGTGTTGCTTTCGTGTGTGTGTGTGTGTGTGTGTGTGTGTGTGTGAATTTTATAATACCTGTCTTATGTGCAGTGCATCAATTCTTTTCTTCACGTGTAATGAATTTGCATAGAAAGAGGTTATCGCTAATAAGTATACAATATACAGAGGGTTGACAAAAGTAAATAGACACCATGATTATTATCCTCCAGAACAAATGGCAAAACTAGTCATCAAATGGAATACCAGAATGCGTGTGAGCTTTACATAATTTGAAGGGGAGAGCAACACGATTCTAAATATATTCATTCAATAAATCTATTATTATTTATTGAATCTTATTATTAAAAAAAAAAATATGGAAAAACCTAAAGTATCTATTTACTTATGTCAACCCTCTGTTCAATATACAGGGTGTCCCAGAAGCCTCGACTCATCGAGAAAATAAACATTATAATTTTAAAGTGAAACAAACACATTTCTAATGCCAGTTTTACATATTTCAGGAAAGAAAATACCCTGATGGCTCAGTACACCAATCAAGAGAAGGTGGAACTGGTATTGCTATATGTTTCAGAAAAAATCCAGAGGGAGGCATGTCAATTATTTCACGAACATGCCTCCCTCTGGATTTTTCTGGAAACATGTAGCAATACCATTTTCACCTTTTCTTGATTGGTATACTGAGCCATCAGGGTATTTTCTTTCCTGAAATATATAAAACCGACATTAGAAATGTTTTTTTTCACTTTAAAAACATAATGTCTATTTTCCCTATGAGTCCAGACTTCTGCTACACCCTGTACTTTAACCAATAAAATATGCATTTTGTATTATTTGAGAGATTAAAATTATTACGAGTGACATTTATTATAAGAATTGATTTACTTAACTCATCATGAATGTTAAAAGTGTTTTCCTTTCGCATCAGTTATTCCATCAAATCTATTCCCAAATCAATTAAAGCTAAATCAGAATATTGGAAAGTAGTCCTTCGCTCTATGAAATTCATTTTTCAATATTTACTTAAAAGAATGAAAGCTCAGAATTACAAATAATCATTTAGATGGCGATTTTAAAGTAAGTTTGCGAGAGTGATTTGATATATAGAGTTTTGAGGCAAAGTTCGACCTCTGAAAAGTTTAAAATATTGATAAAATTATACAGAATTGAGAGTGAGGCATCCGTCAAAGGACCTCAATCTCCAACTTTGTGGAGAATTAAAATGGTGAAATATTGACCAATTCACCAATTGGTAAAGATGTTTCTTATAATTAATAGATATCCAAAGTTATTATAAATAGAATCCGGTACTTATTTCCCCACAGGGTAGGGTGAGTATACCTCAAGGGTCATTTGAGCCAAAGCATGACCAGGGTGAGTAGTCGGTCAAACCTAACCCAGGCGCCAGCAGTCGGAAGCGAACACAGAGTCTCATTGTCCGAAGTCCGACACCAAAACCACAGAGCTACCAGGAGTCGTTCAAATAAGGAAAAGAAATAAGAATAATACAGAAATAAGATACAAGTAATAAGAATAATACAGAAATAAGGTACAAGTAATATGAATAATACAGAAATAAGGTAAAAGTAATAAGAATAATACAGAAATAAGGTACAAGTAATAAGAATAATACAGAAATAAGGTACAAGTAATAAGAATAATACAGAAATAAGGTACAAGTAATAAGAATAATATAGAAATGATACAAGTAATAAGAATAATACAGAAATAAGATACAAGTAATAAGAATAATACAGAAATAAGATACAAGTAATAAGAATAATACAGAAATAAGATACAAGTAATAAGAATAATACAGAAATAAGATACAAGTAATAAGAATAATACAGAAATCATCAGACTTCTCGTTTTCCTTATGCTCCTTTATACTACCATTAGAGTGTTATGGTTACATTTGGGGACTTGACAGAAATCTTTATCCAAAATGTCAATATTTCTATAATTCCAGTCAAGGTTTCGATAAAAGTTCATATAAAATTGACTCCGAAACGTAACAGTGCAGTCGCATTTTCATTAAACAGTTTGAACATTATATTTAAATATTGTAAGTTAATTATATGTTAATTAAAAACAAACAAATATATATCTCTAAAGGGAATGCATTTAATTAATTTTTAAATGCATCTGGCTATATGTGAATAATAATTTTATAAATTAAATAACTATTTTGAATGCAAATTAAAATGTTTCAATTATAAAATAAATTAAATTCTTATTATCTACAAACATATACTGTAAACGTGCTAAAAAATATTTAACATCGCAGCTTCAGCATGCACTGAGACTGGAATTTTCATCAACATATGGGAAATTCAACGACCAAGTGCTCTTAGATGATGACATGACAGTATTTTCATCAAACTTCGATGTTTGATGAAATATTTTTCGTGGAGATGATTCTGTAAAAAATAATTTAACAGAAGTGACTGGCGCCATCTAGTGGACAAAATGTCAGTTAAATACCCTTTCAGTTTATTTTCATTAACCGAGTGTAATTACATGCATATCAATTAGGAACAACATACTAACAGCAACTTAAGTTTTAGGATTAAATATATTAGAAATAAATTTACCTTACGTCGGTGGGATTCGCACCGATGCCACTCAAGATTCGAATTTTGCAAGCCGCCACGTTACTCACTCGGCCATGAGACGTTAAGAGGGTATATATATATATATATATATATATATATAACTGCAATGACCACGCAGTATATAAATGAATAGAAACGACATAATATTAAGGAACGTTTCTGCACACGCGGAAGAGAAATAACGAATAAATGAAAAATGAGGCGAACCGCCCAGGATGGTAGCACATCCAACCGGCAATTGGAAGGCCTTGGGTTCGATTCCTGGGCGGTTCGCCTCATTTTTCATTTATTCGTTATTTCTCTTCCGCGTGTGCAGAAACGTTCCTTAATATTATGTCGTTTCTATTCATTTATATACTGCGTGGTCATTGCAGTTAAATGCACATATTCACGATTTGCGAGGGTGCCCTCTCAGGGCATTGGTTTCTGCCCTATGTAGGAGAATTTCGATTTGTGAATGATTGAGGTCCGTGGTGTAATGGTAGCGCATCCAACCGGCAATTGGAAGGCCTTGGGTTCGATTCCTGGGCGGTTCGCCTCATTTTTCATTTATTCGTTATTTCTCTTCCGCGTGTGCAGAAACGTTCCTTAATATTATGTCGTTTCTATTCATTTATATACTGCGTGGTCATTGTAGTTAAATGCACATATTCACGATTTGCGAGGGTGCCCTTTCAGGGCATTGGTTTCTGCCCTATGTAGGAGAATTTCGATTTGTGAATGATTGAGGTCCGTGGTGTAATGGTAGCGCATCCAACCGGCAATGGAAGGCCTTGGGTTCGATTCCTGGGCGGTTCGCCTCATTTTTCATTTATTCGTTATTTCTCTTCCGCGTGTGCAGAAACGTTCCTTAATATTATGTCGTTTCTATTCATTTATATACTGCGTGGTCATTGCAGTTAAATGCACATATTCACGATTTGCGAGGGTGCCCTTTCAGGGCATTGGTTTCTGCCCTATGTAGGAGAATTTCGATTTGTGAATGATTGAGGTCCGTGGTGTAATGGTAGCGCATCCAACCGGCAATTGGAAGGCCTTGGGTTCGATTCCTGGGCGGTTCGCCTCATTTTTCATTTATTCGTTATTTCTCTTCCGCGTGTGCAGAAACGTTCCTTAATATTATGTCGTTTCTATTCATTTATATACTGCGTGGTCATTGCAGTTAAATGCACATATTCACGATTTGCGAGGGTGCCCTTTCAGGGCATTGGTTTCTGCCCTATGTAGGAGAATTTCGATTTGTGAATGATTGAGGTCCGTGGTGTAATGGTAGCGCATCCAACCGGCAATTGGAAGGCCTTGGGTTCGATTCCTGGGCGGTTCGCCTCATTTTTCATTTATTCGTTATTTCTCTTCCGCGTGTGCAGAAACGTTCCTTAATATATGTCGTTTCTATTCATTTATATACTGCGTGGTCATTGCAGTTAAATGAACATATTCACGATTTGCGAGGGTGCCCTTTCAGGGCATTGGTTTCTGCCCTATGTAGAAGAATTTCGATTGTGAATGATTGAGGACCGTGGTGTAATGGTAGCGCATCCAACGGCAATTGGAAGGCCTTGGGTTCGATTCCCGGGCGGTTCGCCTCATTTTTCATTTATTCGTTATTTCTCTTCCGCGTGTGCAGAAACGTTCCTTAATATTATGTCGTTTCTATTCATTTATATACTGCGTGGTCATTGCAGTTAAATGCACATATTCACGATTTGCGAGGGTGCCCTTTCAGGGCATTGGTTTCTGCCCTATGTAGGAGAATTTCGATTTGTGAATGATTGAGGTCCGTGGTGTAATGGTAGCGCATCCAACCGGCAATTGGAAGGCCTTGGGTTCGATTCCTGGGCGGTTCGCCTCATTTTTCATTTATTCGTTATTTCTCTTCCGCGTGTGCAGAAACGTTCCTTAATATTATGTCGTTTCTATTAATTTATATACTGCGTGGTCATTGCAGTTAAATGCACATATTCACGATTTGCGAGGGTGCCCTTTCAGGGCATTGGTTTCTGCCCTATGTAGGAGAATTTCGATTTGTGAATGATTGAGGTCCGTGGTGTAATGGTAGCGCATCCAACCGGCAATTGGAAGGCCTTGGGTTCGATTCCTGGGCGGTTCGCCTCATTTTTCATTTATTCGTTATTTCTCTTCCGCGTGTGCAGAAACGTTCCTTAATATTATGTCGTTTCTATTCATTTATATACTGCGTGGTCATTGCAGTTAAATGCACATATTCACGATTTGCGAGGGTGCCCTTTCAGGGTATTGGTTTCTGCCCTATGTAGGAGAATTTCGATTTGTGAATGATTGAGGTCCGTGGTGTAATGGTAGCGCATCCAACCGGCAATTGGAAGGCCTTGGGTTCGATACCTGGGCGGTTCGCCTCATTTTTCATTTATTCGTTATTTCTCTTCCGCGTGTGCAGAAACGTTCCTTAATATTATGTCGTTTCTATTCATTTATATACTGCGTGGTCATTGCAGTTAAATGCACATATTCACGATTTGCGAGGGTGCCCTTTCAGGGCATTGGTTTCTGCCCTATGTAGGAGAATTTCGATTTGTGAATGATTGAGGTCCGTGTGTAATGGTAGCGCATCCAACCGGCAATTGGAAGGCCTTGGGTTCGATTCCTGGGCGGTTCGCCTCATTTTTCATTTATTCGTTATTTCTCTTCCGCGTGTGCAGAAACGTTCCTTAATATTATGTCGTTTCTATTCATTTATATACTGCGTGGTCATTGCAGTTAAATGCACATATTCACGATTTGCGAGGGTGCCCTTTCAGGGTATTGGTTTCTGCCCTATGTAGGAGAATTTCGATTTGTGAATGATTGAGGTCCGTGGTGTAATGGTAGCGCATCCAACCGGCAATTGGAAGGCCTTGGGTTCGATTCCTGGGCGGTTCGCCTCATTTTTCATTTATTCGTTATTTCTCTTCCGCGTGTGCAGAAACGTTCCTTAATATTATGTCGTTTCTATTCATTTATATACTGCGTGGTCATTGCAGTTAAATGCACATATTCACGATTTGCGAGGGTGCCCTTTCAGGGCATTGGTTTCTGCCCTATGTAGGAGAATTTCGATTTGTGAATGACTGAGGTCCGTGGTGTAATGGTAGCGCATCCAACCGGCAATTGGAAGGCCTTGGGTTCGATTCCTGGGCGGTTCGCCTCATTTTTCATTTATTCGTTATTTCTCTTCCGCGTGTGCAGAAACGTTCCTTAATATTATGTCGTTTCTATTCATTTATATACTGCGTGGTCATTGCAGTTAAATGCACATATTCACGATTTGCGAGGGTGCCCTTTCAGGGGATTGGTTTCTGCCCTATGTAGGAGAATTTCGATTTGTGAATGATTGAGGTCCGTGGTGTAATGGTAGCGCATCCAACCGGCAATTGGAAGGCCTTGGGTTCGATTCCTGGGCGGTTCGCCTCATTTTTCATTTATTCGTTATTTCTCTTCCGCGTGTGCAGAAACGTTCCTTAATATTATGTCGTTCTATTCATTTATTTTTTATATAACTGCGTTGGTCATTGCAGTTAAATGCACATATTCACGATTTGCGAGGTGCCCTTCAGGGCATTGGTTTCTGCCCTATGTAGGAGAATTTCGATTTGTGAATGACTGAGGTCCGTGGTGTAATGGTAGCGCATCCAACCGGCAATTGGAAGGCCCTGGGTTCGATTCCTGGGCGGTTCGCCTCATTTTTCATTTATTCGTTATTTCTCTTCCGCGTGTGCAGAAACGTTCCTTAATATTATGTCGTTTCTATTCATTTATATACTGCGTGGTCATTGCAGTTAAATGCACATATTCACGATTTGCGAGGGTGCCCTTTCAGGGCATTGGTTTCTGCCCTATGTAGGAGAATTTCGATTTGTGAATGATTGAGGTCCGTGGTGTAATGGTAGCGCATCCAACCGGCAATTGGAAGGCCTTGGGTTCGATTCCTGGGCGGTTCGCCTCATTTTTCATTTATTCGTTATTTCTCTTCCGCGTGTGCAGAAACGTTCCTTAATACTATGTCGTTTCTATTCATTTATATACTGCGTGGTCATTGCAGTTAAATGCACATATTCACGATTTGCGAGGGTGCCCTTCAGGGCATTGGTTTCTGCCCTATGTAGGAGAATTTCGATTTGTGAATGATTGAGGTCCGTGGTGTAATGGTAGCGCATCCAACCGGCAATTGGAAGGCCTTGGGTTCGATTCCTGTGCGGTTCGCCTCATTTTTCATTTATTCGTTATTTCTCTCCGCGTGTGCAGAAACGTTCCTTAATATTATGTCGTTTCTATTCATTTATATACTGCGTGGTCATTGCAGTTAAATGCACATATTCACGATTTGCGAGGGTGCCCTTCAGGGCATTGGTTTCTGCCCTATGTAGGAGAATTTCGATTTGTGAATGATTGAGGTCCGTGGTGTAATGGTAGCGCATCCAACCGGCAATTGGAAGGCCTTGGGTTCGATTCCTGGGCGGTTCGCCTCATTTTTCATTTATTCGTTATTTCTCTTCCGCGTGTGCAGAAACGTTCCTTAATATTATGTCGTTTCTATTCATATATATATATATATATATATATATCCTTTCTCAATGGCTTCAGTAATTATATTTTAATATGTACACCGTTTCATTTTATATTATACGAGTATATACAGTATATAAAATGAAAGATGAATTATCAAGAGTCCCTCATGAGTCACTGTTCATGATTTTAAATACAAGTTAATCAATCATCAGGAGTGTTTTGATGACTGACCGTTTATAATCTCGATGAAAATTCTAGTCTCAGTGCAGGTAAAGAAGTTACCAGTGATACTAGGTAAAGAAACTAGTCATGATCCCAGTCATGGTCTTCAAATGTTTAGTATCAGATATCATATTTCATTACTACTTTCTCAAAGCACTGAATAAAACAACAAAGCTTAGCTTTTTCAGTTAACATTCTTTGATAATAAAGTAGTTTAATCACTGCAGAACGAACATTAAGTAATTATGCATTTTTAACCGCACGGGCCTTAAGATTTTTCTGTTCAAAATTATTTATACTAGTACAGTTCCCGTCACTTCGCTGACGGTTAGACAGGCTAAACTACAAAAAAAGAACCTAGCCGTGAAAATTTTGAGCTTCACATTGTGTCAACATTTCTGAATCTGGTATCTCCCAAAACCTCCTCACCCCCATTCATACAACTTGGCGGCTAACCCCCTCCCCCATTCCCCCCCCTCCCCATTACCACCCCCATCCCCCATTACCCCCACCCCCACCCTTCCGCCCACCCCAACCCTTCCGCCCACTCTCACCCTTCCCCCCACCCTCACCCTTCCCCCATTGCTAAACTACAGAAAAGAACACAGTCATGAAAATCTTGAGCTTCACATTGCCGCCCGTAATACAATTTCTGAATTTTTTTTACAATTTCTGAATTTTTTTCTCACAATTTTTTCTCACAATTTCTGAAAGTGTGACGGACGGACAGACAGACAGACAGACGGACAGACAGCTCTTTTATTATAGTATAGATTATGCTAGTTGACCGCATACTGCCAGATACTAGACCCAGTAGACCAGATACTAGACGCAATCACAGTCCAACAGTGTTCCTGCCTGGCATGCAAGAAATGAATGCTGTCCTTGCCCCTACCAGTCTGAAGGAGGGGTTCTCGCTCAGCAGGAATTACTCCTGAAGAAGCCGCCCCTATGAAGAACATCACGTTCTCTTAAAAAGCAGACACCCTTTACAAGATCCAGAGGCTAGTCCAAATTCACGTGTACGGAAGTGAATGTGTTACATAGATTGAATATATGTTACAAATATTAAAATTACCCATCCTTGGTATGCAGTGAATAAGAGAAATCCGCAAAGAAACTAGTTGCTCGCGCTGTTTCAAGCTTTGATTAAGTCACCGCGTTGATTGATGTATTGTCCAGCATGTTGCCTTCCACTGAAAGTCAGATGCCGGACTTCACTATCTCGCAAGATGGGCACCAGCATATCTTCAAGTCAACGTTGATTTTTCTACAGGCAAATGGCGCAGACTATACTGGATCCGATCTTTAGCCAATAAACAGTTCAGATTTCAATGCTGTTAATTATTTGATTTGGGGAAACATACAGGAGATGTACCATATGAACGATACGATATACAAAAACTAAAGGAGAGGGAAACAACAATGCTGGGCGTAGCTAAGTCAACTTCCACCCACGTTTAAATGTCCCAGAAGCGCAAGATACTACAACCTGCTCTTCAACTGATGGTAGACACCAGTGGCGGCTCGTGACTAAAAATTCTAGGGGTGCTGTCTCTAAGAATGGGTTGAAATAATTACTGAAATAAAAGGATGAGCATTGAGCAATGAATAAAAGTTTCAAAAGTTATTGAAAAAGTTATTCAGTGAGCTCATCCTTATATTGTTCTTGATTATTTCAATTGTAAATAAAAAAGTTAGGGGTGCTGCAGTTCCGCAGTGCCTACCGACGAGCCGCCACTGGTAGACACGACCAATAAGTAATTAATAACCTCTACAAAGCATTCCGAGTACAAGCTGGGGGAAGAAAACTTCATAATAGTTCAGTAGCGGCAGCGAACTTCAATATTTGGCATTTTTTTCAACTTTTTAAAAATAGTGTACCAATTTGAAGCTAATTAAAGAACACTATCCAACTGTCTATCTTGTTTAGATAAATTATTTTCCATTACAAAGACATAAGCAACAAATAATGATATTTGGGTCTTTTAACCTTCTTCATAAAAGCAAAACTCATATTGACGGAGGAGACCTACAGCTTTACGTGAGATCCAAAATAAGGATCGATACATTATCTGGACGCAGAGGACGGTCCCCACTCGAACTACTGAATAACCCAAAACTCGCTTAACCACGCTGATCTAATGGGAAGTGGTGTTGCGACATGACCACAAAGTAGCCCTTTAAACAATGAAGGGTTGGTCAAGTTTTATTCCGCCACCGTGCATATACTGCATATTATAAACAGTGGTGGGCACCGTTAACCAAAAAGTTAACTTCGATAACGATAATCCGTTAACCCCAATTTTTAACTCCGATAACGATAATTCGATAATTTTACTACAAAGTTAACGGAAGTTAACGATAATCCGTTAACGATAACTATTTCTTTACTAACATTTAAAAAATCAAGGAAAAAAGCTTTAAAACCCATAGAAAATGTTTATTTATACAAAATCCAACAATAAATAGGTATTTAACTGTATTTTTATCAAGTTTTGCAACTTTTTTTGCTTAATAACTTTTTTTTATTTTTAATAAAAAATGTACTGATTACATGTTTTGAAACCCTTGTAACCACTAACCATTAACTAAATTTTAATTTACCAGAGAATTATTATGGCGGGAACTGAAAGGTAAAATTAAATTTTAGGCACATTTATTAAAGACTATGACACAATGTGCTGGTTGCCCTTCAGAAAGACCAACTTCTCAAAGTTAGGCCCAACTGCCAGTCTTGACCTCTTGGGCCTCAGGATGTCCTTGCCGAGAGAGAAGAGCCGTTCCACTGCGGCAGAGGACGGAATTGGCAGACTGAAGTTATGGCGGTTTGAATTCATTCGTGTTAACGGACTTTAACAGACTAAATATCGAGTTATCGGAAGTTAACTGGTCCGATAACGATAAATGGAAATTAACTTCCGTTAATAGTCCGTTAAAAAAGTTAACTTCGTTAATTAACTGCTATCGGATTAACGCTTTAGTGCCCAACACTGATTATAAATAAGTGAATAGAGCGCCCGGTAGCTCAGTGGTTACGGTAGCGGACTCTGAGAGGTGAGGCTTTGGTTCGCTCGCAAAAGCTGGCTCTTGCGCTGAGTTAGCTGCTCACGCTATTAATGTTTAGATTAAAGGTGACCCTTGGGGCACACTCATCCTCACATCGTGAGGAAATGAGCTTCCTGGCTATTACCCCTACTTTTTAAAAGCAAGTTAATTATCAAACACAGTAAATAGGTAGGAAGAGAATTGAAAATTTGCAAAAATAGTAATTTTAATCAAAATGTACAACACAAGTTATTACACGATGGCGAAACTCATTTTATGAGCGGTGTTCTCGTAATTTCCATAGTTATTGTGTAGTCAGAGTGCTTATAAAACGTAAGAATGCTCTTTCCTGTTACATCACCTCTGAACTTTACTGCCTTTTTGATATACGTAGGTTATATTTTAAAGGACATAAAAAGGACGGCACACAGCAGCAGAGTGAAAAACAAAAAGTAATGGTCTATTTACGAAGAATAAAAGAAGGTCATTATATGTATGCATATTGACTAAAATCTACGGAGTGACAGTTTTATTGTTATGAATAATCATCTAAAACTCAAATTATATTTTTAATTTGGGGATTTGAAAAAAAAAAAAAAGGAATATTAACAAAATCCACTAAAATAATTTGACGAAACAATTTGTAGTGTACATTAAGTTTCAGGATGACAACCGCGTGATTTATGTACAACAAATTTCACTAAATCAATACAATTTTCTTTAACTTTTCTTTGTAGCAAAATAATTATTCTGTTTGCCAGCATCGCTAACCTTGTCATATTTTATGAGTGTCCGAACTTAACATGGTGAGTATTTAATGTATTTTATCATTATAACTTATTATCTGATTAATACATACTGCAACAACTTTCATTATAGTTTAATATTTGCCGTGAGCTACGTAATACTGTCGTAACACTGCTTCCCGTCAATTAGCGAAGTTGAGCGACATTCAGTCTAGAGAATAGTTGGGTGGAAGATCGTCCTGTGTCCAAATATATAGCGACCCGTGGTTCGGATCCCACGGAAGACTGTAGGTTTCCTTCGTCATATGACATTATATGTTTCGGAGGAGGTTAAACAATCCATTCACCACATTTGCTGCGGTATGAAGTATTCATGCATCTGAATTTATGCACCCTCAACTTTATCAGTTCATTTGAAGAAATTTTACACGAGTCTGTGTAGGTAACCATACATGGTTTCGTTATTAGGATTTGAGAACAAAAAAAGGAGAGATGGTTTTTGATATGCAGATTTCTAAACTCAGTTATAGTGCTGTATCATTACAACGAAGTCACGAAAAAATTATGAGCAATTTATTAACAAATGTTAAACATTTCACTCGAACTTTGTTCAGTTTCCCGTCAACAAACAATAATACTACTCAGTGTTTGTACATTTTTTACTGTTGCTTACATTCCTTGCTATTACTTAAAACCACTATACTGGTACTTCATTAAAATTTTCAATAGAAGGCCTCTAGAATATTTGGATGAATGAATGAATCTTTGAAACTCTACTGATAAAAATAAATATTACGGCAGTAGTATGGCTGCAAAAACTTTTTAATACCTTTAATCTCCCAAGGGAGCCAGCCACTAGTGTTTTTACTATGTTCATAGATTTCTAATCCCCAATGGCTTTTATTTTAACTAAGTTTTACGTAAAAAATTATTCAAAGTTTTGTGTTTACCCAGCCAAATCAAGGCTTAGACCACACTTCTTGGCTTTTTCAGCCATTTTATGGCAGTCATACAAGCTTTTTCGGCCATTTCAGCCAGTCAAACCGGCTTTACGTGGCTTTAATTCTCTCTCAAACTGTCTTTTTGACTGTATACTCGGTGAGGAAGGTTGTGTTGCTCTTTCATTTCTTTCTAACTTTTTTAAACACTATATAGGTTTTTTTTTAAACTGTAAAGATTTTTAAAATAATAAATGCAGTTTTCGTAGTTTTTCTTTTTCTCTTTTATTTTAAGTTATAAAAACATCAGCAAAAAGTTTTTCGGGCTTTGGGGGATTGTGGGCGGTGGATTTTGCTCTTGTGGATGGGGTATTGGGGTATATTGGGCGTTTGGGGAGTTGTGGGTGGGTTAAGGTGGGAAATGGGCGCTGACTGAGCGGCTAAGGTACGTTGACGGCGGTGAGGAATATAGGGAAGCCTCACTACTTCATAATTTATATATATATATATATATTATTATATATATATATATATATATATAACAAATGTGAACAATTTTTAAGGTAAAACTTGGTAAAAATAAAAATGTTTTTCTTTGGGGGATTAAAAAGCCATTAACGGATTAAAAACGCTAATTGCTTCCATGGAAAATTAAAAGAATTAAAGGGATTAGAAAAGTCCACTTTAGAGTGCCACTCCTCCCCTCCCTCCCCTCAGTGTTTGTGCCACCCCTCAATTCCCCTCCCCAAACGGAAAACTCTTGGTTTTTGCCACCATACTATTGCAGGTATTACAATATTACAGTAATTTCAACACAGAACATTGCTAATTGGACTATTAATATTTTTTTTTGTTTAATTTGGCCCTAAAGCTTTCAGCTTTACTGGGCTCTCAGACTAATTATGAGATAAAACAAACACTTCGTACGTAGTTATAACTATCAGGGGTTTATTTTAAAGGTCGTCTGGCGGTCGTCCGGCGGTCGTTCGGTCGTCTGAGAGTACTAAGTACTCTAAATTAACCATTTCTAAATTAACCCCAGGGGTTAATTTAGAATATTTAGTAGTCTCAGGCGACCGGACGACCGTTAAAATAAACCCCTGACTATTGAATCTATGAACACTATGATTAATTATGAATATAATTAATTGCAACAATACGAATCCGATAAAAGTTATACCTTAATTTAAAACAATGACCAGTGACTATGAATAACAAGTAGATATTATCAACATTTAATAAACCTTCAACTTGGAACGTACGAAATATCAAGCGATAAATAGTGCAGTTACATATTAATAGATTAAAAAAATTAGGTAATCAAATCTAACTAAATTCTGATCACCGTCAAAGATGTCTCGAATAAACGTCTCTTTGATGCTTTTGTCTCCATACTGAAAGACATAGCGACACGGGAGAATACGGTGTCTGTATCTAATCTCCCTACAGTGTTGCAGACCATAAAAACGTTGGAGCAGCAGGAAAATTAGTGTTTTTGGAACTGTTTAACCCAGTGGTTCTTAAACTAGGGGGTCGAGAATATTTTAGGGGGGCGCGGGGGGGTCAATGAACAATCGCCAGTATTGTAAGTGAAAAGAGCCAGGACCATCCATCCCATTAATCATATTAGTCAATGCACTTGAACATTAGGAGGGCGATGGGTCAGAAGTCAACTCGTAGTGGGAGGGGGGGGAACAGGACCAAAAAGTTTTAAAACCACTGGTTTAACCTCTTTCGTAACATTTAAGGTCGTATGAAGAAAGAGAACCTACAGTTTCACGTGGGATCGGAACCACTACCCTAGCAAGAGAGACCCAGAGTAGTCTGCGCCGAGAATCGAGTCCAAGACCTTCAGATTAGCAACCCAGAACTTTTACCACTGGGATACTCTGGTGAGTCTGGAAAACGAAGAGTTATATTATATACCCATAAATGTGGATCTACTGAAACTTAGATTATTATCTCATTATTATTATTATTATATTATTATTATAAAACTAGTATATTTATTTATATATATATAATATATATATATATATACACCTTATGAACCTTATGTTGTTTCGTGCGTTGGTCTCTCTTCACATGGAGGTCAAGCTGGTGGATATATATATATATATATATATATATATATATATATATATATATATATATATATAAAGTTAAATGATATATATTATATATATATATATATATATATATATATATATATATATATACACACACACGAGTTTAAAACTATTTTAACTCAAATTTATAACACAATCGACCTTTTAAAAACTAATAAACGACATAATTAAATAGTTGCTCCATTTACCGTAGAGTTTGGAGTATGTAATAAAATTTCAAAACCATAATATACTGAAATAATTGTACCGAATTGTACTGAAAATTTAATGCAAGCATAAAAAATTATTAGAGAGAGAGAGAGAGAGAGAGAGAGAGAGAGAGAGAGAGAGAAATTCTTGCGGCAGTAGAAAACTGGAGAGAAAAACAAAGTTCTCTCCCCACCCTCCGTTCCCTCCCCGCCAGAGAGGAGCCGTTTTAACTTGACTCTGATGTGCTTTACTTATGACATTATTTTTATGAATCCTATACTACATATTATTCATTGTGTAGATGAAAACATTTTCGAAATGAGTAACTAATTGGACTTGAATTTAAATGAATAACTGAGAACAATTTGAGTGAATAATCTATGAAATACGAACTGTAAGGTAGGTATTAATTACAAAGATTAATGGCAGTGATATACAGATTTTAGGGCATCACTGCAGCACAGAAAAGAATAAGTTACCTATTTCATATTTTTACAGAAGGATAGACACACGCACACTCGCATATAAGCACATACACAAACATGAATGAAATTTAGAATATCTTCGTTCAGTTCCAAATAATTACATGTCGAATTCCATCCATTTCATATACGAATACAAAGGTAAATAATAAGGTTTGGAGAATAGTTAACAAAGAACACATTCAAGAAACATCCAATTGGTCGTACGTTTGTAACGTTTTCAGCGGATACACTTCTTTAATATACCTATTCTTCAGAATATTTATATCACAATTCTACTAATTTTAGGCTCATAATTCACTTCATTACTGACAATGCAATACATATGGGACATTGAAATCGCATCGAAAGTGAAAATTTGAAAGTTAAACTAAACGTCTTTAATTTTCAATTTCATTTTAGGAAAGTTCTGATGGATTCCTCTATCCTCCTCACCTTTCTTGGTCATTGGCGATTTATGTTATCATTTTATTATTCTCTTTTGCGCGCGCGCGCGCGCGAGAGTGTGTGTGTGTGTGTGTGTGTGTTTGTGTGTGTGTGTGTGTGTGTAGTCTCGTACACAACCTTCAGAAGGATTTTAATCGATTTTCACCTAACTTAATCCAGCGAAACCTACCCTAGCTTAATCTAACCCACAACAACTTGTCGATCAGATGTCGTTTGTTCGGAAAGAACGTTAAGCAAACTCTCTCTCTCTCTCATATATATATATATATATTATATATATATATATATATATATATTATGTACACGAGGGCCACTCAATATATTTTGCCCCATCTTTTTTTTTAATTTCCAAGTTTCCTTGTAAGTTCCAAAAATTTTGTACACAAGTAGTTACATACCTTTTTTACAAGTTTTATTTTTTCACATAGTCTCCATCCTTTTCTACGGATTTCCTCCACCTCGAAACAACGGCCTTTATTCTTTGCTAGTGAAAGTCCGCTCGGTTCCGCTGGAGCCACCTCTTAACCTCCTCAACAACCTCATCGTCACTCTGAAACTTTCTTCCACGAATAGCATCCTTCATTGGCTCAAACAATGGAAGTCTGAAGGTGCCAGATCCGGGCTGTATGGAAGGTAGGGTAACACAGACAAGCGCATTTTTGTGATGGCCTCTCTTGTTTGCAAACTGTTGTGTGGTTTTGCGATATCGTGCAAAATAAGGACGTCTTCCAGTTTTCTCTCCGGTCGAACTCGCTTTATACGTCTCTGTCGTCTCTGTAGGGTAGCAATATATGCCTCTGAGTTGATTGTTTGTCCTTTCTTCATAATGCCCACCAGAATCACCCCTTTCATGTCCCAGAAGATGGTGGCCATAACCTTTCCTGTAGAGGGAGCCATTTTGAACTTTTTCTTGTATGGGGAGTCTGCGTGATGCCACTCCATGGATTAGCGTTTTGTTTCAGGTTCAAAGTGGTGTACCCAACTCTCATCCCCAGTCACAATTCGTGAAAGGAAGTCATCTTCTGTCTCGTATCGAACCAACGACTCAGAAGCAATTTCCTTTCTTTGGGCTTTGTGATCGTCAGTCAGTTCACGAGGAACAAACCGTGAACACACTTTTGAGTATCCCAATTGGTGAATTATCGTATTCACACTTCCTTCACTAATTCCTAGCTCCAGTGATAGCTCCTTGTATGTGACGCGCCGATTTGATCGAATGATGCTCTTAGCACGTTGCACAGTGTGAGACGTCACAGCCGATGCCGGGCGACCGCTGCGTGGCTCATCATCGAGACTGGCTCTCCCTCTCTCCGATGATCTCCCACGTTTAGACCAGCGTCCAACTGTACTTCGATCAACAACAGCATCTCCGTAAACGTTTTGTAGACGTTTGTTAATATTTCCAATTGTTTCCTTCTCTGCGGTTAAAGACTCGATAACAGCTCTCTGTTTACGACACACATCACTGTCAGACGCCATTTTAGAAACTGCATTAACCATCGGTTTTATACAATGGCGTTCAAAAGCGGTTTTATACAAGGAGGGGAGGTTGAAAGTGGAAAAAGTGAAGTGAAGAGCAGAAAGTTCAAATTTACGGCCCAAAAGACATTTCAGCCCCATGACCTATTATTTAGCTAAGAAAAAAGGGTGGGGAAAAATATATTGAGTGTCCCTAGTGTTATATATATATATATATATATATATATATATATATATTTATTTAATTATCGCTTACGTAACGTAACCGATTGTGTATGAAAACTGTTGAATAATGTACATTCCTTTAATTGTTGATGTATATTAACTTTTCATGATTTTAAGTTGGTGAAATGGTAATGAAAACCGACAGAGATCGTGTAAAATGTCAATATTTAAAATGTCAATATTCCTAAAGTAACTATTCTTTAAACTTGACTAGATGTCAAAGGTGGAATGGTTCGCTGTCGAATTCATCACATCTTTGTCAATTTGTTGCATATTTTGTCGCATCTCATTCGAAAAACAGTGTAATTCGTCAATCATCGAGTTTCAATGAAAATATTTTTATCAACTGAGGGCGCTTTCGATGAAAAAATTTTCATCATCATGAAAATTTAGTCTCGGTGAGACCCTGCTCTTGCAGTTTCTATATCCGATGATGTGGTACTATCACAATCTTTCTAGTCAATCACTGGTATATAAAGTACAGTAAATGCACTAACAATCCTATCCCCGTCGTCTATCAACATGATGGTGCTCCTTGTCACCATCCCAAAATTGTTCAGGATTATCTAAATGGACGTTTTCCAAATCGCTAGATCGGACGCGGAAGCACAGACCTTGGCCAGCGAGATCACCAGATTTAACCCCTTTAGATTTCTTTGCATGGGGCATGGGGCTTATCAAATCGCAACTATCAGCACGTCTATCAGAAGAGATTACGAGTCTTGAAAATTTACGTACACGTATACGAACTGCTGCAGATAACATAACCCCGCAAATGCTCCAGAATGTGTTTAGAAATGCTGCGGAACGATTTGAGCTGTGCAGGGATACTGATGGGCGTCACGTCGAATCCTACTCTTAATTATTTAATAAATGTTACCACTTTATCATTTTATGATTGAATTCCATATAATTTCCAAGTGCTTCACAAAAATAGATCCTAACTTTATGTACACCCTGTATTTTTAGAGGAATCTTTGAAGAACTTCCTAGTAGTGTGTAATTAAAGGCAGGTAAATGAAGTATCACGAAATAAACAACTTGCCAAGCACTTCATAAAATACTAATTATTCCAGTTATTTGTAAATGGTTTTCTTAACAACTCCACCTACAAATTTTAACCCTTTCATCCCTGATTTTCGTTTACTTTTCATGCCACAAAAAAACACTTGTGTTATATCTCCAGAATGACTAAAATCTCATAAAATTTGATGGTCTCATTTGCGCCCATACGGCATGAAAGGGTTAAGGATCTTAAGTCTTCAAATGTACGACTGCACATCTATATTTAGATTCTTTGTATTACTAACATATTTTAAATGATAAATAAGCAATACCTTTTCAAGGTGTCAACTAAAATCATTTTTAAGTTTTCAGACACAGTCAGATTTTTCAGAATACATAACATCAGGGGGTAGCATACTGGTGCATGTATTGGTAAAGTATAAAAATAAATGAAAATATAAAAATAAGCTTTCCAACAGGTATACGTATAGGTATAAAAAAAATTTATGAACGATGTATAGGTATAAAACATTACTTCTATACAATGTTAAATCTTATAGTTTATGATATTTCTGTACAAATCCATATACTTTTGAAATATATGAGACCAACCTTCTCCAAAAATAGTTCACAATCCAATATAAAAATAAGAGCATTACTATATGACAATTGGCAACTTTTTCAGATTATATATTGCTCGGTTCACCAGATTTTGAAAATAATATATGGCGTAACTCGTTCTTCAGCGTCGTAGCTATAATTGAAGTATACTTTGGTGAGTATTGTCTGTACCTGATACAAAATGTAAAAAGTCATATTGAAATGACCATGTCAGTATGAAAAGTAGTTTCCAATTTTCATGAAATAACATCTATATTGAGCGTTTGAAATCAAATTGTATACAGGGCTATTCAAAATGATTCACCTGATTTCAAATGAGAATATTTTTTAATGTTACAAATACAGAGTAATTTGTGATACATCAACCAAAAGAAAAACTGTCCAAATTTTGTCTCTCACCTCATAAATGCTCTATGTGACTTCCCCTAGTTACACGAGCAACGTCGACACGATAGTCGAATTCCTCCCAGACACGCGCGGTCGTCCTGTGGACTTGCCTTTACACAAACATCCTGTTTCCTCGAACTGCCGATACCACCGACGGATGCTCTGAGCACCCAGTGGATCTGTTCTGTAACGTCGACGAAACTCACGCTGCACTGTGACTACCGATTTACAGCTCGAAAACTGCAACACACAAAACGCCTTCTGCTGTGCGGATGCCATTTTCACACTGACTGCTTGTTGCTAGGCTAGGCCACGGCGTGATTTTGGAGCCCTCTCGCTGTGATCTTGTAAAACTTAAAGAGTTCCTCTTTCATGTGGTGTATGCCCAGTTGATGCACGTTTGATAGGTACGGAAGTATTCTCAGTTGAAATCGGATGAATCAGTTTGAATAGCCCTGTATACTGTTACTGAAAGCTCATTATATAAAGAGAAAAAGTACATGGACCGAGAGTTGCTTTCTGTTTTTATCAATAAATAAAGTTATATAGACCTACCTTCCGTGGTTTTTCTGTCTATGTATATATCGGGAGGTTGTGAGATCGAGTCCGGGCAAGGACTTCGTAATTTCTGACTTCTTTGGCGAGTCGTGATTCGGATTTCAAAATTAGCTGTAGGTCTGAGATGGGACAACAAACCTGGCCTCCATCAGAAGTAACAATTCCGTCTAAAGCAAACTAAGGAACAAACGTGTATATATATATATATATATATATATATATATACCCTCTACACTCGGAGCCAAACGTTGACTCAAATAAACTTTAGTGAATTAATTTCTATTGTGGGTTTAATATTCAATGACTCCTCTCTTGGTATTAGAGGTTGCTCTGATCCTGTTTTGGCACAACTATAAATCCTTTTCAAGGACTTTCGCTTTGAGATGTTTCCACATGTTTTTAGTTTATATATATATAATTTAGGGTGATTGAAATATGGGGGTAAAAATTTTTTTTTTATATTTTAATGTGTTCAACCCTTTAAATGGTTCATTTCAGCATAAAAACAACTACCCTAAAATATTTTAGCAAATTTTTAATTTTTAGGGGTTGCTACCAGCAATTAAAAATTGACAGAACGACTCAAATTGTCAAATTTTTCCAATATTGTTATACAGTTTTTCACACCACCCAGGAGGTACAGTACAAGGCGCATTGTTTTTTTTTATGTGGAAAGCTACCCGGTAGGTCCTACCATAACCACAAGCATGCATAATTAAACTAGCATGATATTTGAGACATTAGCTGTCCTTACTTCATCAATGTTTCTTTTTTTTCTATCAGAGTAAACAGCCCTGTAGTTTTTCACTACTTGTAGCAAAAATTGTTTTTGATCTTCGTCATGTGTTAGTAATTTATTATATTCATCCATTAATTTTACTCTTCTTTCCGCTATATCATTCACGACTTTCCACTGTTTGATAGATTTCTTAGCGGAGTTATACTCTTCATCATCATGCCATTCTGTAGCATCTTTGAGTAAAAATTTTGAACTAAATTCTGTTATTGTAAAGAATCTTTGAGTATTTGATGTGACAAAATCTTCTAATTTCTTCGTTGGAATAAGTGCAGGATCTTGAAAAGGCCGTTTTGCAGGAAGAGTTTCTGTTGTATTTTGCAAGGCCTTTACCATTTTCTTTTTTGTTTCAGTAAGCACTTCATCATCATAAAAGGCCAAGGCTACCAGTTCTTCTGATAGGTACCAGAGGTGACCTAACAGTTTTTTAATAGCAACAGATGCAATTGTGTCATTTATTTGTTTGTAGACTACAAGATTCTGTAATAATTCCAGATCAAGGCGAGGAGCGCAAGATGGCACAGGAGCTGTAAACCATGCCTTTACATATAATCGAGTAGCAAATAGACAGATGTCTTTTAGTCCTTTTTTGTCTTTTACTGAAATTTTAAACTGAGATTTGAACATAAAAATTTTTAATGACTAGTATTGGACCAGTATTGGTTGCCGTTGTATCGAAACATGCATTTTATTTGTTCGCAGATGCCCCATTCAAGCGATGTCTGATACACACAGCATTTGCTGTCAGGAGACCAGTACTTGAATCCAGTTTAGGCACACCAAGAAGTTGATCAACGCCTTCTCCTGAAACCAATAAGGGCAGACGGTCAGCAATATGCATTCCTGTAATATCTTCAATTAATTTTCCATCCCAGTAAATTGTTAGGGGCACCTCTGGCTTCAATTCTTCTTTCAGGTTCTCTGCAATTTTCTTTCTATATTTTATCCTCTCTCTACGAATAGAAGAGTAGCTAACATTGTACTCTTCTGGATTTTTTCCTAGACTTTGAATTGTTGGCATTAAAACTAGAGACGCATTTCTGTCATTCAATTTTGTAACATCAAGACTTCCTAATAATTTATCATCAAACAATTTTCTGCGTTTGCCAACCTTACTTTTCCATGTTGAAGGTTGTGCAGCACAGAAACCAGATTCATCACTTTTACTCTCCTCTGATTCTGATGATGTACTAGTGAGTATGACAGCCTCTTCATTCTTCTTTCTTTTGATCTCTTCTTCTGCTTTTCTGCTGCTCTTTGCTCTTTTTTAGCAACAGCCTTATCAATGGTACCCATTTTTCCATGACGTCCTTTCTCACGTTGCATTTTCAAGAATTTCTTATCTTCTATTTTTATAAGCTGCATAGCATTCTCACGAGCAATGTCAAATAAGTTTTCCAGTTTATCTTTCCATTTTCTTCTTTATTATTTAAATTTTGTGATCTTTTCAATTTGCTTGCTTTGTTTTTCTTAAGCAGCTGCCATTCCTTCAGTATTCCTTGAATTTTATCTACTACATGTATTCTTTGTTTTGCTGGTATTCCTGCTTTTTTCCAAACTGCTAGCACATCTGCAGTAGAGCAGCATGATTCTCTAATGCCTTGCTTTTTAATATTTCTGTAGTGCATGAAGAGGGCCATCATTTCCTTCTCTGATGGTAATACGGATGTTTTTAGTACTGCAGAGGGCTGCCCAAGTGCCCAATTAGCCATACTTCAGTTTCTTTTCTTGTAGAACTTCTCCCGACTGAGCAACTAGGTGATGGTGAGTTAGGCCTAGCTTCCATAATCGATTAATTGGTATCAAAATTACGGGTTCCAAACAACAATTAAAAGCAAGCTAGTATATAAACCATTAATTAAAAATTCTGAAATATAAACAATTAAACATTAAATCATAAGTTGTAAACACAAACAAATTGAAAAAAAGGGAAACTTTGACGCCTGGTAGCACATAGTAAATTATTTAAAATTCACCAAATTTGGCATACACTACTTTTTTGTCATGGGGAACAAAAATACAGGTTGAACAATTAAAAAAAAAACTTCGATTTTTTTGAATCACCCTAAATTATATATATATACAGGGCGTCCCCAAAAAATGTATACACACTTTAAATAATTATAAAGGCAGTGTTTATTAAAATACATTTCATTTTCAAAATGTAATAGAATCTACAGACATTATTTAATTGCTTTGTCAACGCCTGTTTTCAAACTGACGTCCGTTCTGGTCCAGGCACTGCTGATAACGCGAAGCAATGGAATCGCAAACATCACGAAACATTTCGTTTGGTATTTGTGTGCATTCTCGTTCAATGGCTGCTCTCAATTCAGCGACTGTTGCAGGTTCTATAGCGTAGACTTTGTCTTTTAAGTATCCCCATAAAAAAAGTCTAGTGGTGTGAGGTCTGGTGAACGCGGAGGGTATTCTACGAAACCCCTTCGTCCAATCCACATCCACATCGTGCCAAGTACCACTCGCAATACTCCACTCTTCGGTCCGGATCATCATCTTCATTAATAGCATGGACTAATCTTGGAATGTAACTTTTCCATTGACAGCGCTTCAAAATGCGTTGGACAGACGATTCTGAAATTCCTACCTCACGACTCGCTTGCCGCACAGATTTTCTTGGACTTTGGTGATACGTTTCCAGTACTCTTTCTTGCTTTGTGGGGCTTGTCGATGTCCGTGGTCTTCCGGAACGCTTCTTGTGGACATTCTGAACAGTTCCATCGGCTTCAAACTTATCTCTAATTCGAGTGATGGTAAGTCGCGTTGGTGGATCTGTTTGAAACTCCCTCCTAAACTGTCTTTGCACTTCAACTGCGTTTTCACACTTCCAGTAGCATTTTAGAATGAATTTCCTTTGTTCAAAGCTTAGTCTGACTGCCATTATTAATTCTAATGGGTTTAACTTGGAAAGAAAGAAACATCAATTGAGCTATCAGCTGTTAAAGTGTGTATACATTTTTTTGGGACGCCCTGTATATATATATATATATATATATATATATATATATATATATATATATATATATACATTCAACTGCAAAGAACACGCAGTATAAATAACGTAAAGAACGACGCTTGTATAGGAGATATTCCGCGCAAGACAAGAGAGAGAGAACGAAACAAATGAAAAAATGAGGTAACCACCCGGGAATCGAACCCGGGATCTTCCGATCCCGGAAGATCCCGGGTTCGATTCCCGGGTGGTTACCTCATTTTTTCATTTGTTTCGTTCTCTCTCTCTCGTCTTGCGCGGAATATCTCCTATACAAGCGTCGTTCTTTACGATATATATATATATATATAAACGTTCTCTTTACAGCAGTTTAATGCTATTTTACAGATATGTTATACTGTTTAAAGAATATTTAAAGTGCATGCCGTTTGTATAAATTTAAAAAAAAAAGCCTGGATCTAATTGATGTGCCAAAATGCAGTCGTGCTAGTGTCTAATGGTGCATTCAAGTTCCACTCGAATATTGAGTGGCAATGGGATTGCCACCCATCTACCCACCACTCATTTGCTCTTAGATGTGATTAGCCATGTCTCGACTAAACTAAAGACCGAGGAACAAAGTCTGGCTAGGTGTTAGTCTTAATTCATTCAAGATTTTCTTAACATACTTTTTTACTTTAGCCAAGAGCTTCATTAAAAAATATACTAGAAGGAATTTAAGATATCTCTAATTGATTAAAGTAAAAAAATTTTAATTTCCTGAGTTGTATAAAGTTTAACTGGCATAAGACTTCCCATTCCATAACCAAAAATAATTGACTTAGCATTTGAGAGGGATCGAATACGAAGAAACAAGAAAGACTGGATTCAACCTAGGGATAGATTCAATCCAATGGATTCAACCCAATTAGATTAAGCTTCATCCTCAATAGATCGATTGCTTGACGAATTACAAAAAATAATGTTATTCATATTAATGTGGCCTAACATTTAAGGAGAGGGCTACGTTTATTTACGTTTATTTACAAGCGTAAGAACAAAATTATTAATTTACAATGGGTAAATAGGTATTTTGTAACTCATCAAGAAATCCACTCGTATCAGACCAGAAATTAATCAAAGCTTGTTATACCTCAATTTAGATTGTCTTTATCTCAAAAACTACCCATTTTCATTGGATTGAAACTATGGAATGATTTAAATGCTGATATAAAAAAATATTGTGAATGTAAATTCGTTCAAAACCAAGTTAAAATCCCGATTAATAATGGCATACTAACAAAAATCTAGGATTAATGTACCGTTGCACTCATTATTTGTTAGACACTCTTGAGAACAGATAGCGACACCTGGTACATATTTGTTGTGTGTGTGTGTTACAATCGGTTGTAACATTTTATGAATGAATCTGGGGTTTAGCGCTGATTGGTTCGTTGACTCAATGCCAAATGCCTCTAGAACATAATTATTTCCATTCATCACTCTGGTTTACATATTACTAAGGAAACATAAATGAATAATTAAATATAAATTCAAGAAGGGGATATATGAAAATGAAAAGGTTTATTGGTAGACTATAGTCCATACAACAAATATTATTAATACAATGACAGTTCACATACTAAGGCTAGAAAAATATACAGTTGATTAGAAATAATACAGTAATATCGGAGTTAAGTGGAGCTACAGACAGACGTTTTCGTACCAAGAACTCCATAGCTTGGAGGATAAACGGCAGGACTCATGGATAGCTTGGATAATCGGGTTGGTTGACTTTTTAATTCTTTGCATCAGACTGTATTGAGCTCGTCTTGTTACCTTCGGGAAGCTCGGGACATTGCGGGTGGCAAACATTTGCGAAGCTGAGCATCTCGGGGGTAATTTATGTAAGAGTCTAAAAGACCTGTTTTACAGCAAATTTAGGTTCTGCCAGAACCTTTTTTTATAATTCACCCAGAGTTGCTGTCCGTATATATTACTGCAGAAAGTACGAAAGAGAGTATCTTCAGCTTAACTTGTACAGAACCGAAAGTTCCTTATAGTCATATTCGCTTCAGCACTGAAGAGGCAAAGAAAGTGCTGGTGCCTTTTGCGACAAGTTTTCGTTGTGAGGCAAGCTTTTCAGCAATGATGGTCATAAAGAACAAACTGCGAAATCGGCTGCACATTGAAGGCGATTTACGCTGCGCCTTGAGCGAAACTGAACCCAGAATTCAGGCGTTAGTTCAGCAGAAACAGTTGCATCCCTCGCACTAGACTAGTAGTTGGTGGTGACGCGTTTTGCTTGCTTCCTATGTAATGTTGTAGCCAGTCTTTGACCAATGTCATGTGTTTAACTTATACATAAGGCACTGTATACATAGAAATGTACGCGTATTATCTTTATAAAATTTGAATAATTATTCTCATGCTCAGTAAAATGAAGTTTCCTGTACTTTTTGCAGAGTGGTAATTTCCATTTGGCGATTAACCAAAAAGGGTAATCACAAAAAAAGTTTGGGAACTGTTGGTGTAGCAGCTTAATGACCATTTTCCAAACTGTTTCCGCATTCCAACAATTCTACCTGACTTTTAACATATCACGTGACACCACATGACGTCATGACAGAGGTGTTAACAGGTATGGTGACTGAGAATAAGCTCACGCTATTCCTGAATCTCATCGAAGCAACTACTCTGCAGAATGGATTATCATCACCAGAAAATTCCTGAAAAGGGAAGAATCATCGGCATGAAAGAGAGCGGGCTGTCTCCAATTCAAATTGCAAGAGAACTTGCAATTTCTAGGAACACTGCTTATATACGGTTGAAGAGGTGGCAAGAGGAAGGGAATCTACGAGACCACCACAAAACGGGGAAACCTCGACTGACAACTGCTGCGGATGATCGGAGGATCTGCGATGTTGCCGAAGCCCATCCCTTTACCAATGCTGTTGCCATAAGGGAACAATTGCAGCTTGATGTTTAGGCAATGACAGTAAGGCGGCGGCTACATGAAGCTGGGTTACACTATTGGACTCCGGCTATCAAGAAATTAAATCAGCAACATCAAGAAAATAGACTTCGATTTGCTCAGCAACATGTTGACAAAGGACTTGGCTTTTGGAGCCGAGTGATATTTACCGACGAAAAGACTTTTCTTTCACATCCTATGGCCGTCTTCGTTGTTGGAGGAGAAACAATACTCGATATACTCAAGAGCACATCTATGAGGAAGCACGTAGCGGTCATGTCACCTGTAACATGTGGAGAAGGATTTATCTGTATGGTGTAGGAGAGCTCGCCAAATTAGAAGGGAGGTTTACTGCAGACCAGTATATAGAAATTTTCGAAGAGGTTATGCTTCCTTCTGTGCGTGCATATGCTCTGCCATTTCCTGAGCGATCATTTTTATGCAAGACAGGTCCCCAGTTCACAGCACGGATCGTCACACGCTGGTTCTCTGAGCAAAGAAATATCGACCTTCTGGATTGGCCAAGTAAGGGTTGTGATGTGAATACACAACAAATATATGCCAGGTGTCGCTATCTGTTCTCAAGAGTGTCCTAAGAATAATGAGTGCAACTGTACATTACTATTGTTTATTCATTTCTCGTGTATATTCTAGTATTAAAGACACATTTCTTTACTTATTTATTCATTTATTATTAATTAATAATAACTAGCTGTTTATTTTTAATAAGCACCCAGTAAAGCCTAAAGCTTAAGGGGCAAATTAAATAAAATAAATAGTCCAGCTTCACAATTAGTTATGCATTCTAAATTGTAAAACCAAAGTATTTATTTTGTTGTTAATAAAGGTCATTCACTTCAATTCATTTCAAAAAATACGTGGCCAGTGTCGTAACACCGATTCCCCCACATCAGCGAAGTTAAGCGACATTAGGTCTAGCGAGTAGTTGGATAGGACCCATGGTTCGAATCCCATGTAAAGCTGTAGATCCCTCTCTGTCAAATGACGTCATATTGCGAAGGAGTTTAAACAATCCCATAAAAAAAAATTTAGGAGAATTTTAGGATCACCTGAAGATCAGGGCCCCCAGCCTTCGTTAGTTAGCCTTATAAGGCTAACTAACGAAAATATCACGACCTAACCTAACCAATCGTCAAGGGCGTACAGTTGACCTAACGATTGGTTAGGTTAAGTCGTGCTATTTTCGTTAGTTAGCCTTATAAGGCTAACTAAAGAAGGCTGGAGCCCTGATCTTCAGGTAATCCGAATTTTACAACTGAAGACAAAATGTACCTGTAAAATTTTGCAACTTTTTTCTCAAATAATTTTCAACTTATTACTTCAAATTTACCCGACTTCTCAAAAAAAAATTTGGATCACTTTAACATATTGCTTCCCAAAGCATTCAGGAAGCAATATGTTAAAGTGATCCCTCCTGGGAAGCAATATGTTAAAAAGAGAAAGGTTGGTTGGTTAGAAAGGGGTTGGTAATCTAGG
Source organism: Bathynomus jamesi (assembly GCA_023014485.1). Classification (NCBI taxonomy): domain Eukaryota; kingdom Metazoa; phylum Arthropoda; class Malacostraca; order Isopoda; family Cirolanidae; genus Bathynomus; species Bathynomus jamesi. Next base: position 236,132 of record JAJOZX010000127.1, read on the forward strand.
CTAACTAACGAAAATATCACGACCTAACCTAACCAATCGTCAAGAGCGTACAGTGGACCTAACGATTGGTTAGGTTAGGTCGTGATATTTTCGTTAGTTAGCCTTATAAGGCTAACTAAAGAAGGCTATGGGCCCTGATCTTCAGGTGATCCAAATATTTTACATTCACAAAAAATGGCAAAGCATAATAAGTTAAGTTGTCCATAAATTTACATTTTCTCGACTAGCTAATCTCTAACTATTGTAATGTAACTGTAATTGGTTGTGTAATATCTATTTTTGGGAAGCAATATGTTAAAGTGATATACACTGGGAAGCGATATGTTAAAGAGAGGTCCCTGGGAAGCAATATGTTAAAGTGATCCACAAATTTTTTTACTTTCTCAGATTTTCAAGTGTGGTAGACACTGTATCTCATTATTAATGTAATTATACAACGTAATTAAATAAAGACGCTATGCAAAGATGTATCTAATTTTACCTTCCGTGTACGTTAACTATTTTAAACAGAAAACGGTACTTTTGCATTATCCTCCCAACACTAATTTTTTTTTATAACGGCTAACGCCTGCGGCGGGCTGTTTTTACCGTAACCTACCCTAACCAAACCTAACCTAACCTAACCTAATACCAACACTATTTTTTTTTATAATGGAAGGAAAATAAAGTACAATAACCAAAACCAAACCAACATTATATAAAAAAATTAGTGTTGGGAGGATAATGCAAAAGAACCCAGAAAAAAAACAACGTAATAATTTATGGTGCATTTAAAAAATATAATTCAATTATGAAATTTAAGTTTAATGCTCACGATAAATTAAAATTCGAAGGCCGTCAAAGCGGTTTCACCGACAGAACACATATATTATTAATGTAACGTAGTAAAGTTTACAAAACACGCAGTAAACAAACTGATCCCAAACTTACCCTGGTACTTGTAGGTTATCTCTCCCCCGCTAATTTTGACAGAATATTTTCGTTAAAACTAACGAAAATATCACGACTTAACCTAACCAATTATCAAGGGCGTACAGTTGATCTATTATTAATTATAACATTGTTTGTTTCTGGAATAGTATTTACTATTTACTAATAGATCAACTATACGCCCTTGATAATTGGTTAGGTTAAGTCGTGATATTTTAACGAAAATATTCTGTCAAAATTGGTGGGGGGGGAGATAACCTACAAGTACCCTTACCAATAATAAATAAATAAATAATAATAATAAATAAATAAATAAAACTTCAATGTTTGCAAACAATTTGCTTCAAAGACCGAGAATCGTAACCCATTCAAAGAAAAAAATGCACAAAGATTACGAATAGAAGAGATGCTTTCAAATATGCAATAATTAGAATAATGAAAGAGTAAAAACCACAATGAAAAATAGATTTATTGCATCTCAAGCTTTCGGCCTAATACTAATTAAGACCTAAAGATAGGCGAGAATCTTGTGCTTCTAATAAATCCAATTGTTATTGTGGCTTTCTTCCATTAATTCAATTTCTCTTAATTGGCAATAGTCGCCTTACAATTAGAATGAGTATCTTAACAATTTAACCTATTTTTCTAAAAAGTTTACGACATCAACGTAAAAGCTACAAGATAGTTCACTTAGGCCTTCGGTCGGTGAGTAAATAACGCGTGCACACATACACACACACGCTTGTACGCGGACGCGCACGAAGTTTTTTACTGTACGTGTGACTCCGGTGTGAGGTAACTAAGCCTAACTTAACCTAGGTTCAATTAATAGTTTGGAGCCATTTAATTTTCTTAAAAAACCCAAATTGCCTCACAACCACTCCATAAGAACGATAAAATTAGTGTTCCCAGATGCATTGGAAGGCAATGACAACTACGATGTTATATACACAGATTTTGCTAAAGCTTTCGATAAATGTGACCATGGTATAATAGCACATAAAATTAAATATATGGGAATAACAGGCAAAATGGGAAAATGGATGTACAACTTCCTTAGAGATCGTCTGCAGGTCGTCAAAATTCAAGGTATATTATCATCAGAATCAGAAGTACGCAGCTCAGTGCCACAAGGGACAGTACTGGCCCCACTCCTGTTCATTATCATGCTAACAGACATAGACAGCGGAGTAAACAGTAACAGTATAGTAACATCCTTTGCAGACGATACAAAGCTCAGCAGAAAAATCAGCGATGTACAGTGCTTACAAGAAGTCTCACGCTTCTGTCTCGTCCGAAGCTAGTCTGTTAGGTATAAAATGGGCGGTCCTTTTGGCAGCGGAGGTGTGTTCGGATTGGTGCACATAACTGCTCTAACACAATCAATGACGTCCATTATTACGTCACTTCTGCTACATTTTAGTGTTTAAAATACAAATGATTAAGAAGCAGAATGGAGCAAGTTTCGGGATGTTGGGATGGTTATGGAGCAATCCTAGTCATCATAATATTAGCTGGGCATTACATTATACCGTCTCAATACACACTGTAGACTATAGAGAACGACTAATTCGGCAAATATCCCAAATCATGGCATGATACCTAAGTTATTTTGACGCAGGTCTAAATTATTTGCTCAAATGCAATTATTGATATAAAGTAATTGTTGGGAATTGTTGTCAATATTGTTGTTTGTGACATATCCTACGTGAAGAATCTAATGACCAAATTCCTCAGTGAACCTCTCACGCGCTCGCATTTCGAGGAAGTCACGGTCGTCTCATTAATAGTAAGTTTATCCATTGTTTTAAGTGGTAACCTATTAAACGAACTATGTTAAACCTATTCCATCTTATGAAAGTCATTAGTCTAAACCAAGACTGATGGGCCGTGAATCAGAGAAATTTGCATTTGATTTGTTCATCGTAATTATTACGTAATATAGTATACTGTATATAGTAGTATATAAGAGTTTATTGGTAGCATATCACATGACAATTTCCATAAACATGTGATGACCTTGATGTTGCCAGTTTTAATTTTTTTCCTGAAACTATTACCTTCTCATAGTTTGTTTCACCAAACAATGCATATATTATCTCCACGAGCGTAGACATTGCAAAAAAAGATTCTAACTAAGGATAAGTAAAGTTCTTTCATGGTCACAATATATACTTTTATAGATGTGAAACATAAAAATATAATAAAATTCTATATTAACAAATATATATTCGATACACATTTACGTCATGGCTTTAACATCAGTATTTCGTATAGCTTCCTCCAGCATCAATAATTTCTTGCAATCGTTGCGGCATAGAAGAGGCCAGATTGTAGGGAATGTTTGGGGTTCGGCGTAAGCTCTCACAACTATTCCTCGTGTGAGCTAAAAGTGCTTCAAATGTTCTTTCATTGCGTTGCTCCCATTCGTTAATCATTATTGCCCAAAGGTTTTCAATCGGATTCAAATCAGGAAAACGTGGTGGCAGAATTAGATTAATAATCTCTGGGTGATCTTCGTACCACGCTCTCACAACGTTACTCCTATGAATGGGACTGTTATCTTCCATTAAGTAAAATGGTTCCGGTGCTGGAACCAGATACGCACGAACACTGGGTAGCAGCACCTCTTCCAGTATCTGGCAATATTGCTGTCCAGTAAAGCGTCCATCTACTTGAGTCAATTCTCCGACACCATAGCCAGACATCCAGCCCCACACACCGAGATTGATGTGACCACTACGTTTGCTCGGGAAAACATTTCCTTTTTCATAGCGTTTTCCGCGCTGCCTCCAACAATGCAGGGAACCATGACTATCTGTTGAAAATGTTTTTTCGTCATAGTACACAACTTTTCTCCAGAATTCTTCCTCCTGCGGCAAGTATTGCAAGGCAAATCCCATCCGCGCCTCTTTATGCTCAATCGTCAATGCAGGTTTTATAGCTGGACGGCGAGAAAAATACCCTGCCTCGTGAAGTCTGTTGTTCACTGTATTTGCGCTACAACGAAGGTTCAGGTGTCTGTAAATATGCGTCGCTGGAACAAACGGATGCTCTCTGGCTTGATTAACAATCGCAGCATCTTCCTCTTGAGATGTTGAACGCGGAGGACCAGAACTCGGCAAAGTAGCGATTGAGTTTTCTGCTTCATACCGATTAATCCACCGTTCCACAGTGCTTCGATGAACGTCTAGTCGTCTTGATATTTCTCTTATTGGCACACCATATTCATGCAATGTCACCATTGCTCCCCGCATTGCCTGGGTCGTCTCGTGGTGCACAGACGGCCTTTCCATCTTTGTGTAAATGGCTTATGTGAAGCGTGCTGGGACGATAAAGTAAATGAAGGATACCATGCACCCCTTCTGAAATTGATTTCAGTTGTGAAGGGTACCAACCCTTCGAATGGTAATAATAAATAATCAGCCAATTTCCTATTTTGTTGAACATATGCATAAAAAATTCGTCTTAAAAGCCAAGGATCCAAAGATTGTCAGCAATAGTTTATATCCCAACTGAATATAGTCAGCCATCAACAGTATAATCATATTTTATTTCCATAACTACTCATGACTACTCTGTCATAGTAAATAACCTTATTATGACTTAGGTAGTAGTGGTAATTCTGAGTGGCGGCCTCTAGCCACATACGTTAAACCTATCAGTGCGTCTAAGACCAGACTCTTCTGTTTCTCTCAATTCATTGTTAGTTTAAGGTATTTTGCTCTTTGTCTTTCTAGGTCTAGGGCATTAAAATAAATATTTGAGTTTGTGTTTAGCATTTCCTCCTCCCTTCGTAATTCCTCACCCAACCTCGTTTCCTTCGCCATAGCAAAGCTTACCTCCATCCTCATTCCACTTCCTTCATTAAACCTATTATCGCTTTTACTGTCCCTTCCTTCCATCCTTCAATGCCAGCGTTCTTAAACCTAGCACATAAATTATATAATATGGAATCTAACACCTTAGATCTCTACGCATTCATGTTACTTGAAGACGCCTGTGTCTTAGGGGAATCTAAGTGTTGAGAGTGGGCTTGAGGGGTAATCTATAGATTATTACAGATGACCTTGGACGCTCCAACTATTTAAAAATGATTATTTATTACGCACATCATATGGCATAATACACACATGAATTTAAGTATCTCTTACACTATAGGAATGGAATTGAATCCTACCAGAGTTAAAAAGTCGCAAAATATGATAGGTACTAAGAACGTTCAAAAGAAGGGACAGGACAGTAATGATTCCCCTGCTAAAAACCCTGATTATACCAAAACTTGAATACTGCTCAGTTTTGACGTCCCCATATAAAAAGGAAGAAACTAATAAACTAGAAGACACGCAGAGACATTTCACAGCCAAGATTGATGGCTGCAAAGAACTCAACTACTGGGAAAGACTACGTAAACTAAATCTGTACTCACTGGAAAGAAGAAGAGAGAGGTACATCATAATCTACATATGGAAAATGATCGAAAAACTGGTACCAAACATAAAACTAAACCCAATTACCATTCAAACAACACTGAAAAATAGGAAAGACAGAATGTGTAGTGTTCCCAAATTAAAGGCCCGACAAGGGACCTCCTTAACCCTGAAGGAAAATAGCTTGGTTGTCAGGGGGCCAAGACTTTTCAACCAGCTTCCTAAGGACCTCAGAAACGTAACGGGGGTCAAAGTTGAAGTTTTCAAGAAAAGACTGGATGCCTAGCTCAGGACAGTACCAGATGAGCCGGGCGTGCCTGGCTATGTACGGTGGAGAGCGCAAGAAAGCGACTCGCTCCTCCACCAGGCCAGACCTAGAGGCGGGGCCACCAGCTTGACCTCCGTGTGAAGAGAAACCAACGCACGAAACAACATAAGGTTCATAAGGTTCATAATTACCTTATTGGTTTTACTAACCTGCAAGACTAGTGTGCTTTACGAAGCGGTCGGTGGTATCTATTATGAGAATAGTAAAACCAATGTACGCACGTACGCACGTACACACGCACAAAACTAGAATGAAAAATTGGGGATCTTAACTCTTTCGAAAAGTAAGAGTAATAAAGAATTAAAAACTGGTATAGGTGTAATAAAAGCCATTAATTAAGCATTAAAGCGCACTTTGTTTCCTCCTCTTCTCTAATGATCGTCTTCGCGGCCAAAATGAGGAGCGTTAAAAGATGCTTTGGCATTAATTAAAACGCAACCAATTGATTGATTCGAGCGTTGATTGCGTTAATTGCGCCAAATCGCTTCCTGGCTTTCGCATTGTATTTAGGACAGGTTTCAAAAGGGAGATTTTGAGCGAAAGTGGTTTAAAATGTTACACTGTGAAGTGGGAATTTTAGCTAAAAAAAAAAATTAATACTCGTTATTAAGCAATTCTACCGTAAAAGAAGGTAAAAATATTTCAGAAATTTTGCTGTATTTTATTTCTTTTAAATATGTATCGTAACAGGGTAACCATCGAGATTCTATAATGATTTTTAAGTCGATATCTTTTGAATATAAAAGCGATGTAGACCAAATTACTAACTGATTGGTCTGTGATAAAAAAGATTTATAGCAAATTGCCAACTGATTGGTCTGTGTTAAAAATGATTTATAGCAAATTAGTGGTTGATTGGTTTGTGTCATGGTAACGGGATTAATTAAAGTAATGGGGTTAAATAAATTAATGAATTTAGCATTGAAACACATTTTATACATTTAGGAAAAAGTTTAATTATTTTAAGAGTTAGATTTTCATTGTTGAAAATCTGTAACTTATTTCACTCGCGTACATTCGATGGTACTTGCAGGTTATCTCACCCCCACCAATTTTGACACAATATTTTCGTTAAAACTAACGAAAATATCACGACTTAACCTAACCAATTATCGAGGGCGTACAGTTGATCTATTACACAGCTCAACAAAAAAAATTTTTTGTTTCGTTGCCAAGGAAATTCGTACGAATTTAGGGTATTTTGGGGTTGCTGAATTCCAAAATGAAAGTAGTTTTTCCGATTTGGCTCTAGTTCTTGAGATAATGAATACCCTCAATTAATAGAAAACGTAACATAACGCGTGCGTCTGTCAAAGCAAGCATCTGAACTTTTAGCATCCAGACTAAAAGAAAAGAACTGTCTACACCCAGAAGCTAAAATAACAGGTTATCGGACAAGAGAGGCGGGACTTCTTCCTTACTTCAGCCAAGATGAAGAACTTGTATACTGCAATAATATCCCTGGACTTGTTCTTCAAATGGGACTGGAATATCGACCAGGAGATTGGCGGCTTTTTATAGACAGCTCCAGTAGAAGCTTGAAATGTGTTTTATTGCACAATGGTAACCGATATGCATCTCTTCCAATTGCTCACTCAACAAAACTTAAAGAAGAATATGAAAATATCAAAATGGCCCTGCAGAAACTCTGCTATCATGAGCACCAGATGCCTATTTGTGTTGATCTAAAGATGGTAAACTTCTTGCTTGGACAGCAAAGTGGATATACGAAGTACCCTTGCTTCATCTGTTTATGGGATAGTAGGGCAAGGCAAGATCATTGGAAAAAAGTGACATGGCCTTCAAGAGAAAACATGACTGTAGGTGCAGCAAACATCATTAACGAGCCTTTGGTTGACAGGGAAAAAATCATCCTCCCACCACTTCATATCAAGCTGGGACTAATGAAACAATTTGTTAAGGCCTTGGACAAAGATGGCGATTGCTTCAAATACATTTGTAGATCGTTCCCTGGACTAAGTATGGAAAAACTAAATGCTGGAATCTTTGATGGCCCTCAAATCCGTACACTTATCAAGGATTCTAATTTCACAAAATTTATGAATGGTGTTGAAGCTTCTGCCTGGTGCAGTTATGTCTCAGTTGTCAAGAACTTCTTGGGTAACCACAAAGCAGACAATTATGAAGAACTGGTGCAAAACAAGCTCACAAACTTTGAAAAGTTGGGTACTAATATGAGCATAAAGGTACACTTTCTCCATAGCCACTTACACAGATTTCCGGATAATCTTGGTGATTTTAGCGAGGAACAAGGGGAGAGGTTTCATCAAGATATCAAGGTGATGGAGGAAAGGCATCAAGGCAGATGGGACAGACACATGATGGCAGACTATTGCTGGAACCTCCAACGTGATTGTCCTGATAACCCACATAAAAGAGAATCGTACAAACAGAGATTTACTATACATTAATTGTAATTATGCGAATCAGCTTACTGTGTTTATCTGTTATTATACCGAATAAAATGCCATTATGTATTTCATGTGTTTACTTTTGTATGATTTGAGACAATTTCAATGCGATTGGTAAGTAGGCTCCGCCTGAACATTAAATTTTTTGCATTTTTACGTGTTTCAATGGGGTACCAATTATCTCATAAATTAGAGCCAATCTAGCAAAACCGATGTCATATTCGGAATCAGCACCACAAAGTTATCCCAAAATCACTCTAATATGATTGGCAATAAAATGAGTGTTGACCAGTGTTATTAATTATAACATTGTTTCTGGAATAGTATTTACTATTTACTAATAGAACAACTGTACGCCCTTGATAACTGGTTAGGTTAAGTCGTGATATTTTCGTTAGTTTTAACGAAAATATTCTGTCAAAATTGGTGGGGGGGAGATAACCTACAAGTACCCATTCGATAAACACCGAGGATGCGTTACAATTTTCTAAGTCTTGATCTCACATTGGGATACATTAAAATACAGGGTGTGACAGAAATCAGGAGCAATATCATTTATACTTTTTTATTAACAGGAGCTATAATAAAAGTTTGAAATGAGCACCGCTAGTTCGTAAACAAATTTCAATAAGTTTCACACAACTGTGTTGAACGCTCTAAAGGGGTTTGAAACAAAAAAAATTGGTGCTCTTCCAATACGTGCTCTACCGTAAAATTTACATTCCAATATGTGCTAACTAACGAAAATATCACGACCTAACCTAACCAATCGTCAAGGGCGTACAATTGACCTAACGATTGGTTAGGTTAGGTCGTGATATTTTCGTTAGTTAGCACATGTTGGAATGTAAATTTTACGGTAGAGCACGTATTGGAAGAGCACCAAAAATTTTTAAAAAGTCAGAACAATATTCCTCATTACCATTTGCTCCTGACTTTTGCCACAGGGCCACATAGGCAATGAGGAAGTGACCTACCTTTTTGCTTTTCTATGTTTCAAACACCTCAAAAAAGGTTAACATAGTTGTGTGAAATGTACTGAAATATGTTTACAAGTTAACGGGACTCAGTTCGACCTTTTATTAATAACTCGTGTTATATAATTGATATGCTTCTGAGCTTTTGCCACACCGTGTACACTATTTTCATTGGTGGAACAGCATTCCTTAAAGCATTTTGTTACTATTTCAGTAGTTCTCCATCCAAAACCCTTACGAGAAAATTTACATTTTATACGTAGAACCTTGACAGAATAAGAACATCCTCGAAGTAAATTTTCTAATTGCACACAACAAACATTGAAGATGTTGACAAAATACATGGTCATTATCAACTACCTTTTCCAAGGACATCATGAACGAGGCTAGGACATGTCCAGGCAATGAAACAAAGTGTTTTTTTTTTTTTTGTAGCATGACGTGATCAAGATTTCCAAAGGTCCGGTTTGAGGTTCCTTTAGTACCTCTACATATGTGGAAGTACGTGTTATTCAGCAGCCGATTGTGAGGATGTCCCCAAATGTGTCCAGTGGGTTCGTCTTACGGCTACTAGGTACCTAGGGCCTGTAACCCCTTTTACCTCCTCCATTATAAATTCTGACATATCACGAGTACCAGCTGTATGTATGAGCATCCTTCAGGATCTTCACAGTCTTTCGACGTATGACACGTTCTATATTTAATTTAAATAATCTAAATTGACAGCTGTCATAAATTTGATACTGAACTCTTATACTATACAGGGTGTCCCAGAATTAACTATCTATTTCAATGAAATCGGACAAATTTTTTAAAAACACACTTTTATTTATGTTTATCATGTTTAATATGTGTTAAAAATGTATAAATTTCTAAATTTTTTTCATAATTTTATTTTCATAATTTTTTCATTATCTGGTCCAATGAAAGACCGTCTGAAGTCATAGAATGGCAAAGAGACTCTCCAAAAGTTAACGTGTGGCTTGGAATGACCAAATCCAAAATTTATGGTGCTCCATCTTGTTGAAACACATTATCAAGAATGCCATCATCAAGAAGCTGTGGTTCGAGAAACTGCTGAAGCATATCAAGGTAGACGGTACCTGTTACAGTTGCTTCCGCAAAGAAGAATGGGCCATAAATTTTGGATTTGGTCATTCCAAGCCGCACGTTAACTTTTGGAGAGTCTCTTTGCCATTCTATGACTTCAGACGGTCTTTCATTGGACCAGATAATGAAAAAATTATGAATATAAAATTATGAATTTTTTTTAGAAATTTATACATTTTTAACACATATTAAACATGATAAACATAAATAAAAGTGTGTTTTTAAAAAATTTGTCCGATTTCATTGAAATAGATAGTTAATTCTGGGACACCCTGTACAGTAGAGTATTATACAGTACAAATCCTCCTAATCTGTACTCCCATTTCGGCAGACCTGTCTTATGTAATAGACTTAACAGGATCGCTGTACAATTTCTTTCATTAATTAATCTCAAATGCATTCTAAATCCAGACTCGAACTTTTCTCTCTTCTTTAGACTCAAATCATTCCTGTTGTGTACATACAGTCAGTAAAATAAGTCCTTCTGCTATGAAACAAAGCGTAATATTCAAAATGTGAATTTTGATTCGGGGGAGAAAGAAAAATTACCGATGCTTTTTGGGAGGGGGAAGTATTCCTAAATATTTCAGTATTATTATTTGAATAAGTAAATAATATCATTTAAATAAATATATTTCAATACATTATTCTTACCTCACTTCTGAAAAAATACTCACACTGTTTACTGTTTAAATTAATAAACTCTGTAATTTATTATCACATTTTCTATGCTAAACTGTAAATTTTATTATTATTATGTTCCAAAACTTAATTCATTAGCTATTTAGAGCAGATAATGGGGTCATAGAAAATCTTCCTTTACAGAAAACGTCATATATAAATGTAAATTATAGTTAGAGAACAGTTATAGAAATATTAATGCTTTAAATGTTAATCACTGTATTATGTTCATACTTTACATTTACTTCATTTAGCTATAATAAAATTGCTTCACCTGCATATTATATAGATAGATAGATAGATAGATAGATAGATAGATACAAATAGATAGTTTGAAAGTTTCGTAAACAGTTACATACTTCCGCCGGCATGAATATAAATTCAAAACAAAAATAAATTGCACGATAGATAGTGATTTTCGCAGAGATTTGAACCAATAAAAGGCGATTGAATCTCGTTCATGTCATTCATTTTGTCATTTACGTTCCCAAAATGAGGAAGATTGAAATAAAAATCCCAAATTTCGGAAAACTTTCCCGACTTCAAACTGTCACAAAAGATCTCTTCGGCTTTAAAAGTAACGTAACTGCGCGCTGATAAGTGATTAACGTGGTTTTAATTCTTATTAAAGCGTCTTAAAAGCGTATTAAAATAATAAAAGTAGAAAAACTTTATTAACTCCGTAAGTAACCAACCGTTGAGTGACAAAATCGTGCTTCAAGAGAAATTAAGACGAAAATGGGAGGAGCTAAAATGAGAATTAAAAAAAGTGTGACCTTATTTCAAATTCTCACTCTCAGACTTCTCGTATTTCGATTGACACAGACTCAGACAAGATAGACAGACGAGACAGAGAGACAGACAGAAGATAGGCAGGCAGACAGACTTTTCATCCAAATAATTCATCTTCTATCAAAGTAGCAAATAGACTGCATTTCTCCGCCCGAACATTCAAATTACTTGGAACAAGATTAAATGGCACAGAAACAGATACGAAAGCAAATTTGAAGAGACCACATTATCTCGCTGAATTACGGCGACCTTGACCCCACCCTACGGAAAGTGTAAAAAAGTGTCATTTCAATTTGAAGAACTGTGATTACGTTTTCTTTCACATTTGAAAAGGACAGTCGCGTGCCTGCTAAAACGTCTAGACTTTCAATAGCTTATTTTGGTAGGTTTTCATTAGTTTTATTGCTCTCTCATTATATATATATATATATATATATATATATATATATAGTGTGTGTGTGTGTGTGTGTGTGTGTGTATATATACTGGGTGGTGCATAACCTTTGTCCAGGGGTTTATAGAAGAATTAGTGGTTGATACGTTATATGAGTTTTACATTCTAATATGACCTATTTTATATTTTAGGAAGAAATGTGAACGATGCCAAACGTACTGAATGACAGAGAGGACCAAAGATTTATTGATCGGATACGAGCCAACGCATTCCGTGAGGCAATGGAAGCAGAAACAACATTTATCAATCGAAAGTGCAGTGCTGAAAGGTTGAAACGAAGTGAACGGTGGGTTACCAGAAACTGGGAAAAAGGTTACGATAACCGCTCTACTGAATTTGGGGAAGGACGATCGGAAAAACTGTCACAAGAGGAGCAAAGCAATCATTGATGCGAACAGTGGAAAATAAGCGGGCAAGCAGAAGCGAGAAAAGTAAATTTGTCGTCAAACTGTTCAGCGCTATCGTGCACGGGCTGGTCGAAACCCTTTCACATTCAAACAAAACCAAGTTTTAAACATCGAAGATTGAATGTGGTTTTGTGATTATTTGGAGAATTGGAAGGAGAAAGATTTCTTGCATCTTGCGCCAAATGACGAGTTCTTCGTTTGGACTGTTCGGAGACCAAATTATCAAAATGATCGGGTATGGTCCCTTTCAGTCGACAACATCCATGACGATGAGCATTACCAAGAAGTGTGGAAGAGGCCAGAAGGACCATACCCAATCATTTTTATAAAGAAATTCTTATATTAATTATTATTTTTATATTTACGTATCTAAAAATAGGAATTTGAAATCGGTATACTGGAAATTCACATTTTAATTGATGTAATAGAATTACGTTAATCAGAACCGAGCTGTTTATCCTTCTACACACAAAAAAAAATTGGTTGGTAGATAAATGGGTACTCTGGGTAGCCTAGCGGTTAAGACACTGGGCTACTCGTGGGGCGTGGTTCAGATTCCACGTTAAAAACTGTAGGTTGTGGAGTGACAAGCTTGACCTTCGTCAGAACGAACTATTCGGGCAGAAGCAAAACCGAGGTTAACCAAGGTTAATATTTACTAATTGCTAAGATATATTTGGGGGAATTTCTATTTTAGCATTCGGAGAACTTCTTTCTTGTGAAATAATTTGGGGGTTAAAAGAAATTTTAAGGAGTGGGGTTTCCCATTTCAACATCAACTCCACGCTAGTGACAGATGCCAGTATCATACTAAAGCGAATCATTTGCTAACATCATCAACTGCATTTTGAATTACTTTTCTTGGCTCTATTATTCTACAATTTTATTAAACAAATAAATTCCACAAGGTACCCTGAGTCAGGAATACGCAACTGTTCGTTTTCTGTAAATGAAAGCTTTTGAAAATTTTCAAAAGTTTCCGAAAATTCCCAATGAAAATTTACCGCTCAAAATTCCAAGTGGAACTTTTACAACCCTATGTAAACCTCAAATATTAATTTCTGCGTGGATTCAACCATGCGCGCTGACAGATTTGAGGGTTATAACTTCAGGATTATAAATAAAGTTGATCCGATCATGACTTTTGGACGACCTTTATACTTTATATATATATGAAGTATAAAGGTCGTCCTTTATATATATATTATACTCTCCTGGGAAATTCAGTGATTCCAAGAGGGTACAATATAGTACTCCTGGATCGGCAAACGTCGTCTCAATGTCTTACCTTGCCGTGACCACAGAGTGCGCCGACAACTTCTTCGTCGCTTACGGAATCCGGGAAGATTCCCTTAACCCTTATTTCCGCCCCGTCGAGAATGGATTAACTGAGAGTCAACGTTAAATTTTAGGTACTTTAATTAAATTCAGGCAAGCGGATTACAACAAATATTTCGTCACAGAACAGGTTCTGATTATAAAAGTATTTCTTCTGCTCAAGTTTATAAAGGTTATAATGAAGTAATTCTTAAGTGCATAGTTGACATTTAAAGTCACGTTAAAGTAAATAAGATTTGAGTCTGATGGCGTTTCCTTCAGTCAGATGCTAAATCCCGATATTTCGATATAAAGCGAATTCCCTACGGGGTGAATTGCTCCCTTTCACCCAGGGTAAAAGACCCGTTTCTAAGGCGCTCACCGGCCCGTTCTAAGGTCTCAAGCACAAACTAATGACATACGGGGCAACTCGCACCCCGTTACCCGCGGAGACCTAGGCAAGATACACTCCGAGAAGATCTGTTGAATAATTTTACCCGCTAAGGTCTATTCTTTAATCTTTCCCGATGAGCTCTATTCTAGTATCTGATTTTCAAATTCGGGACACCTCCTTATATACGAAGGAATCCATTCTCACATGAGTCAGCCAGGCGTGTGACCGTGAGACAAAGAGAGCGCGAAGTTCTCAAAGTCAAGGCCTCTCGTCCAAGTTCGCTGAGTTTCCATGCGGAGTTCCTAAGCGGATGCAAGGACTTGTTAAGGCTGGTTCAAACACGAGAACAGCGAGTGCATGATATCGCGTTGGTTCGTCTGAGTGCTTGAGATTAAGGGGGCGACTGCTCGGGTATCATATTCGGTGCATGAGTGCTTGGCAATGCTCTTGTATAATATACAGGGTGTTTCAGGAGGAAAGGTCAATACTTCGGGAGGTGATAGTATCGGTCATTGTGAGAAAAAAAGTTCATATGAACATGTGTCTAATTCTGAATGGTTACGGAGATAGAGCTGTTTGAATCTACAAATACAAAAGCATTGTTAATGGTAATCAAGAAAGAGAAACCAATTACTGTTTCTAACATTTAATGTTTAAGCATTGGCATTTTGAATGGTATCAGATACAGAAATGACGAATTTGTTACAGTTTACACTATGTTTTCGAAAATCTCACCGTCAACCTCAATGCACTTTGCAACTCGTGTGCGAAGATCGCGTGTTGTTCGTCTGAGTTGGTCTTGACGTTCCTTTATGCGGGCAGCAGCATCCAAAATGCGCGCGAGCAATTCGTCTCGTGTATCCACCTTTCTTTTGTAAACTTGAATTTTCATCCACCCCGACAAACAATAATCTAACGGAGAGGGGTCTGGAGACTTTGGTGGCCATTGAATGGGACCACCGTGGCCGATCCATCGACCAGGGAAAGTTTGATTTAGGTATTGCATCACCAGACGGGTAGAATGTGGAGGAGCTCCGTCATGCTGAAAGTACATACCAACGCGTGTAGCCAAAGGAACATCCTCCAATAGTCCTGGCAATTCATTTTGCAGAAATTCTAGGTAACTTTGTCCTGTAAGACGATTCTCTAAAATAACAGGGCCAATCAGCTGATCATCGATGATACCGCACCACACATTGGCAGAGAAGCGATGGTGAAAATTTGTTTCCACAGTGGCATTTGGATTTTCGTCTGACCACCGATGAGAGTTACGAGTGTTGTTGATACCGTCACGGGTGAAAGTAGCTTCATCGGTGAACAGAATTAATCGAAGCAATCGGCGATTAGCATTTACCCAATGACAAAATTCCAGTCGTTTGGCAGCGCCTCCTGGTTGAAGGTGTTGTACACGCTGTACATGATATGGATGCAAGCCTTCCTCACGTAATGTTCGCCATACTCTTGTGTGTGGTACAGCGAGATGTGTAGAAATTCTTCGTGAGTTAGTAGTAGGACCACGCTCTACCAACTGAAGAATGTTTTCCACCTCATCCACACCTTGTTGACCTTCACGTTCAGATGAAACATGAGCGCTGGGAAGTGTACCAATCTCACGAAATGTGTTGAAAACCCTGGTAAACACTCTTCGATCCGGAATTCTGCGGTTCGGAAACCGTCGACGGTATTCTGCAACAGCAACTGTTGCAATTCCATCGCAAAAACCGTAGACATACACCATATCTGCATATTCGGCATGTGTGAAGGTGTGTGGCATACTTAACACTGCTTCAAACACCAAACAATGTCACTCACAACAGTCAGCTGTCGATTGCCTTATGTTACATGCCTACATTACAGCTTACATGGTTCAAGTTTATAGGGGAGGGAAGGGGGAGGAAGAGTTGCGCGTGCATCAGATTCAAACAGCTCTATCTCCGTAACCATTCAGAATTAGACACATGTTCAAATGAACTTTTTTTCTCACAATGACCGATACTATCACCTCCCGAAGTATTGACCTTTCCTCCTGAAACATCCTGTGTGTGTGTGTATATATATATATATATAGTGTGTCTGTGCGTGTGTGTGTATATATATATATATATATTCGATTTTTCCAGCTCCCACCCGCCGAATCTGTGTCACTATAGCAGAAAATAAATTGTGAAAACGTTTACTCACATCGGTGCATAATTAGTGGTCGCTCATGGGGTTATATGTTCTTCTCTGAGTCACTCATTACTATGATCTATGAGAGGTGCTAATTAATGCCGTTTTCTGCTCTTTCACAGGGTGGAGTGTTAAATATAGCTATATGAAATAGATTTTAATAGATATTGGTATACCAGTCATTGGTTTATATTGGTTACATTTACTTACGGTGACGGTCATGTAAAAAAAAACGTGGTTTTTACTTGTTGGACAAACCGGACCAAAAGATTTTAGGCAGTAAACTGCCTTCAAATGGCCAGGTCCTAGGTTTTTTTTTGCACCATCATGTTGTGAATAAGAAAAACACCAAACAAAACGCTGAAGAAGTGCTGGAGGAAGTTTTCTCATTTTGGGAAAGAGCCCGCATACCAACACGCAGGAAGGACCACTGTTTGGAGAAGCTTTTGGTCTTGTTCAAGGAGTAGCAGGCTTTGGAAAAGAACAAGGGAAGGCGAAATCCAAAACAAGTCCAAAACGAGACGTCTTTCAAAAGCAAGCTGAACAATTTGTTCGACATTGCACATGGAAACGCTCTCCAGATGATTCAGTTTCAAAAAGATCGCGACTTCCTTCTCGCTCAAAGAGAGCCCGGTCGGCGTGGCACAATTGGCTCCGTCGACAAAAATTTGGCGGAGAAGGAGGGAGCAGAAGCGGAAAGCGGAAAGCAGAGGAAGACGTCCGAAAGAGGAAAGCAGTTGAAGAGCAAGCCTCGACATCCCAAACAGCCGAACTTGCTTCTTCAAGCTCTGCCGATGACGAGTTTCTTGAGGTAGCCACTAGAGGTTGTCCTCAAAAAAAAGAACACGCCAGACCAAGAATATTTTGAACTCAGAATTATCTTCAGCCTTAGTCAGGACGGGGGTGAGTGACCGGATGGCGCTTTACATTGTATCGGAAACAGCTCGCAGCCTTGGCCAAAACCTCGAGGAACTGAAGCGCAGCCGAGAGCATCATCGCAGGCAGCAGGCTGAATCGGTCCAAAAAGGATTCCATTCCGGACCAGTGGTGGTGCACTGGGACGGGAAGCTTCTGCTAGACCTTACCAACAACGAGCAGGTGGACCGGCTTCCCTTCTTAGTGTCCACCTCAGATGGCAACTGCCAGCTCTTGGGAGTTCCAAAAATAGCTTCGGGAAGTGGGCAACAGCACGCACAAGCGGTGTTCGATCTCTTGCAACTTTGAGGACTAAGTGAAAGAGTGTTGGGGATGTGTTTCGACACTGCCGCTACTAACACTGTCCGTCACTCAGGATGTTGTTTGCTCCTAGAGCAGAAGTTGCAGAAAGAGCTGCTCTACTTTGCATGTAGGCATCATATCATGAAGCTAGTTGTCGCCGCCGCGTTCACGGCGTGTCATGACGCAATTTCTGGTCCTAAAGATCCGTTATTCAAGAGACTCCAGCAGCAGTGGAACTACAGCGACAAAAACAAGTTCCAAACAGATGCTGACGACCCCACTGTTGGTCCATCCCTATTACCAGTCAGAGAAGAACTTCTGAAGTTTGCCAAAGACCAAATCCAGCGCGAAACGTACAGAGACGATTACAAGGAATTTTTGGAACTCGCCATTGTCTTCCTTGGTGGAAATCTTGAATCGCCGATTCGATTCAAGTTCTCAGGTGCGACGCATCACGCTCGCTGGATGAGCTGGGAGCAAATGCAACATCTCACACCGAAAGAGAAAACATGCTTGCAAGACATGAGCATCTTCGCTGTGACAGTCTACCTGAAGGCATGGTTCACTGCTCCGATGGCCGCTTCCGCTCCAGCCCACGACCTTTGTCTCTTGGAATTATTGAGATCGTATACACAGCAGAAGATCTCCAAAGCAGCCAGTCAGAAACTGGCAGGACAGCTTTGGTACCTCTCTGAGGAAATGATTCCATTGGCCTTCTTCGATGTCGATGTTCCATCTGCAACGAAACGTCGGATGGTCGCAGCCCTATACAAGAAAGAGCGTGAAGAGTAGATTCCAAAGTGTGTCAACCCGCTTTTCAGTTCGTCTTTGGAGAGCCTTTTGACGAAGAATTCGATGAGGTTCTTCGAACGACTGCAATTGTCTGCAGGTTTCTTGAACAAAGATCCGGATGAATGGGAAAAAAAGGAGGAGTTTCAGGCAGGTTTCCGGATGCCAAAGAAAGCTCTTTGGGCTACATGAGTGGTTGCCAACCATGACACCCGCGTCGTAGAACGGATAGTACTCATCCATCAGTTCGTGGATGGGGAGACCCAGAGGCGGTGTTGCTGTAGTGCATACCATATGCAGTAAACCCTCGTCCAACGCGGGGGTTAGGTTCCTCGAGAATGGCGCGTTAGGTAAATCCGCGTTGGACAAACTTAATACCTTATGGGATAAATGGGGATACGTGAACGTGGCCGCGTAAAGTCTCCCATTAATACTTAGATATGTAGATTTTTTACTCACACACAAGTGAATTTCCTGACCTATATTGTATATGAAATAAGAACACAATAAAATCATAAACATAATGATATTTACATATGATAAATAAAAATAGCAAGCATCTTTTCTTCACTCTTTCGGATGGTGCGTATGGTAGACTCATTCACGTGATACTCGCGGTCAAGTGATGTTATTCTCATACCACCACGCAACTTATCTAGAATCTTTATTTTTTCGGCTAATGTCATAACCTTACGACTTTTCTTCTCTTCACTATCACTTGCAGATGCTTTACGTTTTGGTGCCATACTGTTGTCTAAGGGTAATAGCAAAACAACGGCAAAATACGACAAAAACAACCCAACACAACTTCACTGAACTTACGCGGTAACGGGACTGAGACAAAGGGGATGCGAGGGGTGTCACGAGAGGGAGGAAGATGCGGGAGTGTTGGAGAGTGTAGGAGAAAACACTAGAGCGCGCATTGGCACGCGTACAGTACTACTGTATTAGAGCGTTGTTGGCGGACCGTGTACAATCAAATTTTCCGCTTTCGGCAAATAATTGTTCGCATTTATTTTTCCGTATATAAGCAAATTCGCGCTGGACAAACACGCGTTGGAGAAGGGTTTACTGTAATACCTATTACAGTGATAGAAGGATAAATTTTGAAACTCGTGAGCGACCCCTAAATATGAACTGATCGGAATGAAAATTTACCTGCAACATTTTCTCACAGAACCTCACAACTTCAGTGGGTGGGAGTAACGAATTATTAAAAAACAATTTCCCCTATATTGTTATGGACCCCCCTAAATATATATATACTGTATATATAATGAGAAAATAAAGAAAATTGAATAGCATAGAAAAAACTAACATGCGCAAACCTGAATAGTAAAGTGTAAAATCCCATTACAAGGGGAAAAACAGTAGTATGCCCGCAAAATGGTAGAGTGCAATGCAATTGCAAATGTTGCAAGAGTGCCAGCCCCCACCCCACCCTTGTTGCAATGCATCCCATAGTGCCAACCCCCGCCCCTTGTTGCAAAGCACCCCATAGTACCAACCCCCACTCCCTTGTTGCAAGTCACCCCATAGTGCCAACCCCCCTTTGTTGCAAGGCACCACATAGTACCAACCCCCACTCCCTTGTTGCAAGACACCCCATAGTGCCAACCCCCCTTTCTTGCAAAGCACCCCAAAATGGGGGAGGGGTTGCAAGAGCAACAAGGGGTTATGCAACTTGGAGGCGGAGTTATTCCACAAGCTGCAATGAACCTCGCTGGGGGAGACTTAACCTAAGAGAGAGGAGAGGTGTTCGCCTGGCAGGAGCCAAGCGCATATGAAGACTTCAGCCGAGCGGCCGTTGTCTTATAGGGCCCCTAATCAGCCAGTTGGCTTAATCAGCCAGTGCCTCCGGGCATCATCAGCCAGTTGGCACAGTGTACACGGCACGTACACGTCCACATTTATGTGCGTCGCGCGACCGCGTTAAACTCTAAGGTGGAGGCGGGCTCGAAACCCGGCGCGTCCTTCCGCGGTTCATAGCCAGGGTGACCTAATGATCTGTGTTAAGCCGTAGGTCTAAGGTGGAGTGTAACCATCCTTCCACGGTTCGTAGGGGCAGGATCCCGTTATTGCAACAATCGATCATGCTGAGTTGCCAGTTTCCACTATTTATTTAATTAAAGCATATATTCTGGTTTAATCCGCCAGTTGGCTTAGAAGGCGTAAGTGGCTTGTTCAGGTTGAGTTGCCAGATAGCGCTATTTATTTAATTAAATCATATATTCTGGATTAGAAATCCGTTTTAGAAGCCAGCCAAATGATATAATTAAATACCGTGTACAAACAAAAAGGAATACATAAAACACTAATACATCATTCTGTTTATTTAGGCGAATTAATGGAAATATATATATATATACACACACATTGGAATATATATATATGATCAAAAAATAATAAAAGCATCAGGAACGGGAAATATATAATAAAAAATATACAAAACGTTGTATTATCAATATATTAATACAGGAAAAAATATATATTTATATAAATAATTAAATATATAAAAAATATACAAAACGTTGTATTATCAATATATTAGTACAGGAAATATATATACACATATATACAATTAAATTAATAAATATACATCCTTTATGGGAGTGGCGCGGAATTCTGTTATATTAATGTCACACTGCCTCAGACATGTATATTAATGAACGGTTTCAGCAAAAAGGTGTCATTCGATTAATACACAAAAAAAAACACCCAAATGATTCATTCGAAATTATATACTCACTTGTTTCCTTCGTATATAACTAATTCATGTGGCTTTAACAAAAAAAAATATCGCCCCTGCTCTTTCATTCTGATTAAATCCTAATATACAAATCATCCCTGCTCTTTCATCCTAATTAAATCTTAATATACAAATCACCCCTGCTCTTTTCCTGATTAAATCTTAATATACAAATCACCCCTGCTCTTTCATCCTCATTAAATCTTAATATACAAATCACCCCTGCTCTTTCATCCTCATTAAATCTTAATATACAAATCACCCCTGCTCTTTCATCCTGATTAAATCTTAATATACAAATCACCCCTGCTCCTTCAAACCAAATGGAGAAGTGTCAATTTACCTTGATTCAGAACATAATTCCTTGCGTCAATTCAAAAGAATGTAATTCGTTGTTTCCATCCAAAAGAACAAAAACATTTCAAAGTCACTGATTCCATGTAATTAAATTTCCCAAGGGATTAGCACATCAAACCACACCAATTAAATTTCCAAACGCACTTCATTAATTTCAAAACACAGCAATTAAATTTCCAAAACACTTCAGAGTCCTTGCTTCCATGTAATTTATCCATTTCACTGCAAAACACTTCAATTCAAAAGCAAATCATTTAATTCAAAACACTTCATAAGTCCTTGCTTAATTCATTTCACTTCAAAAGGCCTTGCTTAATTCAATTAAAACACGAAAAAGTGTACACAGCTAAACTAACCAAGTATTTTTGGATCCGCACCTATTGAATATCATTCTACTTAACATTCGATGAAATGTTCAATTGGAAGCGCGAATTAATTAATAAGTCACAAAAATTTCACTTCAGAGTCCATGTAATTCAAAGCACTTCATTTAATTTCACCGCAATTAAATTTCCAAAAGAACTTCACTTCAAAACATTTCAGTCTTTGCATCCATGTAATTTATCCATTTCACTGCAAAACACTTCAATTAAATTTCCAAAAGCAATTAATTTAATTTCGATATCCTTACTTAATAATTTCACATCAACTAAATTTCCAAAAGAATTTCAGTTCAGAGTTCCTGCTTCCTTGTAATTAAATTTCCCAACGAATTAGCACATCATTCTGTTCACATCAATTAAATTTCCAAAAAATAATTTCACGGCAATTAAATTTCCAAAAGAACGTCACTTCAAAACACTTCAGTCTTTGCATCCATGTAATTTATCCATTTCACTGCAAAACACTTCAATTCAATTCCAAAAGCAATTAATTTAATTTCAGTATCCTTATTTAATAATTTCACATCAACTAAATTTCCAAAAGAATTTCACTTCAGAGTCCCTGCTTCCATGTAATTAAATTTCCCAACGAATTAGCTCTGTTCACATCAATTAAATTTCCAAAAAATAATTTCACATCAACTAACTTTCCAAAAGAATTTCACTTCATTTAATTTCACCTTGTTTAATTCAAAAAGCACATAATTTGAAAAACATTTGTTTAATAACCACTTCAAAAAGCATTTCACTTCAAAAACACTTAATAAATAATTTCACATCAATTAAATTTCCCAAAGAATTTCACCTCATTTAATTTCAACTCCTTGCTTAATTCAAAAGCACATAACTTCAAAAACATTTGTTTAATAACTTCACTTCAATGTCCTTGTTTAATCCAAAAGCATTTTAATAAATAATTTCACTTCAATTAAATTTCCAAAAGTAATTAATTCAAAACACTTCATTTAATAATTTCAACTCCTTGCTTAATTCACTTCACTGTAAACCATTTCACCTCAGAGTCTTTGCTTCCATGTAATTTCCAAAAGCACTTCAAGTCCTTGCCAAAGAACATTTCAAGTCCTTGCTTAAGAGTAACATTTCAAGTCCTTGTTTATGAACAATATTTCCATCAAGTCCTTGCTTCAATTATATGAAGTACTTATTTCGCCGCATCCTGAATCTATTTGAATGTTTATTTATTCCAGTATGCTTAAACAAAGGAACATCGATTTAAGGAACGAAATCTGAGACATATTGTAGCTGCGACAATTCGATACATTAAGACATCGTCGTACAAAAGGGATAAAGTATCACATTTCGATAAAAAGTCAATGCGCTCTGATCACAACCGACTATAAACCATCCTGTATAAACGACCTGTGTTATATTCCCTAATTAAAAATGTGGGTAATATACTTGGGTCTTTTCTGCGATTGAGTTGTATTTCTGTCGCCATCGGTTAATGCGTTGGGTTCCCTCCCACAATTTTTTAAAATCAAAAAAATATATATATATATATATATATTTTTTTTTTATATATATTTTTTTTTTCTCGATACCATAAACAGATACGACCTTCCCAGATTTCCAGTTTTAATCCCCAATGTCACTAAATCCTTCATAAAAATGAGAGCAAATTCATTAACACAAATGCTTCCAGTGTTTCAAAAGATCATGTTCGTAACTGCATGCGAGTTTTGCGTGCAACTAAGTGTCCTATCATGCGCTGATTATCACAGGAAATGCCCGTCGGAATGAATAAAAAATGTTTGTGCTTCGTCTCAGACGAGAATTTTAAGTACGTTAATTTGCGACATTTTCAAGATTCAGTTATTTCTAAATTAATCATCCTGCGATGTATTAAACATATGCGCAAATAGTTCCATAAATATTGATGAAACAATATTGATTATTTTCCAAACCGAACTTCCCTCTCCCTCTCTCTCTCTCTCCCCCCGGGACATAATATAACCTAACCTAGCGTTGCCTAACCTAGCCTAACTTATTGTTTAAGATTCAAATTAAATGTCAAACGCTGATATTATAACCTCCCCGTCTAAAAATTATTTACCTTTATTAATAGTAAAATAAATACATTGGTTTTACAATTTACAATGACATAAATAATTGTGAAGCTTGACTATTTATTTTATTCAATTTGGCCCTCAAGCTTTAGGCTTCACTGGGCTCTTATTAAAAATAAAACAGACGTTTCTCGCTCCTCTACCAACCACTATACCGCTGAGATGCAATGTATAGCCGCATATATATATATATATATATATATATATATATATATATATATATACACACATTCTATTTTATATTTTACAAGCACCGAAATCGAAATTTAATTGTCTGTCCTTGCTGCGCATCACTACATCATCTGACGTGAGAAATGTCAGATTTAAATACTCATGGTTAATATTTGACCTAGTGAATGAAATTATGCAAGATTGTTTAAAATAAATAAAGTCCATTTATCAGAAGCTTCATAAAATTCTTAATCATAATATGATGGGTGAAAATAAAGAAAAAATAAGTGAGTCACGTGCGACTGATCACACGAAGTGATATAGCAAGGTGTTACAATACGGGGACGCAACTTGACGCTCCCTTCTGTAAATTCCATTGTATCTCGCTGTTGAGTTGCAAATTGTTTGGTTTTGACTTTTCAAAATTCAGTTTTTTGTTTGTCTGTGAGAGAACCTCTCTCCTCCTCCGTCGTTTACACATATACGCTCATAGAAACCGGAATCAAACACCAGCGGGTATTTCTTGATGAGTTACAAAATATCTATTTACCCGTGGAAATAAATGCGATAGTATTCTAAACAAGGCCTAACATAAGAATTATATAAATTACAAATGCTGGAGGTATTGAAAAAAACGTGTAAGAATGCAGCTCGCTCCTCCAACAAGCCAGGCGAAGAGTGTAAGAGAGCAGCTCACTCCTCCACAAAGCCAGCTAGAGACGGGGTCACCTATCCGAGCCTAACCTAACCTAACCTATGCGCAGCCTAACCGAGACATAATATAACCTAGCGTAGCGGTACCACCATAACACCAAGCCTAACCTAGCCTAAACTAACCTAGCATTTTAACCTGTCCATCTACCTATCTATCAAGAGAACAACTCGCTCCTACACCAAGCCATAACAGGAAAATATTAGCCGCATGAATGAAATAGACTAAAATATAATTCGAAGTGTTAGTACAACATACAAAAAAACTGCGCTACGTCGGACGCCACCTTCTTTCCCCGACCATCAAAGAGTCTAAGAAAGGTCCATCTATCTATCAAGAGAATAACTCGCTCCTACACCAAGCCATAACACTAAGCCTAACCTAGCCTGATCTATCTACACCAAGCCATAACACCAAGCCTAATCTAACCTACCTAAACTAACCTCTTATATATATATATATATATATATATATATATATATATATGATTCGGTAATAATAAACTGAACTGATATAAAATATATAAGAGTATATATATATATATATATGTAAAAAAAAAGGGGAATCATATAAGGGGTGTAATTAAAAATAAAACTATATGGTATGAAAATACATACTTTCAAAAGTAATAAATAATAATAATAATAATAATAATGGTGGTAAAACTCAATGATACAGTAACTTACAGTAACCCACCAAACCGGGTCTAGAGGAGGACCTCCTGCTTGGCCCGGTGTGAAGAGAGGAGCATCAAGTTTTAATCTTAGAAGTTGTGAAGTGTATGGGGAAGGTGTGGTAACTGAGGCCGGCACTATGCGTTCGAGTTGAGCGGAAAGTTGTAATACTACTGCAAATAGTAGCACAGGCCGGTCGTTATGATACACCCTGATAATTATCATTTTTAACGGCAATTTCAAATCACTAATGTGTGTGTGTGTGTGTGTGTCGTCTTCAGTTCTTGACTGTATATATATATATATATATATATAATATATATATACAGGGTGGGCGGAAAGTAGTTCCCTAATTTAAATTACATATAAATTATGTATAAATTGTGATTGTATTGTTATATTGTTATGGTGTGTTCTCTAAAGTGGTACAATTGTAACGGTAATCTTTTTTTCTCTAAAGTGTTCTCTTTGTGTTCTCTAAAGTGGTACAATTGTAACGTTCATTTTTTTTTTCATTTCAGATTGAAGAGTAACATGGCTAAGCGTTTAACACTGCAGGAGCGTGCCCAGTTGGCGGCACGGTACGAAGTTTGGCAATCTGTCGTTCGAGTTCAAAGATGGTGGCTGGCCATTCACGGACCACGTGCCCAAGTGGACCCGAAAACAATCAAGAACTGCCACTCGAAGCTCATGACCACGGGGTCTGTGGCAGATGTTCGAAGATGTGGTCGCCCTTCGACATCCAGGGCCCAGGAGACGGTGCAGGCAGTTCAGGAAATGTTCGCACTGAGTCCACGAAAGTCAACTCGCCAGGCAGCTCGGGAAAGTGGACTCTCCCGCTACTCAGTGCGAACTGTGCTGAAGAAGGAGCTGAACTGGCGTGCGTGGAAGCCGCATTACTGCCAATCTCTCTCGGACGAGGACTGCGACATTCGCATGGAGTTCGGGGAAATCATGCTGGCTTGGCATGAAGACTGGCCCCATCTCTTCCGCAACATCCTCTGGAGCGACGAGGCGGTGTTCCACGTCGGAGGCTTTGTCAACCGCCACAATTGCCACTACTGGGCAGGTGAGGATCCCATGGTTACCGCTGAAAAACGGCAGAATCGGTTCAGTGTAACGGTGTGGTGTGGTATGACCTCAGATCAGGTTGTGGGCCCGTTCCTTCTGCGCAACACCATGAATGCTGAGCGGTACCTTGCTATGTTGCGAAACGAGGTCTGGCCGGTTGTCAGCACATGGGAGAACATCGACGATCTGATATTTATGCAAGATGGCGCCCCTCCGCACTTCGCTCTTGTTGTCCGTGAGTGGCTGGATGCCCACTTCCATGGGCGTTGGATGGGTCGTCGTGGTCCACATCAATGGCCAGCCAGGAGCCCCGACTTGACACCGTGCGACTTCTTTCTTTGGGGGTGGGTAAAGGAAGAAGTCTACCGCACCAAACCGAGGACATTGGAAGAACTGGAGGACCGAATTCGGGAAGTCATGTCCTACATCCCGCCGGAGTTCCTGCTAAATTCAATGGACGCCATTCCTGGGCGGCTCCAGAAGCTGGTGGAAAGAGTTGGAGCCCACATTGAATTTTAGAGAAAACCTACCATGTATGCCTACCTTTTCATATTATTTCTTCTGAAATAAATGGATAATATACGTATTTTTTTACCAATCCAAAATAGGGAGCTACTTTCCGCCCACCCTGTATATATTCAGCATGTTCAATGATGCTGAAAACATGAATTGATAAGACGTTATGTTTTAGCTTTAAGTTAGATCATGTCTATAATGATGTTTATAGGATGAAAAATAAAATAATAACCTCATAGAACAGCAGAGTGAGACATCCTGGGTATTCCCGCTCTGCTATCTCGGGAAAACATATCGATGGTACCTGCGCCCTTTCCTTCTCGTCTTACGTAAAATAGCGTGGATGCGAAGACAATTTAATGTAAAATGTATTTACTCTGTTTTCTATAAAAATTAACAGTCGCTCTCCGCCACACATGACTGCTTGGTGTAGGAGGGATTGTTCTCTTGCATCGCTTTTGACACTCAATTTGAACCTTAAACAATTGAGACTGAACAGGTGAAAATGAATGTTGTTTTAAAAGTACTTAAAAGTTGTTAAAAAAGTACTTCATGTAACTTGATGGAAGTCTTAAGCAAGGAGTTGAAATGTTGTTCTTGAAATTAATGGATAAATTACATGAAGCATGGGACTCTGAAATGAAGTTAATTGCTTTTGAATTAAGCAATGAGTGAAATTATTAATAAAGTGTTTTAATTATTTTGGCTGTGAAATTATTAAATGAAATTCTTTGGGATATGAAATTCTTTTTGTTTTGTTAAAAAATGTTTTTAAATTAAACGAGTTGATTTTCAGTCCTGGTGCATGATTCTTCAGGAGCAAGATGCACCGCAAGTTTGTGTTTCCTCCCAAAGATAGCACAACTTTACCTGTATCAATCGTAATGACAGTCCTACGTTCTCACTCTTTCTTTACACAAACTGGAGCTAATTTAGTTCTCCCCTCCTCGTTACTGTAAGTATCATTGAGTTTTACCACCATTATTATTATTATTATTATTATTATTATTAACTACTTTTAAAAGTATGTATTTTCATACCATATAATTTTATTCTTATTTATACCCCTTATAT
Organism: Bathynomus jamesi; assembly: GCA_023014485.1. Taxonomy (NCBI): domain Eukaryota; kingdom Metazoa; phylum Arthropoda; class Malacostraca; order Isopoda; family Cirolanidae; genus Bathynomus; species Bathynomus jamesi. Next base: position 264,354 of record JAJOZX010000127.1, read on the forward strand.
AATTCCCCTTTTTTATTTTATATATATATATATATACTCTTTTATATATGATATTTTCTATCAGTTTATTATTACCGAATCTTATATATATATATATATATATATATATATATATATATTATATATATAATAGATTAGTTTAGGTAGGTTAGGTTAGGTTTGGTGTTATGGCTTGGTGTAGAGAGATTAAGCTCGGTTAGGCTGTGTTATGGCTTGGTGTAGGAGCGAGTTGTTCTCTTGATAGATAGATATATTAAGTTAGGTTAGGCTTAGTGTTATGACTTGGTGTAGGAGCGAGTTGTTCTCTTGATAGATAGATAGATTAGGTTAGGTTAGGCTTATGTTATGACTTCATGTAGGAGCGAGTTATCTTGATAGATAGATAGATAGATAGATGGGCCTTTTTTAAACTCTTTGGTGCTCGGGGAAAGAAGGTGGCGCCGGACGTAGTGCAGTTTTTTTGTATGTTGCATTAACAGTTCGAATTATATTTTAGTCTATTTCATTCATGCGGCTAATATTTTCCTGTTATGGCTTGGTGTAGGAGCGAGTTGTTCTCTTGATAGATAAGTAGATGGACAGGTTAAAATGCTAGGTTAGTTTAGGCTAGGTTAGGCTAATATATATATATATATATATATATATATATAATAATAGGTTAGTTTAGGTAGGTTAGGCTCGGTGTTATGGCTTGATGTAGGAGCGAGTTGTTCTCTTGATAGATAGATAGATGGACCTTTCTTAAACTCTTTGGTGCTCGGGGAAAGAAGGTTGCGCCCGACGTAGTGCAGTTTTTTTGTATGTTGTACTAACACTTCGAATTATATTTTAGTCTATTTCATTCATGCGGCTAATATTTTCCTGTTATGGCTTGGTGTAAGAGCTTGTTCTCTTGTTAGATAGGTAGATGGACAGGTTTAAATGCTAGGTTAGGCTTAGTGTTATGGTGGTACGGCTACGCTAGGTTATATTATGTCTCGGTTAGGCTGCGCATAGGTTAGGTTAGGTTAGGCTCGGATAGGTGACCCCCGTCTCTAGGCCTGGCTTGGTGGAGGTGAGCTGCTCTCTTACACTCTTCGCCTGGCTTGTTGGAGGAGCGAGCTGCATTCTTACACGTCTTTTTCAATACCTCCAGCATTTGTAATTTATATAATTCTTATGTTAGGCCTTGTTTAGAATACTATCGCATTTATTTCCACGGGTAAATAGATATTTTGTAACTCATCAAGAAATACCCGCTGGTGTTTGATTCCGGTTTCTATGAGCGTATATGTGTAAACGACGGAGGAGGAGAGAGGTTCTCTCACAGACAAACAAAAAACTGAATTTTGAGAAGTCAAAACCAAACAATTTGCAACTCCACAGCGAGATACAATGGAATTTACAGAAGGGAGCGTCAAGTTGTGTGTTCCCATATTGTAATACCTTGCTATATCACGTGTGATCAGTCGCACGTGACTTACTTATTTTTTCTTTATTTTCACCCATCATATTGTGATTAAGAATTTTATGAAGCTTCTGATAAATGGACTTTATTTACTTTAAACAAAATCTTGCATAATTTCATTCACTATGTCAAATATTAACCATGAGTATTTAAATCTGACATTTCTCACGTCAGATGATGTAGTGACGTGCAGCAAAGATTGACAATTAAATTTCGATTTCGGTGCTGGTAAAATACAAAAATAGAATGTGTGTGTATATATATATATATATATGTATATATATATATATATATATATGGCTATACATTGCATCTCAGCAGTATAGTGGTTGGTGGAGGAGCGAGAAACGTCTGTTTTATTTTTAATTAGAGCCCAGTGAAGCCTAAAGCTTGAGGGCCAAATTGAATAAAATAAATAGTCAAGCTTCACAATTATTTATGTCATTGTAAATTGTAAAACCAATGTATTTATTTTACTATTAATAAAGGTAAATAATTTTTAGACGGGGAGGTTATAATATCAGCGTTTGACATTCAATTTGAATCTTAAACAATAAGTTAGGCTAGGTTAGGCAATGCTAGGTTGGGTTATATTATGTCCCGGGAGAGAGAGAAGAGAGAGAGAGAGAGAGAGAGAGAGAGAGAGAGAGAGAGAGGGGGGGGGAAAGTTCTGTTTGGAAAATAATCAATATTGTTTCATTAATATTTATAGAACTATTTGCGCATATGTTTAATACATCGCAGGATGATTAATTTAGAAATAACTGAATCTTGAAAATGTCGCAAATTAACGTACTTAAAATTCTCGTCTGAGACGAAGCACTGAATCATTTTTTATTCATTCCGACGGGCATTTCCTGTGATAATCAGCGCATGATAGGACTCTTAGTTGCACGCAAAACCCGCACGCAACTACGAACATGATCTTTTGAAACACTGGAGGCATTTGTGTTAATCGATTTGCTCTCATTTTTATGAAGGCTTTAGTGACATTGGGGATTAAAACTAGAAATCTGGGAAGGTCGTATCGGTTTATGGTATCGAGAATATATATATATATATATATATATATATCGGCTTCTGCGTTCACGTAAAATGATTTTACAAAAATTGTGGGAGGGAACCCAACGCATTAAACGATGGCGATAGAAATACAACTCAATCGCAGAAAAGACCCTAGTTTATTATTCACATTTATAATTAGAGAATATAACACGAGGTCGTTTATACAGGATGGTTTATAGTCGGTTGTGATCAGAGCGAATTGATTTTTTCTCGAAATGTGATACTTTATCCCTTTTGTACGACGATGTCTTAATGTATCGAATTGTCGCCGCTACAGTATGTCGCAGATTTCGTCCCTTAAGTCGATGTCCGTTTGTTTAAGCATACTAGAATAAATAAACTTTCAAATAGATTCGGGATGCGGCGAATTAAGTACTTCATATAATTGAAGCAAGGACTTGATGGAAATATTGTTCATAAGCAAGGACTTGAAATGTTGTTCTTTAGCAAGGACTTGAAGTGCTTTTGGAAATTACATGGAAGCAAAGACTCTGAGGTGAAATGGTTTACAGTGAAGTGAATTAAGCAAGGAGTTGAAATTATTAAATGAAGTGTTTTGAATTAATTACTTTTGGAAATTTAATTGAAGTGAAATTATTTATTAAAATGCTTTTGGATTAAACAAGGACATTGAAGTGAAGTTATTAAACAAATGTTTTTGAAGTTATGTGCTTTTGAATTAAGCCAGAAGTTGAAATTAAATGAAGTGAAATTCTTTTGGAAATTTAGTTGATGTGAAATTATTAATTAAGGATATTGAAGTTAAATTAATTGCTTTTGGAAATTTAATTGAAGTGTTTTGCAGTGAAGTGGATAAATTACATGGATGCAAAGACTGAAGTGTTTTGAAGTGAAGTTCTTTTGAAAATTTAATTGCCGTGAAAATAAATGAAATACTTTGAATTACATGGACTCTGAAGTGAAATTTTTGTGACTTATTAATTAATTCGCGCTTCTAATTGAACATTTCATCGAATGTTAAGTAGAATGATATTCAATAAGTGCGGATCCAAAAATACTTGGTTAGTTTAGCTGTGTACACGTTTTCGTGTTTTAATTGAATTAAGCAAGGCCTTTTGAAGTGAAATAAATTAAGCAAGGACTTATGAAGTGTTTTGAGTTGAAGTTCTTTTGGAAATTTAAATTATGTGAAATTATTAAATGAAGTGTTTTCAATTAAATGATTTGCTTTTGAATTGGAGTGTTTTGCAGTGAAATGGATAAATTACATGGAAGCAAGGACTCTGAAGTGTTTTGGAAATTTAATTGCTGTGTTTTGAAATTAATGAAGTGCTTTTAGAAATTTAGTCGGTGTGGTTTGATGTGCTAATTCTTTGGGAAATTTAATTACATGGAATCATTGACTTTGGAACGTTTTTGTTCTTTTGGATGGAAACAAGGCATTATATTCTTTTGAATTGACACAAGGAATTATGTTCTGAATCAAGGTAAATTGACACTTCTCCATTTGGTTTGAAAGAGCAGGGGTGATTTGTATATTAAGATTTAATCAGGATGAAAGAGTAGGGGTGATTTGTATATTAAGATTTAATCAGGATGAAAGAGCAGGGTTGATATTTTTTTTTGTTAAAGCCATATGAATTAGTTATATACGAAGGAAACAAGTGAGTATATAATTTCGAATGAATCATGTGGGTGATTTTTTTGTGTATTAATCGAATGACACCATTTTGCTAAAACCGTTCATTAATATTCATGTCTAAGGCAGTGTGGTATGAATATAACAGAATTCCGCGCCACTCCCATAAAGGATGTATATTTATGTATTTAATTGTATATATGTATATATATATTTCCTCTACTAATATATTGATAATACAACGTTTTGTATGTTTTTTATTATATATTTAATTATTTAATATAACTGTATATGTTTTTCCTGTAATAATATATTGATAATACAACGTTTTGTATATTTTTGATTATATATTTCCCGTTCGTGATGCTGTTATTATTTTTTGATCATATATATATATATTCCAATGTGTGTGTGTATATATTATTTCTATTAATTCGCCTAAATAAACAGAATGATGTATTGGTGTTTTATTTATTCCTTTTTGTTTGTACACGGTATTTAATTATATCATTTGGCTGGCTTCTAAAACGGATTTCTAATCCAGAATAAATGCTTTAATTAAATAAATAGCGCTATCTGGCAACTCAACCTGAACAAGCCATTTACGCCTTCTAAGCCAACTGACGGATTAAACCAGAATATATGCTTTAATTGAATAAATAGTGAAAACTGGCAACTCAGCATAATCGAGTGTTGCAATAACGGGATCCTGCCTCTACGAACCGTGGAAGGATGTTTACACTCCACCTTAGACCTACGGCTTAACACAGATCATTAGGGCACCCTGGCTAGCAGCCGTGGAAGGACGTGCTGGGTCTAGAGCCCGCCTCCACCTTAGACTTACAGTTTCACGCTGATCATTAGGTCACCCTGGCTATCAACCGCGGAAGGACGCGCCGGGTCTCGAGCCCGCCTCCATCTTAGCGTTTAAAGCGGTCGCGCGACGCACATAAACGTGATGGACGTGTACGTGCCGTTTACACTGTGCCAACTGGCTGATAATGCCTGGACTGGAGGCACTGGCTGATTAGGGGCCCAATAAGACAAAGGCCGCTCGGCTGAAGTCTTCATATGCGCTTGGCTCCTGCCAGGCGAACACCTCTCCTCCTCTCTCTTAGGTTAGGTATACACCTTTGGGGGTGAGGCCGTACCAACTTATCCCCCAAAGAGGTGTCCCCCAGCTGGAGTTCATTGCAACTTGGAGGATAACTCTGCCTCCAAGTTGCAACATTCCCCTCCCCCATTTAGGTGGTGCCTTGCAATAAATGGGGGTTGGCACTATGGGGTGCCTTGCAACAAAAGGGGATTGGCACTATGGGGGTGCCTTTCAACAAGTGGGAGGGGGGTTGGCACTATGGGGTGACTTGCAACAAAGGGGGTGGGGCTGCAACAACGGGGTGGGGGGTTGGCACTCTCGCAACAACTTGCAACATTTGCAATTATATTGCACTCTACCATTTTGCGGGCATACTACTAAAGCTACCAAACTCACCCACCCTGACACCCCCGCCCAATTTCACACGTAAGAATACGTTCCTGTGGTGCGTGATTTTTTTTATGTAGGAAGGAGGGGCCTACCATATACTTTGTAATGCAATTAAAGTGTCTCGAATTTTCGTAAGCAATATTTATTAAATTCTCTATTTTTAAAAAGTAGAGAATTTTATATATATTGCTTACGAAAATGGCGGCCAGAATTACATATGGGGGCAGAATTAATTATTGCTTATAAATTTTTTAATTAATCTTTATGGAAAAATTAATGCAGATCTTAATTGAGGATGTGGCAGATACCGGGTATCCGGTGGGACACAATTACCGGACATTCGGTATCCGGTCGGATAGTACCTTTTTAGAGATAAAACAATTTTTTTCTCAAACTATTATAATTATATATAGGGCCTGAATGCTATTAGTTTTATTAATTTGTCATAAAAGTGTTTATCATAATATACGGGTACAAAAAACTATGAAGCAAACTGTCTCCTATAGAGATATTACTGGATATCCGGATGGAGGGTAGTAGTAGTATCCAGTTGGATACCGGATATGCCGGATACTTACCAGATATCCGCACATAAAAATGTTTATCATAACATATGGGTACAAGAAATTATGAAACACTATATTTCGTCTATAGAGATATTACTGCATATCCGGATGGATAGTAGTAGTAGTATCCACTCGGATACCGGATATTAAAATGTGGGACCAAAAACTATTTTCACCTAAAAATGAAATAAAATAATTTTATTTAAAAAAATATATATAATTATTTATTTATAAAATAATTATAAAAATTTTTGCCATGTTACAATAATACAATTATCAAGTGGACTATTTATTTTATTTTATTTTATTTAGCCGTTAAGCTTTAGGCTTTACTGGGTTCTTAGATTAACTAAAGATAAAACACATTACTTAATAGGTAGTTATGATTGAGTAATAAATAAATCATAAATGAGAAATATTAATTAATTTACAATATATAAACAAACTCACAAATTAAAAATTAGAAGTTAATTTTGTAAGACAGTATAATATTAAATCTTAAAAATATTATTATAGAGAGGATACAAATACCGTACAAAAAATGTATATTTAAATACCAAAAATGAAGGATTATAATACCGGATACGAAAAATTAACGTGTAGTTACGATTACTTATGGTTAAGTTACGATTAGGTAAGTTAGGTTACGATTAAGTACAGGGTGTTTCTAAAGTCGCGCAACCAAATGCGCATAAGTATATATTGAGTTGCGCAACTTTAAAAACACCCTGTAACATGTAAATCCATTGATTTATAAATTTATTTATATTTCCGTCGCGGGCAGGTGGCGAGCAGTTCACCCAGTTGCTCATCCTTCTTTTCGTTGGTAGATCAACTGGTACCATAAGAAAAAATTCCCACAATGAGGAGGGTTACCGGAGAGGAGTCGAACACAGGTCGATCGATCCTGAACATGGCCAAATTCCACACCTAAGCGCAGCCGTTCATTCGCCACGAGTATTAAATTTTGTAACTTCCTAAAAGGTTCGGTCTTGATTATAATAACTAGTACAGTTCCCGCCGCTTCGCTGACGGTTAGACAGGCTAAACTACAAAAAAAGAACCCAGCCGTGGAAATTTTGAGCTTCACATTGTGTCAACATTTCTGAATCTGGTATCTCCCAAAACCTCCTCACCCCCATTCATACAACTTGGGGGCTAACCCCCTCCCCCATTACCCCCACCCCTCCCCATTACCCCACCCCTCCCCCATTACCCCCACCCCCACCCTTCCCCCATTGCTAAACTACAGAAAAGAACACAGTCATGAAAATCTTGAGCTTCACATTGCCGCCCGTAATACAATTTCTGAATTTTTTTTACAATTTCTGAATTTTTTTCTCACAATTTTTTCTCACAATTTCTGAAAGTGGACGGACAGACGGACAGACGGACAGCTCTCTTATTATAATATAGATTCACAAATATAATAAAATAAAAGGAATAAATTTGTATATATATATATATATATATATATATATATATATATATATATAATTATATAAAATAATAATATATATATATATTTATTTCATTTTATTTTTTTTTCACTACATCACCCATGCAGTAAGGAGTTGCGGTTGCCTAGCCTTGCTTCTCCTCCTCCTGCCTTAAACCCAATCCTGGGGTAGGAAGCCCTTAGGCAAGTCATTTAAGGCGCGAGGGAATACGGAGTAAAAGCTCGAGTTTTTCATCTTGCAGTCGAATTTTATATTTTTCATATTCTATTTCTTTCGCCAAATTTCAGTCACTTATTTATTTTCAAATATTATACAGGGTGATCCAAAAAGATGTTCCCGAAATGAATATGCATTTGGGGGGAACGCCTTTTTGAATCACACTGTATATTTATTTATTTATAGTGGTTGGCATGGAAACTACTACTTAAACTATTGTAAACAAATAAAATACATCGTGTAACGAAACAGCCCAGTAAAGCCTAAAGCTTAAGGGCCAAATTAAATAAAATAAATAGTCCAGCTTCACAATTATTTGTCATTGTAAATTGTAAAATCAATGTATTTATTTTATTGTTAATAAAGGTTATTCAACTCAATTTAATTCAGTTAGAAATCTCTCTATTTGCTATATATATATATATATATATATATATATATATATATATATATATATATATATATATATATATATATATATATAATGAGATGAAAAGACCCACGAAGGAAAGGAAATACAGAATGGTACTCAAGCGCTTTCGTCTAATGACATTCTGTTTCCTTTCCTTCGTGGTTCTTTTCATCATAAGTATTTTTCACGTGTTACTTGCGTGAAATAATTTCATATATATATATATATATATATATATATATATGCGAATTTTTGTATAGGCAGAGTAGGCAACTGCCTTAAGCGGCAAATTTTGTCGTATTTCACCATAAATGTGGCAAAGAAAACAAAAATGGAAAATAAAAAACTTATAAGCACAAACAAATTAAATGGATTAATAAATAATTTTTAAAATAAAAAAAGAACAGCAGCCTCTAATAGCAGACTAGCAATATTAAATGGCACTATAAGGCACTGTGGTGACAAGTTAATCACTTTAATCCCTGCCTAGGGGTTGAAAAATGCTAAGTACGCCTCTGTATATTGGCCTGGTGAAGTAAAGAGTTGGTTGCTTGCACTTTCCACCTCACTTAGCCAGGTACGCCGGCTCATCTGGAATTGTTCTGAGCCAGGCGTCTAGTCTTTTTTTGAAAATATTAACCGCAACACCACTCGTTCTTAGTTTCTTGGGCAACTGGGTGAACAGTCTCGGTCCTCTCACAACAAAACTATTTTCCTTTAGGGTTAAGGATGTTCCTTGTGTAGCCTCTAATTTGGGAACACGATACATTCTTCCTTTTCTACTTTCCACTGTTGTTTGGATGGTTATATATATATATATATATATAATATATATATATATATGATGCAAACCCACAAAGAAAAAGAAAAATTATTCCAAGGGCTTTCGTGTATTCAGAAGTATACCTCGTCAGGGAATGAAGGGAGATGGCGAGATGACTAAAATATACATAACCGGGACAGAAAAACAAAAAGATTAGCACATGATTAACAAGGGTTGATTAGAGGCAAAAGGTATTTTAACAGCATATTGTCAATTTTATACATTCCCGCACTGTTATTGAAATTATTTTTAAAATGGATAAATGCACATTCTAGAATATTCCTTTCAATTATAAAGGGTGATCCAGAGAAATGGGACCCAAAAGAAACCCCTGTAACTCTTAAAGTATAAGTCCTTTTATAAAATCATACGCATCATTCGAAAGAGGATAGTTACAAGTTTGTACAGGATTGTATAGGTTTTGACAATACAATACAAGATAAGATACAAAACAAAATAAAAGTGTTAGTTAAAACTAACCCTTCAAGATGACTGCATGGACTGTGGAACAGCTGCGTTTCATAACTGAGCAATATTATGAGCATGGAAGAAGTGTAGTTTCAGCTCTTAGAAGGTGATTTTGACATCTGAAAATTTGTCTTGAAAGATCTTTGAGCTGAAACTACACTTCTTCCATGCTCATAATATTGCTCAGTTATGAAACGCAGCTGTTCCACAGTCCATGCAGTCATCTTGAAGGGTTAGTTTTAACTAACACTTTTATTTTGTTTTGTATCTTATCTTGTCTTGTATTGTCAAAACCTATACAATCCTGTACAAACTTGTAACTATCCTATTTCGAATGATGCGTATGATTTTATAAAAGGACTTATACTTTAAGAGTTACAGGGGTTTCTTTTGGGTCCCATTTCTCTGGATCACCCTTTATATCTATTTTTAACGAGCGCTTTAGAACTGTCCCACTTGATACTATGATTACATTTATACAATATCCTGTTAAAGTACCGTTTGCCTCTAATCAACTCTTGTTAATCATGTGCTAACTGAGCAATATTATGAGCATGGAAGAAGTGTAGTTTCAGCTCTTAGAAGGTGATTTTGACATCTGAAAATTTGTCTTGAAAGATCTTTGAGCTGAAACTACACTTCTTCCATGCTCATAATATTGCTCAGTTATGAAACGCAGCTGTTCCACAGTCCATGCAGTCATCTTGAAGGGTTAGTTTTAACTAACACTTTTATTTTGTTTTGTATCTTATCTTGTCTTGTATTGTCAAAACCTATACAATCCTGTACAAACTTGTAACTATCCTCTTTCGAATGATGCGTATGATTTTATAAAAGGACTTATACTTTAAGAGTTACAGGGGTTTCTTTTGGGTCCCATTTCTCTGGATCACCCTTTATATCTATTTTTAACGAGCGCTTTAGAACTGTCCCACTTGATACTATGATTACATTTATACAATATCCTGTTAAAGTACCGTTTGCCTCTAATCAACTCTTGTTAATCATGTGCTAATCTTTTTGTTTTTCTGTCCCGTTGTATATATTTTTGTTATCTCACCATCTCCCTTCATTCCCTGACGAGGTGTACTTCTGAATACACGAAAGGCCTTTGAATCATTTTTCTTTTTCCTCGTGGGTTTGCATCATTCATTGATTTCACGTGTTTAATTGTGAAATTCATCCCATATATATATATATATATATATATATATATATATATATATATATATATATATAAGAGGAAGGGCAACAAGCTTGACCTTCGTGAAATGAGAACATCCGAAAGGTTAAAATGTATATTGAACTTTAGCACATATCATTTAATAATGACTTCACTCTCAGGTGTGTATGTAATACTAAAGAGTTTAAAACTTTATAATTTCGCAGTCAAAAGTATTTCCTCATGTTGTTGTCCACATATTTAGAAACTTTTCAACCTATAATTTAACTTCAAATTTGATATAAAAAGTTTAAATTCTGTTATTGGTAATTCGGTAAAATATTCATAATTTTCATTATTCTAATGTAATACACAAACTTCTGTTGAAACGATGAGAATTCCAAGCAAAAGTGACAAAAAAAAAATCTCTAAAACATTTTCAATAAAAAAAACAAAAAAAAAACTTAAAATCATCTCCAATTTTCCAAATTGAAAAATTCTCATTTTTTTTTCCCTCATTTTTTTTAAAGATTTTTTTTTTCTTCCCATTTTCTTCCTTTTCAATATTCGAAAGAAAATCTATTACAGACTCTGCCTTCCGAAACAGCTTTCAAACTAGCGTGAATAGCTAAAGTTTTCTTTTATAAGGGAGTTAAGATCGCGAGACAGATAGATAAACATAGATTGCAGTGAGGATAACGATAGCCATGTATAATATGGAAAAAAAATTGTTCCATAACTCTAATTTGGTCGCTGTGTAAACTCTTCTAAAAATTCGTTTGTAAACTGGAAAAGGAATATTAAATATATCAAGTATACGAGATCGAGAGGAGAGCCAGTATATGCGAAAATCTGAATGAAGCCCCGCAGTTAAAAATAATGCAATAGTCATTCATACCTGGGGGAAAAAACAAAGACTCCAGGGATTGGAATAGCTCGGCGAAAATAGGTTTTGAATTCTGATATTCTAAAGATTTTCACGCGTAATAGCATTACCTATAAAATAATATACACACACACACACACACACAGAAAAGGTGTGCATATACGCGTTTTGAAAACTGCACATTATGTGTTTCATAAATATTAGGTATATTTAAGTCTCTCTCTCTCTCTCTCTCTCTCTCTCTCTCTCTCTCTCTCTCTCTCTCTCTCTCTCTCTCTCTCTCTCTCTCTCTTTTATCAAAGGCTCTCTCAGAGTCGCGATAAAGTATATCAATCGCCCTACTCTTATCATACTCACTCAACATGACGTGGAAAAACTCGAGCAAGTTGGTGAGACACGACCTATGCCGTCTAAACCCATGTTGGGAGTCCCCAAGCAGCCTGTAGGAATCTAGATGGTCAACGATCCTATCTGCTATTATCCCCTCTAATAATTTACCTACAACCGAAGTGAGACTAATGGGACGATAGTTCCATGGACTTTCGTGATCCCCTTTCTTAAAGATAGGGGTCACGTTGGCTTCCCTCCAGTCACCAAGCACCTGGCCCGTCTCCAACGATTTGTTGAAGACTGTAGCCAGGTGGGGAGCCACCTGGTCGCGCACCACCCGCAACACTCTGGGGAGGAACTGGTCTGGCCCAGGAGCCTTAAACGCGCTTAGCTTGTCTATTCTATCGGCAACGACTGTCGCGGTACACCGAACACTATTCAGGCCAACACCTTCGTGCCTGACGCCTGGCTCGGGGATGACGCGGGTGTCCTGCCTGGTGAACACTCTCGCAAAGTACTCATTAAGCACATTAGTGATGTCCGCGTCGGAGATCCGCAGAACGCCGCTTCGGAACTTTAACGGACCTATCATGCTTCTAATGGGCTTTCTACTATTAACATAACTGAAGAACTCCTTAGGATTCCACTTGCAGAGGCTTGCCACCCGTAGTTCTTCGTTACGTTTCGCTAGCCTAACCTTCGCCTTCACTTCCCTACACAGGCGGACATACGCCTCTGTATCGGTGGAGAAGTAGGTAGGTGGATTGAAAACTGGCTGAAGAATAGGCGGCAGAGGGTTGTAATTAAAGGGGCTAGTTCGGGTTGGGCCTCGGTCACTAGCAGGGTTCCTCAGGGTTCCGTTTTAGGGCCACTGTTGTTTATCATTTACATAAATGATATCGATGCTGGCATCGTTAGTAGGATCGCCAAATTCGCTGATGACACGAAGCTTGGGGCGGGTCAATGTTGGGACGCCCGAAGCGATCGAGCAACTGTGTGCGGACCTACGTAGGATAGGAGAGGGGTCCGAAAAATGGCAAATGCCGTTTAACTTGGGTAAATGCAAGGTGATGCACATTGGCTACGCCAGTCCTAAATCGGACTACTCGATGTTGGGGAGTAATATCGAGGCCACTGATCTGGAAAAGGACTTGGGTGTGCTAATTAGCAGCGACCTTAAGTTTACGAAACAGTGCGTAGAGGTGGAAAAGAAAGCCCAGAAGTTGTTGGGTTATATCAGGAGGCAATTTCGATTTCGGAACAAGGAGATTGTGCTCTCTCTGTACAATTCTCTGGTTCGGCCGCACCTGGAGTATGCTGTGCAGTTCTGGTCGCCCACCCTCAGGAAAGATATTGAGAGGCTGGAGCGAGTGTAGGCGAGGGCCACAAAGTTAATCCCTTCCGTTAGGCATATGGGCTACAATCGACGCTTACGCGCCCTGAATTTGTTTTCGCTGGAAACTCGGAGACTACGCGGTCAACTCATCGAGGTTTTCAAGTTCTTACACGGGTTCAACAATGTCGATTTTAGAAGCATGTTTAGTTTAAATGATAACCCAACTCGCAACAATGGTTGGAAGTTGGATTTGAAACGGTTTAGGACTAGTGTGTGTGTGGGAATTACTTTACGTATAAGATCTGTGACAGATGGAACAGGTTACCTTCAGAAGTTGTGAACAGTTCTTCTGTGGATCTGTTCAAGAAAAGGTTAGACCGAATCTTGCACACTATTTGAGGGTGACAGAAATTTTTACCTGGCACCCGTTGCCATTGGTACCTCCTCGGTATGGGCCGCAAGGCCTTTTTGGGTACTACTTTTCCTTGTAACTCCTTGTAACTCTCTCTTCCTTGTCAACTCAACAAAGTCGCCGAAATGGTTTAACAACGAAATTAGCAGTGCTATTACGGGAAGAAAAACTACTTAAGTCATATTTCAACCAGACTAATTCAGGAAACTATCATATATAAACCTACGTAGGAGGGTTAAGTCCTTAATTAGATCAGCCAAACGTGATGAAGAAGCTAGAGTTGCCTCACTCTGTAAAGTTAACCCTAAAGAATTTTTTGCCCATGTTAATAGCAGAAAGCCAATTAAAAATTCTGTAGGTCCCCTAAAAGATAGAAATGGCGTACTGAAATTCGGTGATAAAGATATAGCTGATACGTTAAACGAGTTCTTCGTTACAGTCTTCACGGAGGAAGACTCAAATGAAGTGCCAAGTCCTCGGATTACATATGACGGTGACCATCCCGTAGAGACCATAAGTTGTACAAGAAATGAGGTACAGCAATTAATTGATAAGATGAATAAATACAAATCACCTGGTCCCGACTTATTTCTTCCAAGGGTATTAAAAGAAGTTAGCCACAATGTTGGTGACGACTTAGTAACCATATTCAAACAATCAATCGAGTTAGGGAAAGTTCCAACCGACTGGAAGTTAGCAAATGTAACACCAATCTTTAAAAAGGGTAATAGGGAAAATCCTTGCAATTACCGTCCGATCAGTTTAACATCAATTGCCGGCAAACTGTTGGAATCCATCATTACAAAACGTATTGTGTATCATCTTGAATCTAACAATCTAATTTTTTATTCTCAACATGGATTTAGGCAACATAGATCCTGTCTGACAAACCTGTTAGAGTTTTTCTATAATATGTATATTGCATACACTATACGATGCAAGTAGGGCAATAGATAGAGTGTATCTCGACCTTCAAAAAGCCTTTGACAAAGTCCCTCACGCGAGATTGATGGCTAAAATCAGAGGACTAGGAATCACCGGCCTCGTTTCCAATTGGATTGAGGAAATGGTTACAAGATAGAAAGCAGAGAGTGGTAATAAATGGAGTGGCTTCGGAGTGGGCGCCCGTCACCAGTGGTGTCCCACAGGGTTCCGTTCTGGGTCGTTTACTTTTTATCATCTATATTAATGATATGGACGTCGGGCTTCTAAGTACAATCTCCAAATTTGCAGACGATACGAAATTAGGAAGTAGTGTAGGTACTGAGGAGGGCGTAAGAACGCTTCAGAATGATCTTGACAGGTTGGGCGAATGTTCTGCTACTTGGCAGATGTCATTAAACTTGGACAAATGTAAGGTAGTGCACATAGGTTATAAAGACCCGAAGACCGATTACTCTTTCTTAGGAAGGAACTTGACTGAGACCGATCTAGAGAAAGACTTAGGAGTCGATATCAGCAATGATCTGAAACCGTCGAAGCACTGTGCAGAAGTCGAAAAGAGGGCCTTAAAAATATTAGGTTATATTAAGAGAGTTCTAGTTTCGGGAGAAGGAGACTGCAATGTCTCTTTATAATTCAGTAGTCAGACCTCAACTGGAATACTGTGCGCAGTTTTGGTCTCCGTCCCTCAGGAAGGATATAGAAAGGTTAGAAAGGGTACAAGCAAGGGCTACAAAATTGATCCCTTCAATGAGAATGCAAAACTACCAACGGAGATTGGAGCGCCTAAATCTGTTTACCTTAGAGACGAGGATGTTGCGCGGTCAGCTTATTCAAGTCTTCAAGATGCTCAATGGAATAGACAGGGTAGATTACAGAAACTCATTCTCACTTAATGCCAATCCGACAAGAAATAATGGGTTTAAACTGGAACTAAAGACATTTAGGACCTCTGTCTGCAGGAATTTCTTTTCCTATAAAATAGTTAATATCTGGAACCAACTTCCTTCAGAGGTTGTTTCCAGCCAAAGTGTAAATGTGTTTAAAATTAGGTTAGACAAAGTACTAAATACTCTCATAGTTTAAGACTAAAACATAACGTAACTCTGCAGGAGTTTGCTTGCACGGTGTATCTGTGGGCATGCTAATTATAGAGCTTTTTTATATATTCTCCACTTTCCTGTAAAATTTCCTTGGCTACTTTTCCAGGGGTCAAGGTATTTTCTTCAACCTTTTTCCGTACCTGCCCGTGGCAGGGAGGGAACGGAGGGTGGGGAGAGAGCCTTATACTTTTCTATCCAGTTTTCTACTACTGCTAGAATTGTTGAAAGAAAAATAAACTTGTTTAATAACAGGAACCTCCCAGAGTGGACCGGAAGGTCTTTGAGGCTTCCGCTTGTCCTTGTAACTCCTTGTAACGCTCTCTCTCTCTCTCTCTTTATATATATATATATAATGTAAAGAACGACGCTTGTTTAGAAGAGTGTCCGCACAAGAGGAGGAGAGAAAACGAGCAATGAAAAATGAAGCACCTCCCGAGAATCGAACCCGAGATCATCCGATTGCCAGTCAGATATGCTAACCATTACACCAAGGGCCACCAAGAATCAGAACTCGTAATTCTCTTACGTACGAGCGGAATCGAATGCCGTATATATATACATTTTAACTGCAAACGACACAGTATAATTGATGTAAAGAACGACGCTTGTTTAGAAGAGTGTCCGTACAAGAGGAGGAGAGAAAACGAGCAATGAAAAATGAGGCACCTCCCGGTAATCGAACTCGGGATCATCCGATTGCCGGACAGATATGCTAACCATTACACCAAGGGCCACCAAGAATCAGAACTCGTAATTCTCCTACGTACGTGGACGTAGGAGATACTGTGTGTCGTTTGCAGTTAAAATGTGTATATACGGCATGAGAAGGTGCCCCTGAAAGGGCATTCGATTCCGCTCGTACGTAGGAAAATTACGAGTTCTGATTCTTGGTTGTCCTTGGTGTAATGGTTAGCATATCTGACGGGCAATCGGATGATCCCTGGTTCAATTCCCGGGAGGTGCCTTATTTTTCATTGCTCGTTTTCTCTCCTCCTCTTGTGCGGACACTCTTCTAAAGAAGCGTCGTTCTTTACATTAATTATACTGTGTGTCGTTTGCAGTTAAAAAAAATAATATATATATATATATATATATATATCCTACAACGACAATATAAAAAGATTTAACCTGACCTATAGGATAGCATTACCTAACTATAATAATTTAACTAAACCTGAATAACTCCTGAATGGAGAATAATCATGGAAGTTAACAAAAAATTTTTATAGGTGTTGCAAATCACATTCTATTTGACTGTTCTGGGCCTTCGAATGACCCAGTTAATACGTTTAAGTCCTCCAATGAATCTTTATTTGATATTTTCCATGGTCACTTTCCTTTTAAAAGGAAAAATTTCCTCTTTAAAATACTGTAAAAAAACCATAGATCACTACCTGAGTTACTCAGTTAATTAAAGTAAGAAATTCAAACAGCAGCTGCAAGATAGAATTCCTAAACCACATTTGACAAAATATGTAAATAAATAAACTAGAATTAAATGAAACTGCTAAATGTAATTACTGCACTGATCAGTTTTCTACGAGGGCCACTCAATATATTTTGCCCCAACTTTTTTTTTTCCTTTCCAAGTTTCCTTGTAAGTTCCAGAAATTTTGTACACAAGTAGTTACATACCATTTTTACAAGTTTTTATTTTTCCACATAGTCTCCATCCTTTTCAACGGCTTTCCTCCACCTCGAAACAGCGGCCTTTATTATTTGCTGGTAAAAGTCCGCTGGGTTCCGCTGCAGCCACCTCTTAACCTCCTCAACAACCTCATCGTCACTCTGAAACTTTCTTCCACGAATAGCATCCTTCATTGGCTCAAACAAATGGAAGTCTGAAGGTGCCAGATCCGGGCTGTATGGAGGGTGGGGTAACACAGTCAAGCGCATTTCTGTGATGGCCTCTTGTTTGCAAACTGTTGTGTGGTTTTGCGTTATCGTGCAAAAGAAGGACGTCTTCCAGTTTTCTCTCCGGTCGAACTCGCTTTATACGTCTCTGGAGTCTCTGTAGGGTAGCAATATATGCCTCTGAGTTGATTGTTTGTCCTTTCTTCATAATGTCCACCAGAATCACCACTTTCATGTCCCAGAAGATGGTGGCCATAACCTTTCCTGCAGAGGGAGCCATTTTGAACTTTTTCTTGCGTGAGGAGTCTGCGTGGTGGTTCAAAGTGGCGTACCCAGTCTCATCCCCAGTCACGGTTCGTGAAAGGAAGTCATCCCCTTCTGTCTCGTATCGAACTAACGACTGAGAAGCAATTTCTTTTCTTTGGGCTTTGTGATCTTCAGTCAGTTCGCGAAGAACAAACCGTGAACACACTTTTGAATATCCCAGTTGCTGAATTATCGTATCCACACTTCTTTCACTAACTCCTAGCTCCAGTGATAACTCTTTGTATGTGACGCGCCGATTTGATCGAATGATGCTCTCAGTACGTTGCACAGTGTGAGATGTCACAGCCGATGCCGGGCGACCGCTGCGTGGCTCATCATCGAGGCTGGCTCTCCCTCTCTCCGATGATCTCACACGTTTAGACTAGCGTTCAACTGTACTTCGATCAAGAACAGCATCTCCGTAAACGTTTTGTAGACGTTTGTGAATATTTCCAACTGTTTCCTTCTCTGCGGTTAAGAACTCGATAACAGCTCTCTATTCACGACGCACATCACTGTCAGACGCCATTTTCGAAACTGCGTTAACCATCGGTTTTATACAAGGGCGTTTAAAAGCGGTTTTATACAAGGAGGGGAGGTTCAAACTGGAAAAATCCGGTTATGTGAAGAGCAGAAAGTTCAAACTTCCGGCCCAAAAGATATTTCAGCCCCATGGCCTATTATTTAGGTAAGAAAAAAGGGTGGGGCAAAATATATTGAGTGCCCCTAGTAAATACAAAGACGCTATGAACTAGAACAGTGATGCACAAACCCTGACCCGCGAGCCAAATGTGTCCCCCACGGGTCTTTTCAGTGGCCCCACGGGTCTTTTGAATTCAATGAAAAAGTTAGAATATAAAAGTGACCCAATTTATGACTTAGCTGGAAAGTAAGTAGGCTAATACATTTAGTTATTTTCTTCGCTTGGCCCTCACATCAAAAAAGTTTGTGCACCACTGAACTAGAAGGTCGTCAAGACGGGTTCAACGACCAAACCCACGCATTTCAATTAGAGTAATGTACAGTAATACGGCTTTCAAAATGTGCAATACACAGTCTGATTCCTAAAGTAGGTAACATTTAGAAATGAAACCTTCATTATTCATAACAAATTTACTTAAATTACAAAAAAAAAGGCACATCTTCAATTTTCAAAAACAAATTTGCGCTCACAAGTACATACATACATACATACATACATACATACATTGAATCTTCTTTTCCAATGGATTGGGGTGAGAAGGCAGAAAATTTGGAAGCTGCCAACAAATTATAAATGCCTTACAAATATAATAATTAGAATGGGACCTTGCCAACTTTAAAGTAATTTCGTAAAAGTTTACAACAATAACGACGACGAGAATGTTGTTTACGATAGTTCACTTTGATGCATGCTTTGATCACTGAACAAAATAAGCTTGACAACCATAAACAATCTTATTAAAACTGAATTACAGTACACAAAAACTAAATATTAATGACAGGATAATTGCTGAATTTATTTTAAGTGCAATAACCGCACTGAAATAAGATGTAACGGAAAAGGGTCCAAGTTTCCCACTTTATTACTTTCTTTTTGCATAGTCTATTTACTGATGATATTTAAGTCTTTAAATAATCACTTTACATCCACACTTTACATCCACTCACAACTACAAAATAATAAATCTCCATTCGACTACATGTTATCTAGCCCACCAAATTAATCCCCCTTCGTTCCAACTAATCATGGGCATTTATAAAGTATTGGTGGTCATTTGTAAAGTACTATCATCATCCGTAACATTCATGTACCCATTAAAGAATAAATACCCAGATCTTGGACTAAATATTTTGGTATATTTCAGCAAATGCTAAAAATTGGATGTGTTACACCTATTTTAAGGGAGGTGATTAGGAATTACTAGTATTTAGCAGAATTTGAGAAAGTCGAAAAAAAAATAGCATTCTTTCTAACTTTGTTAGTAGTTCCGCGCGACGACCCCTCATCTCAAGGAGGTTAGGATTATGGCCCTACCTCTCCCTACCCAACTTTTTTATTTTTTTGGTCAGGACCTCATTATAATTCTGAAGCAAATTTCCAACTGAATGCACTATCTTAAACCCTTATCGAAAAAGTATAGCTGAAGACAATAAAAAAAAACGGTGAATTTCAATTTTATGGATTTCAACAAAGCTTTTCATGTTATAAACCTTAATAATAATAATAATCTATTGAACAAACTATATTGTTAAGGATTTGGAGGTGTTGGTAATGATTGGTTTAGAAAATACTTGTGCAACACATGTCAATACACTTCATATTGTTTATAAAGAAAACATTTTGTTATGCAGTTGTGCAGGAAAGAAGGGACCAAGGGCGAATACCCACAAAAAAGGCCTCCCCCTCCACAATAGAGGAAGAAGCGAGCCGTGTCTTCTTATTGCAAAGATATCAATACAATAAAATAAATTTTAAAATTGACCTTTAACAACTTTTTTAAATAAAAAAAATCACAACTTTAATAAAATACTTTACTAAATACGAAAAAAGAGGACCGATTATTTCCAAACAATATAAAGTAATACAAATTTTCGAAGTAAATATTGAACAAACATTACACAAATTATCTAACTATGTTTCAATATGTAATAATTCTTAAACAAACAGTTCACAAACATACTTTATTAACTCTATATCAAACTCTTGTTATTCCTTACCTATAATGCACTGCATTGCGCGCTTGCATGAGAACACATTTCGATAATGACTTCGACTATCTTCATTATTCAGAAACGAGCGACATGAATATTAACTGATGTTGATTTGTATGTTCATACGTGTGTAATGTTTACTGTTAAAGGTATTAAAGCTCCAAGATGTTATCAGAATGAAACATTTTATATCATTCCCAAATATATGAGCAAAATTATTCATTTGGGCTGGGTTAATTCCTACCAGAGTAGAGTAGAACTGGGCAGGTTATTCCTCAATTTAGACCATATTCATCCAAATAAATGACCTATTTTTGTTGAATTAAAATTATGGAATGATTTAAGTTTTGTTTTTATACCATTATGATAATAAAACCCCACTCTAATAGACAGAGTTTATTTCCACAACAGTTTCGATGGCCCACTGGCATCCTCTTCGGGTGGATACAGAAAAACGAAACTGTTGTGGCAATAAACTCTGTCTATTAGAGTGGGTTTTTATTATCATATTTTGACCTTCACGTAGAAAAGTGAAATTTTTTGCATTTCTTGTACCAAGTTTTTCTTTCCCATCAACATACCAATATTTTTACTTAGGATAGTACACGAACGCATTATGCAGCCGTGTGTGTTAACTCCTTATTTGCAGTTGATGGTGCTCATATTAGTAAAAATTACGCAAACAGTAATGAGTGTTGTCAGCGGTAATGCTACTGATAACAATAAAATGAGATGTATTGCCTTTTACTTAACCTGAGAGCCCAGTGAAGCCAAAGGCTTAAAAGTAAGTAAATAATCCAGTTCAAATACAATGTTAAAATACTATAATATTAATTTTACTAGTAAACCCCCCCCCCTCCTTTTTTTTCAAATGTGGCACAATCACGTAAGAGCAAAGTGATTTATTTGATCAAATCTAAAAATAACAAACTGAACGTATGAGAAAAAGTAGCACAGGGTAGGGAGTATACCTAAAATTTTAGTATTTTATAAAAATATAAATACAGGGTTGTTACAAAATCTTTGAAATGTTTCAAAATTTTATTATTTTTTACCTACTTTAGATAAACAAAATAGTAGACGGTATCATAGAGTTTATCTACATCAAATTTTTTTAAAACTACACTCATTTTATCCTCTATCTTAGGCTATACAACGTTCGACCCTTTTTCGCAAAGACAAACACATTTTTCGATTTACCCCTGTGTTATTTGACGGATTGTTGTTTCGATTCGCGGCTTCAGTTCCGCTAAATTTGAAGCTTTGTGGCGTAAACGACGATCTTACATGGCCCCATAAAAATGAAGTATAAAATGGTAAGGTCTGGGAACGTGGTGGCCACAGAAGATTTTCTCCTATTCTAATCCTCCAGTTTCCTGCATTCAGATCATTGTCAGAGATTTTTGCCTTACAGCCGTTAGCCGAGTGCACATGATAAAAAATTCTGCAGCATTGAAAGGCTGCGACTCTACGGTCGTATTCGCAAAAAAGAACCGGCCAATAACCCGTGACTTTGTAAAGTACACAACATATTAAGAGTGTCTTCCTGATGCCAAATTCATTTTTCTTTCACTTCCCCAAATACAGTATGACAATTGTGGCGGTTAACACTGCCATGAGATGAAATGTCGTTTTAGCTGCAAATGTTAGGACCCTCTGATTTTAGTTATACAGTGTTCGCAAAAGTCTAGCCAAGGGACATGAACCTCTTTTATTAATTCTTGGACAACTTTAATTTTCTAAGGTTACTTACGCAATTTCACTTTCAGAATTTTAGGCACAATTGATAGTGAAAATTAATTTTCTTTGAAGCAGGGTTAAACAATCTCGGGCTTCTTTCAAACGAGTCTCGAAAAGTTGCTGCAGTTTCTTCACCCATGTGTTGGTTCTACCAAACATTTATTTTCATTCATTGACCCCTCTGTTTAATTTTTTTATCCAGTTTCTGAGTTTATACAAGGTGGATCTTTCTTGTAATGGGTTTTCAACTTTCGATTTGTTATCAATTTACATTCGGATCATCACGTACCTCAATTTACTTTTCTATAGATTTTCACCAATTTGGTCTATAGTTGAGCCTAATCTATACCAGAACTCCCAACGAATAGTCAAGCATAGTCTAGTCTGCCTAGCCTAGAAACCTTTGATAGTTGGCTTTATGAAGCCATTTTATTACTTCGTTATATCTTGAATAGGCAAACGGGTAAATTTTCAAACCCCTTAAATGACAATAGCAATTCTAAAAAAAATTATATACGAGTACATACATTACTGAAAATCTTTTCAGAGACATATTACAAAGGATTGCTATTAATGGTAATTAGTAGTTGTTCAGAGGGAAATGTTTTTATTTTTTTCAGACAAAAACCCATACTCTGAAATATCACGAAAAGAAATACTCGTTCGGGAGCGACGAACGAATAATTTCAAAATGAAGCAACATCCATTTTGTTGCAAAATGATACATAATTTTGCCTCGGCAACAAAACTCCATTTTTTTCTATTGTTTTTAATTTCTTCAGGTACTCATTGAGTTTAAATTATTATAGGTTTTATTGTACACGTAGAGAGAGAGCGAGAGAGAGAGAGAGAGAGAGAGAGAGACTAACAAAGACCCTAAGATCCACTCTAGGCTAGCCCAGGAAAGAAGTTGATAAAATAAAGGAAAAATAGTAAAGGCAAATGAAAATAAAAAATACAAAAAACTTGTACCAAGCTTACACTTATAGACGTATAAAGCTTTTACAAAGGAATAGTTGTAATAATCGTAAAGTAAGAACAGACAAGACTCTCTCTCTCTCTCTCTCTCTCTCTCTCTCTCTCACCAGCCACTGCTGATAGAAAAAAGTTATGAAAGAAGATTCATAGGAAAATAGGGAAAAGTATAATGAAAAGAATATTCACAGAGTTCATTCACACCAAGCGTACATTTATCTCGTGTACCCAATTACCCATTAGAGACAGCGAAAAATAAAGGATATCAGGAACACTAAACTACTTAATCTAATCTGTAGCATGAATTTTTTTAAGGAATTTTGTATTTATTTGTTACAAACAAGAAGTCATCATTTCATCGTTGCATTATTTCCTCGTTGAGTGCCGAAGCCATTGTGCCAAGAGACCTGCTTTTAAAATATTAATATTTTCATTGTCATCTTTCGCGCTGGAATTACTTAGATAAGGGAGTACTGATCCAGGGGCACCTCCAGCTCGTCAGCACCCCCGAATTTAATAATTCACTCGACAGAGTAGACATGCATAACTTTATTTTTTTTACGAAATTCTATTACACATTATTTAAAACTAAAATTCTACTCTACTTAAGTTGCTTTCTTGATAATGAATATGTCTGTTCGGAGGGTTTTTTATTTTTGCAGGAAGAAGGGGCCAACTTTTTAGGCTGCTACCCAAATTCTAGTTGCGGGACTAACTCGGCGACCCATGCTTCAAACAGTTTACTCGTAATAGATAATAAAATAATTAATGGTAAAATGATTAGGGATAAAATAAATAAATGTTAAATGACAGTTTAATGACCCAATTTTGGGTCGCGACCCAGGGGTTAAGAACCACTGCCATAGAGGAAGAATAGAGCCAAAATCAAGGTCCAAGGTTTTCGAGATACCTAAACATTCTGCTTTTGAAAGAATGGAGGTCAAAGACAGGGGGATAGATAGATTGAGAAACATCGTTCCAGAGTTGACCGGTTGAGTAATGAAAGAGTTAACACCCGAGAGTTCTCATCAAGCGTCTCATCATCTGAGAACCCCCAGTGTTCTGAAACCAGACCAGACTAGCGCCTCATACTGC
The DNA here is from genome assembly GCA_023014485.1 of Bathynomus jamesi. Taxonomy (NCBI): domain Eukaryota; kingdom Metazoa; phylum Arthropoda; class Malacostraca; order Isopoda; family Cirolanidae; genus Bathynomus; species Bathynomus jamesi. The sequence goes on from JAJOZX010000127.1 coordinate 288,732, forward strand.
AGTACATTTATTGCAAAAGGGAACAAACACTATTTCTCTATAAAACTAAAACGTTCTTTAGCTAGCTAAGTTAAATATGCGACGATTTTCCTAAAAAGTACTAACAATCCTACGCTGTGTGCCCAAGTAGCATCCTTGAAATTGAAAACGTCTGCTCGGAGGTTTTGACTATCAAGAGATCCCATCAAGCTTCCTTTCTCCACCAATGAGGCATCACCTGAGAACTCCCAGTGCTCTAAAACCAGATCAGACCAGCGTCTCCTACTACAGTTATTGACAATAAGAACACTACTGCTTAACTCTATCCTCTAACCCTCCCTCAAGCAGCTTTCTTTTAATGATAAAAAAAGGAAGGCGCAAAGGAAAGAAAGAAGGGGAAGAGAAGAGTGGCTTCAAAATACTCGTAATTTAACATAGCTATTTGGAGGTTTTGACTACCGAAAATTCCCATCTATTAGAAACGCGAAAATAAAATTACAAAAAATAAAAAAAAGTTATGAACTGAGAACTCCCAGTGCTCTGATACCAGACCTGACCGTCGCCTTCTACTACATTTGCGTTCAAAAGGGAACATCACCATCCCCAATTCCACCCCAACCAACCTTTTGTAGGCTTATTCGGAGGTTTTGTTTCCAGAGCGTTCTCATAATGACAACACCCAGTGTTCTGTAACCAGACCAGACCAGCGCCTCCTACTATATTTGCATCTTAAGGGAAATCACTCTTCGATATCAATAAATAAAACCTTTTTATGTAGAAAGGAGAGGCCAAGGGCGGGTGCCCACAAAAATGCCCCCGTTTATAAAAAGAGATCCAAAATCAAGGTCTCCGATGTTCACAATGCTATTTTTTTTTTAAATTTTGGAGAGATTATGTAGTGTGTAAAATGTATGCATGTGTAGTGAAGAAAAGAGGGAGAAACGTGTGTTTCATGTGTGTTTGAGAGCATGCTGGACTGCTCGCAGGGTAGCTGAGACAGAAAAAAATCAGTTAAAGAGGACAGTGACAGGAGAAACGGGAGTTTCAGCACGCCCTGTCTCCTGCCTAACATCCCCCTCCCTGGAGTACCTCCATGGTCGATTGGTGTCTACAATCTCCTCGTATAGGAGCAGCTATCCTTTTTACTTAATTAGCTATTCGGAGGTTTTGATTCCCGAGAATTCTCATAAAGCTTCCTGTCTCTACCAGTGGGATATCATCTAAGAACTCACAGTGCTCTGCAACCAGACCCGATCAGCACCTCCTAATACATTTGAAACAAAAGGGAAAATCGGACTACTCCCTATACTAAAAAAACAACCCCCCAGTTTACCCCACTTTTAATGCAAATTTAAGCTACTAAAATATCTATCCAACCTATTCTTCAACATATTAACTGAAGTGCTCGCCACGAATGCCGCAGGTAGGCTATTCCACCTCTCGACTATCATATAGGTGAAAAAGCCCCTCGCAACGTTTGTCTTAAATCGTTTATCCATTATTTTAAAACTATCGTTTCTTGTAATGTTTCTATCGTCTAAGTCAAAATAATTCTTATACTTAACGTTATCAAAACGATTTAAAATCCTGAATTAATTTGCCCCACAAACGCCGAGTTTCGAACATATGAAAATGAAAATGAAAATGAAAAAGGTTTATTGGCAGACTATAGTCCATATGACAAATATTATTTATACAATGACTTCATATACTAAGGATAGAAATATATACAACTGATTAGAAATAATGCTGCACTGTCGAAGTTAAGTGGAGCTACAGACAGACGTTTTCGTACCAAGAAGTCCATAGCTTAGAGGATAAATGGCAGGACTCATGGATAGCTTGGATGATCGGGTTGGTTGATTTTTTAATTCTTTGCATTAGACTGTGTTGAGCACGTCTTGTTACCTCCGGGAAGCTCGGGACATTGCGGGTAGCAAAACATTTGCGAAGCTGAGCATCTCGTGGGTAATTTATGTAAGAGTCTAAAAGACCTGTTGTACAGCAAATTTAGAGTTCTGCCAGAACCTTTTTTATAATTTACCCACAGCTGCTGTCCGTATATATTACTGGAGAAAGTACGAAAGAGTGTGTCTTTAGCTTCACTTGTACAGAATCGAAAGTTCCTTATGGTCATATTCGGTTTAGCACACAGGCTTCGAGATTGTTTTCTTATATCCGAGTCATCACTCAAGGAGCTGGTAATAGTTTGACCCAAATACTTAAACTCTTGTACTTCCTCAATTACTTCACCATTCATTTCAAACCTTATATCAGCTGGCTGATTACAGCTTTTAGGATGAAATTGCATAACCTTAGTTTTTGTAACATTAAAAAGAATATCATGTTTCTGCGAATACACTTCGCAGACATTTGGTAGCCGATCCAGACCTTTAACAGAGGGACTTATTAACACCATATCATCGGCATAAACTAAGTTATTTATCCTTGTGTTATCTATACAACATCCTACTGTTGCCTCATTAAGTGAAGCAATTAATCCGTTAATATACACATTAAACAGCATAGGGGAGAGCAAGGAGCCTTGTCTCACCCCGCAAGAGGAGCCAAAACACATATATCAATTCATACAAAGATTTATCTTTATATGTTTTGCCAAGTAACTTTGGAATAAGCTTTGTTGCACGGCGCTGAACCCTTTCTACCATTTATATATCCTTACTCATACAGGGGCAACCAAACCTGTACATTCTATTCTATATAAATGAGGCCTAAGCGACTTATATAATAGCAAAACAATATCTTCAGATTTGTATTCAAAATTATGAGAAATAGAACCCAATACACAATTAGCTTTACTGCTACCGACAACATTGTTTGGAAACTTTAAATATTTAGTAACAATGACACCTAAATCTTTTTCCTCATAGGCTTTGTTTAACACATTATTTCCCATAGTTTAGTTAAATTTACTGTTGTGGTAATCTTTATGCATGACTACATTTATCTACAGTACGTTAAATTTCATTTGCCACTTATTAGACCGTTAAACTAAATTATTAAGATCACGCTGTAAATTCTCTATCTAGTAAACTAATGGATCACCTGAAGATCAGGGCCCCCAGCCTTCTTTAGTTAGCCTTATAATGCTAACTAACGAAAATATCACGACTTAACCTAACCAATCGTTAAGGGCGTACAGTTGACCTAACGCATTGGTTAGGTTAAGTCGTGATATTTTCGTTAGTTAGCCTTATAAGGCTAACTAACGAAGGCTGGGGGCCCTGATCTTCAGGTGATCCAAACTAATTGCTTTACCATTACGATCACAAATGCCGATGATGTCATGAAAATTTTCCAACAAATTTGTTAAACAAAATTTATTTCTACAAAACCATGCTGACTTTGTTTAATAAGATTACTGCTTTCAAGATGTTCGACTGTACTATCTCGAATAACTTATTCTAAAAGTCTTCCTACAGGGTGTCCTGAATGTCTTGTTACACCTATGTAAATGTTACTCCAGTGTTCCGTAACTATGGTAATGAAAGTATATAATAGAAAACACTGTGAGACATTTTATTTTATACAGAATTATACAACATTGTAGTTTATACATAGTTATACGCGAGTTTATCATGTATCCAATGGATCTGTATGCAAACCATCGTTCTCACTGCGCAGAATGATTTTACGCCAGCTTCGGTGTGCTAACTGTGCTATGCTCCTCAACATTTTAGGTGTTACGAGTTTAAAAGCATCCTTTACGACTTCCTTTACTCCGTCAGTGGAATCATAATGTTTTGGAGAAACCTTTTCCTTTATAAATCCCCATAATGCATTGTCACAACTCGAGAAATCTGAGCTTCTCGGAAGCCATTTTAATGTTGCATTTTAATGTCCCAATCCATCGATCAGAAACACCTCATTTAAATATTCACAAACCCTCAAGGAATAGTGGGGAGGTGCTCCATCCTGTTGGAACCAAACATCATTTAATATTCCGAGATTATACATAAGTGTAACAAGACTTTAGGGACACCCTGTACGTATAGAGGGTGCAAATGCACGATGAAAAATGTCACACTGCACATATCACACTGTTTCTGCGGGCCAGTAGCCACCAAATTCATATAACTTATCAGATTATTGAATTTCATTTACAGGCACACAACCAGGATAATAGAATAGGCCTATAATTTCCCGCTTGTTGCTTATCTCCTTTTCGAAAGATTGGGGTTACATTAGTTAATTTAGAATCCAAAGGAACAACCAACCCTCTGTGATAAAGAATTGTTAAAAAAACTGAACTAAAGGATCTAGTATTACATTTTTAAATTTTTTTTATTTTAATGTTTCGTTTAAAAACGTCTGGACTTGGCGATTTATTAATTTTTTACCAATCTATAAAGTAAGAAATCTCGGATCACCTGAAGATCAGGGCCCCCAGCCTTCGTTAGTTAGCCTTATAAGGCTAACTAACGAAAATATCAAGACTTAACCTAACCAATCGTCAAGGGTGTACAGTTGACCTAACGATTGGTTAGGTTAAGTCGTGATATTTTCGTTAGTTAGCCTTATAAGGCTAACTAAAGAAGGCTGGGGGCCCTGATCTTCAAGTGATCCGAAATCTCTTTTTGTAAAGAGTTATATCAATAAGCAATGGAACTCCATTTACGTTACTGAACACGTTACTAGCTTCCGAATTAAAAGATGTACCTTCACCTCCTTATTTAAAATTATAGCTATCTCCTTGTAGTTACTTATTTATTAAGTTACCGCTTGAGTCCCAGTGGCCCAATATTATCCGGAAAGGATTTCAATTGCTAACATAATCGTAAAATTTCTTAGTGTTTTCTTTACAGTTACGAGCTACTTGAATTTCAAATTCGCGTTTAGCACTTCTAATTAAACGTTTAGTCTTTCTACCTAAATCTATATAATTACTAAAGTGCTGTGCTGCGCACGGTCCCTTTTATACATCTTGTTGATTTCATTTCTCTGCAATTGTGTTTCCTATATTTCTATTCCACCATTTAGGTTGCATATTCAATTTACCTCTCTTACTCTCGTAGATACACAGCGCTCGTGTATACTGTACAACCCCAAAATTAAAGGCTAAGTTACGCGTGCTAACTCCTAAAATAATTACATCTAGCTGATCGCTAACATTAACCGTCTTTTGCAAACTGGACGAAGATAACCTCTGCAATAAAAAAGAACCCCACCCCCTTGTTTTTCTTTTCTACCTTTATTAAATAGTTTGTCGCCTTTAATATGATACTTTCCTATAAAATCCCTGTCTGTACTTTTCAGCCATGATTCAATTATCACAATAACGTCATAATGTTCAGTATGAGCTAAAGCTCTTAATCCGTTAAACTTACTAAGCACGCTTCTACCATTAAAGTCCAATACTTTCAAATTATTCTTTATGTTACTATTCGTTCTTCTATTCGCGTTAAGTTGCTCTGCGGCTGACGAATCCCATTTACTTATCGAGAAAGAACTATTTCGTCTTCCATACGTTTTACGTATATCCTACTTACTTTATTAATTAATCTACCCAGTCAAGCGTTAATTATTTCATTTAGGTGTACGCCATTACGAATGAAAAAAATCCTGAGAATCGAAATCTGACCAAAAATTAGCGAATTCAACCCCTTCACATCGCTACTAATTTTGCGTTAAGGTGTATCGCCTTACTAAACAGTATTATTTTCATAGATTGTAGGGCAAAAGTTAATAGTGGAAAATTTTGTTTTATTTTAAAAACTAAAATAGCACCGGTCTGCATGAAAATCGATTTCTTTATTTTGAGTTGTGATTCTGAAGCAGTTCGCTGCGCTGAATTCAAAAATGCTACCAGTTTTTTTCTATTAACCACAGTTTTAAAGTTATTAGCAAAACAATTTTGGGGCGTTTTGTAATTTTTTACCTTTTTTATCTTTAATTAATTTCGTTTTTTCATATTTTTCAGATAGATAATTCTAACATTACGTCTTTAAAATTTTAATAATGGCTTCTAGAGGATGTACCCATAGTCCAGACATATTTTGTTATATTTGTGGCCGGTATGTTGTTGTAAAACAAAGGACAAATGTAACGACCTTCATTAAGAGAGCTTATCATGCTTATTTGGGAATTAAATTAGGAGATCAAGACAAAAGTTGGGCTCCACACAAGGTTTGTCTTACGTGTGTTGCGGCACTAAGGAATTAGAGCAAAGGTAAAAATAAAATTTTGCCATTTGGGATCCTTATGGTATGGCGCGAGCCTAGAAACCATACCGACGACTGCTACTTCTGTTCTTGCAATGTTAAAGGTTATAATGCAAAGAATAAAGAGAGCCTTCAATACCCAAGTCTTCCATCTGCAATAAGGCCGGTACCCCATGGTCCAGAAGTTCCTATTCCCGCCCACCCAAGAGTCTGGATCAATACAATTCAGATTCTGATTCAGCTCCAAATCCGGACAATGATGATGTTTATGAACAGCCAACAGCTGACCGAGATCCTCCTAAACCATTAACCCAAGCCGAACTAAATGACTTAGTCAGGGATTTGAATCTGCCTAAGGACTCTGCAGAACTTTTGGGGTCTAGATTGCAGGAGAACAATTTATTGGCATCCGACACATACTTCGCTTGGTACAGAAATCGTGAGAAAGACTTCGTGCCTTTTTTCGAAGAAGATGGTTCCTTGGTATTTTGCAAGGACATCACAGGATTAGTGTGCAAGCTAGGCATCGAATACCAAACCAGTGACTGGAGGTTGTTTATAGATTCCTCTAAAACCAGTCTAAAAGGAGTGTTACTGCACAACGGTAACAAATATGCATCAATCCCAGTGGCCCATTCTACTCATTTAAAAGAGACCTATGATAACGTGAAACTGCTTCTGGAAAAAATTCAGTATCAAAATCACAGATGGATATTGTGTGGGGATCTCAAAGTCCTTTGCATGTTACTTGGGCAGCAATCAGGATACACTAAGATGCCATGTTTCATCTGCGAATGGGATAGTCGAGCACGTGACCAGCACTGGAAGAGGAAAACTTGGCCCCCTAGAGAGAATCTTACCCCAGGATCAAAGAACATTTTACATGAACATCTAGTTGAACCAAATAAAATCCTCCTACCACCCTTGCACATTAAGTTAGGCTTGATGAAGCAGTATGTCAAAGCATTGAATAGAGAAGGTGTGTGTTTCAAGTACATTTGTTCAAAATATCCAAAGATTAGCTACGAGAAAATAAAGGAAGGTGTTTTTATAGGTCCTCAGATTATAAAGTTATTGACAGACGATCATTTCCTGAACACAATGACTAATAAAGAAAAAAAAGCATGGCTTGGTTTCAAAGATGTTGTTGAAAACTTCTTGGGAAACTACAAAAGCCAAAATTATGAAAGACTGGTGGAAAATATGCTTAAAAAGTTTTGCGCCTTAGGCTGCAACATGAGCCTGAAAGTTCACTTCTTATTTTCGCATCTTGACCGTTTTCCCGAAAATCTCGGAGATGTCAGTGAGGAGCAAGGGGAACGATTTCACCAGGACATCAAAACCATGGAAAGAAGATATCAAGGAAGATGGCATACAAATATGATGGCGGATTACTGCTGGTGTCTGCAACGAGATCAGCCTAACGCACAGCATAAGAAAACATCAAAGAAGCACCGGTTTAGTCGTCATTAGTCAGATCTACCTTCGTAGTCTTAAGTCTTTGGAATAAGTCCTGAAATGTTTGCAAGTAAAGAAGGTAAATATATTTTGTTTCTTTCAGTTATTTTTTTATTCTTTCATAAACAAGCAATATGCTTGTCCAAGAACTAGGAGCTATTTAATTCTGCTTTAATTAGGTTTTACTCTATCACCTAAAGATTTCGTGCTACAAGGGGTGTTGTAATACCTCATCTGTCCCCAAATGTTAACCACCCATTGATGGGAGGGGAGAGAGTATTTTGCTGGGAACGGGACTGGTTATATATATTTACCCTACATTATTATGTAAGCGTTACTGTAGTCTATAACAACAAAATTTATGGTTTAGCATGTGCAATCCAATGTTGGTCTCGATAAGATGGTTCACATTTGGGGATAAATGGGGGATTTATGACACACCCTGTAGTAAGAAAACCATACGTGATAGGGAAAAACTAACTATATTTTTGAGATCAGCGCACTCAAATTATATAGAATCACCAACTAGTTTGTAAAAATCGATCGACAAGTTTTCAAATGTGTACTGGTGTAATCAATACATTCCAAACAGCCTTTTATGCCATGAATAACTGGTTTTATTAAATAGAAGTTGTAAATAAATCTATAAATAATAGTTAAACATGGGACTAGTTGTTGTAGCGTATAGAACGCCGGTTGTAAAGAGAGTCTATTTTGCCATTAAAATTCATTGAAAAATGAACCTTACTGTAAACAGATTTAAACGTGGTAGATATGCGTTCCAAGTTGCAACTTTGTAAGACCTACTTAGATATTTAGATATTTGGGTGATTAATTATTGTATATTAGTCGAAATCCATATTGGGCTCCTAATAAATCTAACCTAACCTAACTTACAAAAAAAAAACCTTACACATGGTTGTATGCTCTCTTGGGCAATTTATATGGAGCCCAGTATGGATTTCCGTTACTATAATTAATCGCCCAAATATCTAAGTATACGCTACACCAGCGGTTCTCAAACTTTTTCTTCTTCTGTACCCCTTGAATTCTTTCACGGGATTTTCTGGATTTTCGAGAGAGATAGACGATTTTTACTCTCTTTACGACCGTGTGACTCGTGGCCGTTTGTTAATTGTATATAAAATTAAAAGAGCTATATTTTCAGGACCCCTAAGATTCCCTCGCGTACCCCAGTTTGAGAACCACTGCGCTACACGAACTAGTCCCATGTTTAGCATGGGAAAGCAAAAATTTTAAGGTAATTACCTAACCTAACCTCAAAAAAACACTTACATGTGGTTGTCTGCTCTATTAAAAGTCTAATAAGCAATTTATTAAAAAAAAAAAATTATCCTTATCCACTATTCTTAACCTAAGTCGATTCTAGGAAGTACCCGATAAATTAACACGTTATTCGACTTCTCTTTCAAAGCCCTAATCAAATTTTGATACTTAGCTAACAAATCATCAGTTCTGCTATTAAAATTATACAAATTATTGCCTCCAGCAAAAGAAATTAAAAGCGAATTCATTTTATCTACTAGTACCGCCTAGTACGCATATTCTTTTTCGTCTTACCTAGTTTCTCGAACGCAGTTCGGTATCCATACGCCTAACTATGGACGAACCTATCAAACCCGTTTCATTTTCATTATCATTTGTATCTAAAAAATTAAACAGATTCCGAAACTCCAACTAAAAACTCGATACTTTCTCAGGCTTAACGTCATTTTTAACTAAAACAAAAAGTAACGTTGCGGTATTTGTTTTCGACTGAATTCCATCAATAATCTTAACTATTTTCGCGTCAAGATTTTGTACTTTATTCTGAGCAAGTTCAACAACTATCGTTTAATTTAGCCAACGAATTCGAAGTACTATCAACTTCATTTCCCTTTAAATTATTCTCAAAAGTGGAAGCATTTTTTATTCATTACATTTAAATTAGTTTCACCACCTTTTAAATTATTCTTAGTACTTAAATTTCTTTTATGAATTACATTAAAATTGAGAGAGAGAGAGAGAGAGAGAGAGAGAGAGAGAGAGCGTGTGTGTGTGTGTGTGTGTGTGAATCATTCTTCTCTACACAGTCCCCAGAAAAAGTCACCGTTTTCGCCGCCATTAAAATTTCGGCCATTCTCCTCAATTTCTTCCACTTTCAACCAACGAAGTTCCGCTTTATAATTAAAATCGTAAAAGGTTTGGTGCGCCATTGCAAAAAGCTTCAGTAAAGAGTTACAAAACAGAGACCAGAGCGGCAGAAACGAAAATGATGTATAGGAAGCAACTTCCTTCAATTAAGTTATAGGATTTTGAGCTATCCTAAAAGCCTTTCTAACACACACAAACACACAAATTTTATATACAGGGTGATACCCCCAAAAAAGGTGTTCCCAGAAATAACTCGTTATATATATGTGGGATTCAACTCAGAATGGTCACCTGAGGCTCCTTCATGATACACACAGACCGTGCATGGAACAAGGAACTCTTCTGGGAAAATCAAATCCACTATAGTCCGAATAAGTAATGGTAAATGACAAACACTATAGTTTTTTCTTTTTCATGATGTTAGCCCGACGTGGGCAACGGGTCACTCGCAAAGAGGCCCCAAAAATATAGCTTCCCTCACCAGCTATCTGCAAAGCAGATAGGATCCAGCTTTGGGACAGGATCTAGGGCAGGAGTGGGCAACCTTTTGTTCAATGTAGCCACAGGTGCCACAGGTGCGGTGAATGAAAAGTAAAATTTGCCACACCATACATAAATTGAGAAACTAGGTTCATAAATCGAAATATAAAAAGAAAAACTGTTTAAAAAGTTTGTTCAAAACATGTACAATCTCATGGCCAATTCGCCACTTGTGGCGATTGGCGACAGGGTTGCCCACCCCTGATCTAGGGATTACAGCTACACCTAGCCTACTATGTCCAGAACCACAATATAATCAAAAGACGCGAATGCAACGAGTCTTTTGCTTATATTGAGGTTCTGGATATAGTAGGCTAGGTGTAGCTGTAACCCCTAGATCCTGTCCCAAAGCTGGATCCTATCTGCTTTGCAGATAGCTGGTGAAGGAAGCTATATTTTTGGGGCCTCTTTGCGAGTGACCCGTTGCCCACGTCGGGCTAACATCATGAAAAAGAAAAACTATAGTGTTTGTCATTTACCATTACTTATTCGGACTATAATGGATTTGATTTTCCCAGAGGAGTTCCAGCTAGAATGGAGTAACATTGATAAGAGTAAGCTTAAACCAGTGATTGGTGATAAAGAAGTGACCTTAGACATATCTGAATGGAAGAAAATAATTGAATTCCGTAAAACTAACCTAGAAGAACGTCAACCAAGAGATGATTACCGAGAAACCGTAGTATTAACATTGTTGTTTCTGGGAGAAGCACCCCCACGAGGAAGAAGACTGATGCAACCAGGTGCTCTACATCGTGCACGTTGGCTAGCAAACGTAATTTATCCAATAAAGATTAATCTCCTCCGTTTACAGGTTCGTCTAACATCAAGAGAAATATTATCTTTAAGAAGATTCAATTTATTTACTATAAAGATTTATGTAAAAGCATGGTTCCAATGCCCCCAAGCAACTTTAACTCTTGCAAATGACCTTGAGCTCCTTCAGCAATTAAAAACTTACCCAGACACTGTCGTATCCAAATCTGCAGGCAAAGCATTCAGTAATCATTTGTGGTATTTAAGTGAACGTCTGATTGGTCTCTCTTTCTTTGATGATCGTGTACCTTTAGAAATGAAGAGATTGATGGTTGGAGCTCTAAAAAATTAAGGAAATAAATGCCCTCCAAATAGAATTTGTCCAACGATTGCTGAAGGAAAAGATCTATCATCATTTGTCACAGCAAACTTTCGACAACTGGTTTCAATTTTAGGGTTGGAAGATAACTTTCTAACTTCTGTAGATCCAGTTCAATGGGAACAGATTCCAGATTATCAAAACGCTTCCAAGATTCTCAAAAGCATGAAGGTTGTCAATGATATAGCAGAAATGGGAGTAGCATTGATAAAGGACTTTAAGGCCTCTGTAACGAGAAATGGGAAACGGACACAGTTTTTGCTTCAGGTCGTTGAGAAACATCGTAAAACATTCCCAGATGCGAGAAAGAAAACATTAGTTGAAGGTCTCCAAAGTTCAACCAGGCCACAATGAGTTGTTAGCACCAACGAAACCCCCTCCATTGAGAGGATAATACTCACCCTTATGGGGGAGGGGGACCTGGCGCTGAACTCAAAGAAGACTAAGCTAAAATCTTCTGGACTCTTGCGGCACCTCTAAAACACTTCCGCTTTGTATACAAATTGGTATTCTGAGTATTTTATGGAATAAGAACAATATTATGGGTTCCGAACTTAACGTTTTGAAGATTATGTTTATACAGCCACCCTAATATACTGTGTGTATATATATATATATATATGAAAATTATGTCAGGAAAGTAAAACGTGAATAATATTTATGATGAAAATAATCACGACGGAAAAAGGAAACCCAGAATGGTGCTCAAGCGCTTTCGTCTAAACACATCCTCAGGAACACTGAAATAAATAACAAATTCGAGACTATATACTGTATAGGTCACAAAAAAAAAAATGAAAAAAAAAAAAAATTGTAGGAGTATACGAATTTATAAGGAAACGCTACCAGAGTTTTAGCACTTTACCCCTCTTGTCTAAATCCGTTCTGAACGAATTCAAAACAACTGGATCAAGAGAAAAAAAGGCCCTGGCTAATGTTGAAATTACTTGTAAGTTGAATAATGGCAGACTCAATAATATTTCTATTAGCAATGTTGCTAGAGTGAAAGAAAATTGAAGCATTATTCCAATCAATACAGTGGGATAACTCTGACAAATGGACGAAAAGGGCAATGGACGACTATCCCGTTCTAACGGAATATTGATGCTGTTTTACACGCGTTTACAAATCCTTTCCCGTCTGTCCAATGTAAAAGCAATCACATTGTTTTCAACCAATTTTATAGATAATGCCTGAATTATTGGTAGGACTATTTTTTTACTGATATTTTTCACAATATTATCATATGAAAATACTACATTAATATTCAAAAGTTTAAGTACATTAGCAATGCCTAAAAAGCCTGGGAAAAATGGAAGTACTAAAATATTCTTCGACAAAGTGCGATAGTTATTATTCACACGACAGAAAGTTCGTTTTGCCTTGGTAAGACAAGATTCCTAAAAAGCAGGTGGATAACACAAATCACTTCCAATACTGTTGATTTTTTCTAATTCGGCATCCATGTATTCCGGACTGGCAATCCTAAGAGCGCTGAGAAACATTGAAAAAATATGACTTTCTTGATGGGGGTGTCATGTCGGGAGTAAAAGTGTACGTAGGACAAATTGTTTTTTTTTTTTTCCGATAAATACTAAACGTAAAACCGGTGCTTTCCCTATGGACAGTGTACACGCACGTCCAAAAACGGGATTGAGTTGTTTTGTTCCACTTCTAAAGTAAACTTAATGGAAGGGACTTGATTATTTAACTGAAGGAGGAGGGTATCCAGTAGGGTGGTCCAAAAAAACAAACGAACAAATTTTCTTTCTCCACAAGGGTATTTTTATTCCTTTATACATAACTGAAAATCACACAAAATATTTTCCCGAAGAAATAGTATTTAGGGGCCGCCCCATGTGGAATCCATAAATCAGGGGTCTCACGCAGCAGAAAACAGTTATGCACTTGAAAAACTATGACAGTAGAGCCGCCTTTGATGGAGTGGGGAGCTTCTTTCGGTGGTTTGCCACCAGTCGAAGAAGGAACTGTTTCTGCTCTTCGTCCTTCGTCAGCGTGTTGTTGTATTTTTGAATCAGGCTGATACCCCATTCCGCCGTGTCGTTCACTACTTCCATCCGAGAGGACCGATCCCGAAGTTCGTTGAAAAAAGGATCGTCCGTCCACTGTCCGGGGGGTTTCTCCAGAAAGGATTGAGATTTCGCTTTTCCTCCTTCCATCAAAACATCAAAGAAGGAACTGGTCCTTTTAGTCACAAGGTCCTCCAACTTCATGTCTTCCACTTCATCCTTGATCTCTAGACGTCGAGGAGGGCCGGGTAACCGCGGACGCTGTAGGTTCCAGAGCATCCTTTCCTTTGTCGCCGTGGTCACTCGTTCGTCGAAAAAGGCTAGGGCAACCAGGTGCTCGGAGAGAAACCAAAGATGCCTGGAAGAGGCCGCGGACGCTTTACTGACCACAGTCTGATTTGGGTAAGTCTTGAGCAGAGACAGAAGTTCGATGTCGTTGTAGGGGGCTCGAATTCCAAGGGACGCTTCGTTCCATTGTCTGATGTAAACGAGACTCACAAACGGAGCGAAGTCGGTTATGTTCCTGGCTTCTCGTGGTGTCAGCTTGAATTGAGCTTGGAAAAGGAATATCTTTAACACATAAATTCCTTTCCCCATCCGACGAGCGTGGTGTGTTGGGCCGGGAGCTCGAAACGATTCGTTCCCACTTCCTCCGCCAAGGAACAAGAGAGATAAGCGCAAGAATTCTTGATAATCGTCCCTTGGTTGCTGGACTTCGAGTGCATGTGGCAAATAATCCAGCATCTCTTTCCGCAATCTGCTCAATACCGGATCCTGGAAGAGTTCGTCGGTTGCTGCAACACACGCATCTTGATTTATCGATGGCCATTGTTTCTGAAATTGCTTGAAGAGTCCGGATTCTGGACCTCCAGATGGACCGAAGATACAGGAGAAGACGTCGGACAGCATGATTTCCATGACATGGTGACGGCAAGCAATCCAGACCAGTTCGGTTCCTAGAGCTTCTTCGATTCTGATACAAGCTCCTTTGTGAAGCCCTGTGTTGCTGGCTGTCGTATCAAATACGAGTTCTTTGATTTGAGACCCGAGATTCCATTTCTCAATTGCTTCAACACAAGCATTCGCCTGAGACTCCCCCCAGTACCTTTGTCCATCTTCGGAATTCCCAAAAGTTCTCGTGGCCGTTTCCAGTGACAAGGACAGCAATTCTATCAACGCTTGCCTTGGATCCGTCGATATCTGGCAATAGTTTGCCATCCCAGTGTAAAAGAAGAGGTCCCTCCAAAGAAGATTCCTGGTCTTCTGCTGCTGCCGTTTCCTGTCTTCCTTGTCTTCTAGACCGCCTGATTGAATTTCGGGAGAGTGTGAGCTCTGAAAGATTATGTCCAAGCGCCTCAGCAACGGCTCCAGCCACAAACACAGCTCCGCGATCTGGAAGAGTGACGCGATCCAAGGCGCCGACGACTTCGGGCGATTGAAGATATTCTTAAGTCTCTTTGGCGTTGGGGAAGGGAAGCAGCAGCTGGCGCAGATGTTGACGCAGAAGGTCTATATTCGTCTTCGCTTTCAGATTCCCGAGAAGATGATGTGGAAGAAAGTTCTGCTGTTGCCCCCGTCCTGGATTTGGTTTCCCTTCCCTCGTATCTTGCTTTTGCCATCCTTTCTTTTTCTTCTCATTGTCTCTTTCTGCTTTCTTTTGCAGGCGTCTTTTGGTCAGCCCCACTCATGCTACAGGAAAAGACGTCTTCTCTTTGCTTCCGAAGGAATTCCCGGTCTTCCTCGTTCTTGATTACCGACATTGCATCTTTTGTAGATATATCAAACAGCTCTTCCAGATCACCTTTGAACACTTCCTCGTTCATTCTGTCATTTTCTCGTTGTCGAGTTCGGTGCTTCTTGAGGGCTAGATACTTCTCGTACAGCTTTGACAGTTTCCGGACACACGAATCTATTCGTTGGGAAGGAATTCTGGCGCGCTGCCATACAGCGACAACTGCTTCACAGGCCAACTTGTAACTCGTGGGCAAGGTTCTTCCTTCGTCCATGTGGTTGTACTGGGCCAGTCGGAGCACGTCCAGTACACGGGGTAGTCTTGCTGTCGATAACTGAGAGTTCGGCCTCCCAAGGAGCCAGTTTTCAGGCGCAGATCTCCTACTAGACGACGTCATAATCACTTCTAAAAGAAAAAAAAACGAAATGTTTAGTATGGGGCAACCCCTAAATATCCACCAATCAAGCTCAATTCCACACAAGTAAGTCGCCTAGTGGACAAAAACAAGGCATGTGGAGAAACGATTCGACCAACATAGTTTTTTACTATAAAATTTTGGACCACCCTAGTATCCAGGTCACGCTTCATGGGCCAGATACACAAAATATCGTCGACGTACCGCAACCATGTGATGCCAACCCACAGAATTCTCAGTATGTAAGTGATTTCGAAAAACTCCATATAAATATTGGAGAGGAGGGGCGACAAGGGGTTACCCATGGTCATCCCAAAAACCTGTTGATAATATTCGCTATTGAAAGCGAATTTACAGTCTTTGATGCAAAGTTTAATGAGTTCCAAAACGATGTGTGCAGGTATTGGCAGGTTATACTTATGTAATTCTTGGAAGAGAAAGCAAAGCATATTGTCAATCGGCACTTTTGTAAACAATGAACAAACGTCGAAACTAATCAATCTATCGTTGGTTTCAGTGCGTATATTATTCAGTTTTTCAGTAAGGTCTGTGGAATTTTTTATATGTGAATCAGAGATAGTTCCTGGAATAGGGGACAAGACTTTGACAAGCCATTTGGAGAGTTTATAGGTGATAGAACCCACAGAGCTAATAATAGGGCGCATAGGTTGCCAGGTTTGTGGGTTTTAATAAGACCATAAAGGTAGGACCTTTTTTCGCTTGATCCTGTTGTTTTGAGTTCGTTCAGAACGGATTTAGGCAAGAGAGGCAAAGTGCTAAAACTCTGGTAGCTCTTCCTTATAAATATGCATGCTCCTCCTATATAGTCTCGAACTTGTTATTTATTTCAGTGTTCCTGAGGATGTCATTAGACGAAAGCGCTTTAGCACCATTCTGTGTTTCCTTTTTCCTTCGTGGTTATTACCCATAAGTCCGGTCCCATAAGTCCGGTCTCGTAGGAAAATTTATTTTAAATTAAATTTACAAAAGTAATACATTAGAACTAAAACAAATGTTCAAATTGATGTCTTGTTTTGGGACCGTCTTTTCCTCAGAAGTGTAACTCACTTCCATATTAGTCATTGCGTGTTATTTTACTTGCAACCAAAAAAAAAGGGTCACAAAACAAGACATATAATCTGAACATTCGTTTTAGTTCTAATGTATTACTTTTGTAAATTTAATTTAAAATACATTTTTGCTATGAGCCCGACTTATGGGACACCCTATATATATATATATATATATATATATATATATATATATATATATATATAATACTTACTTTGTGAGTTCGAACGACGGTTCAGGATCGACCTGCGGTCGACCCCTCTGCAGCATCCCGACTCATTTGCGGGATTTGGTGAAGGAGGGAATTGCTCTCTGGTCTCCTCCTGCCCTCGTAGCCAGCCACGCATGGCTGGTCAAGGACTTTGCACAGGAATCTGTCCAGCTGGTTCTTGAAGTTATTCAGGTCGGTGTGCTGGAGATTCCTTATTTCTTTCAGTAGGGTATTGAAAAGCTTTGGGCCTCGTATTCTGAGGGTATTTTCTATCTTCGTTTTCATGACCCTCTGTCCCACAGCAGCTGGGACTGTACAGAATGTGCCTCTTCTCTCATTCCAGTTTGTTTCTATTTCATTTCTAAGGTTAGGGACAAAGTCGTCAAATATTTTCCATATGTACGGTACCTATATTATTGTGTACCACTCTCGCCTTCTTTCGAGAGAGTAGAGTTTCAGGGATTATAGTCGAGACCAGTAGTCTCCACCTTCCGTTTCTTCTATCTTAGATGTAAAAGTCCTTTATTATATATAGGTACAGGGTGTACATAAAGTCAGGATCTATTTTTGTGAAGCACTTGGAAATTATATGGAATTCAATCATAAAATGATAAAGTGGTAACATTTATTAAATAATTAAGAGTAGGATTCGACGTGACGCCCATCAGTATCCCTGCACAGCTCAAATCGTTCCGCAGCATTTCTAAACACATTCTGGAGCATTTGCGGGGTTATGTTATCTGCAGCAGTTCGTAAACGTGTACGTAAGTTTTCAAGACTCGTAATCTTCGTCTGATAGACGTGCGACTCGATAAAGCCCCATGCAAAGAAATCTAAAGGGGTTAAATCTGGTCATCTCGCTGGCCAAGGTCTGTTGCTTCCGCGTCCGATCCAGCGATTTGGAAAACGTCCATTTAGATAATCCTGAACAATTTTGGCATAGTGACAAGGAGCACCATCATGCTGATAGACGACGGTACTAACAATCGTATCCCCGTCGTCTATCAACATGATGGTGCTCCTTGTCACTATGCCAAAATTGTTCAGGATTATCTAAATGGACGTTTTCCAAATCGCTGGATCGGACGCGGAAGCAACAGACCTTGGCCAGCGAGATCACCAGATTTAACCCCTTTAGATTTCTTTGCATGGGGCTTTATCAAATCGCACGTCTATCAGACGAAGATTACGAGTCTTGAAAACTTACGTACACGTATACGAACTGCTGCAGATAACATAACCCCGCAAATGCTCCAGAATGTGTTTAGAAATGCTGCGGAACGATTTGAGCTGTGCAGGGATACTGATGGGCGTCACGTCGAATCCTACTCTTAATTATTTAATAAATGTTACCACTTTATCATTTTATGATTGAATTCCATATAATTTCCAAGTGCTTCACAAAAATAGATCCTGACTTTATGTACACCCGGTATATATATATATATATATATATATACGCCAGGTTCTAGGGAAATATGTAAAAATGTCATAAAATAAAACCCTTGAACTTTGATCAACCATTTTTTCCCCTTTTCTTTTTAAGGCCAAAATCCTAAATTAAAAAGTCGTCAATCGCAAATGAATCCTTTTTATTCGCGATTTCGAAATCTTCGTAAAGAGTGTGTTTTTTATGCTTACAATCTGAATTCAAAAGTAGTGCTCTAATTAAGGCAGATAAGTACTATAAAATGGGAGTTTCAAAGCCGTTCATAAAAGTTCGTTGGAAATTAATTTTATCATTCGCAGTTTGAATTTTATTTTGTGTCCGGAAAATCTACGGTTTTTTTTTCTTGTTGGTGTATTTCTCGGTAATGGTATTTGAATATAGTGTATATGGAGAGAGAGAGAGAGAGAGAGAGAGAGAGAGAGAGAGAGAGAGAGAGAGAGAGAGCACAAAGGATTATGTATTCTGTTGTATATTCATATATAGCGTATCCCTCCAAAATTACACACACACACAGTGGCTGTCCTAGACAGAGCTGGGCACTTGCGTTTTTTTGCGGGTTTTTTTGCGGTACTGCAGTACTGCGGTACTACTACCGCACTACCAAACCGGTACCGCATAACGCAGTACCGCAAAGGATCGCTGAAAGTACAGCAGTACCGCTACCGCATTCAAATTTCCAGCGGTACTTTCCGCGGTACCGACCAACACGGTAGTACCGCAGTACCGCAGTACCGCAAAAAACCGCAAGTGCCCAGCTCTGAATTATTTATTTACTGTCTGTCACACACACACACACACACACACACACAGCACGTTGTAATATACATTCAGAAGTATACTGTACAGCGTCTGTTGCTGTCTGACTTTTCATTGTTTCACTGAATTCAAATTTCTTGTTGACAACACAAAACTATGATTGTGTACATTTAATTATGATAAAAATCGTACATTATTATTTACAAACATCAAAAACTGCTTCATTAAACTAATTAATAATTAAATTATAGAACGAAAGACAGGAAATAAAAATATTTTTCGAGGCGAAAATAAACATTTCTTTCCCACCTTAATCGAGTTTATTTGCATTACCTAAAACTTAAATTTTTTCTGAGCGTTCGTTTAGGCGAAAACTATTGAAGATTGGCTTCAACTTCATTTCTGAGTTATAAAAACGTCACCTTTCGCGTTTCTCTTCGTCCGCCGTCGTGGCTGGGTAAGAAAGAAAGCGCAATGGAGAGCGAAAGTCGAATTTGTAAACAAACGAACTTTAAACTTCCGCATAGCAACCTCCCGGAAACCAGTGTTGATAACGCGTCGAATAATTTTGGTAAAATGTCAGTCAAATAAAATAAATTAGGTTAAGTGTCGAAGATAGTTGGGAAGCAGACTGTTCCCTCACTTCAGATACTTGAACCGATAAGAGAAATTCTGATTTTTACCGCTATAAAGTACGATCAAACCAAGTTACCGCGCGGGAATAACGACCTATTTTCGTGTAAATTACTAAATATGATAGAGTCGTACCATGCTTTCCCATAGTGATATTGATCAATTAAATTTGCTCTCTCTCTCTCTCTCTCTCTCTCTCTCTCTCTCTCTCTCTCTCTCTCTCTCTGTTAAGTAAACATCCGTATCCAATTATCATCACAGAGCCGTGGTGTAATTAACTCGTAGAAAAGCAGCTAATTCACCGGTTCTTCATGAAAATATATTCTCTTCCTCTATTAAACAATTTTTGCACCCAGCAAATAATCTGATACGAATCGCGTATCGTATTTTATAAGTGTACATTTATCACTTAATTATAAGTGTACATTTATCACTTAATTATAAGTGTACATTTATCACTTAATGACGTAAAAACTTCATATGTAATTCTCGTAAAGTGCGTAGGATAAAGTTGTCAATGGTCGGGCATCGGTCCTAATGTCGCGCATTTAACTTGAAAAAAAATCTCCACAAAATGCTGTTACAGTGAAAGAAATAAAATTGATGTAAAACATTACTTCTTGTAACTTTGCTACGTACCAAACTTTAGTACCAGAAGTAATGTTTCACATCAATTTTATTTCTTAAGACTGATAAGTGACCATTGACAACTTTACCCTAAATGTATGATATATATATATATATATATATATATATATATATGAAAATTATTTCACGAAGGTAACACGTGAAAAATATTTATGATGAATAAAACCACGAAGGAAAGGAAACACAAAATGGTGCTCAAGCGCTTTCGTCTAATGACATCCTCAGGAACACTTGAGTGTTCCTGAGGATGTCATTAGACGAAAGCGCTTGAGCACCATTTTGTGTTTCCTTTCCTTCGTGGTTTTATTCATCATATATATATATATATATATATATATATATATATATTAGGTAAGGAAAAAAGAGAGAAAGATAAGACAAGACAAAAAAAAAAAGGAATAATTGAACAAAGAAGAAAAAATATAATAAACGTGATAAAATTACCAAGTGATCCAATCAATTTTTATATCAGAATCCATTATAATTTTAAAGTATTCATTCAGTAAATACAACTCAGTTTTATTGTGTATTAAGCACGTATATAATTAACTCTCACAAGCGTCCAACTCTGCTTTAGTTTACAAATAGCTTTTGAAAGGTTTGAAAACAAAGACCTTAAACGTGACAGACAGAGGAAAAACGATAAAAAATTTCGCTTGATAGCTCTTATCGTCTAAGATCTCTGTCCCTCACTTAATTATCAATACAAAAATTCCAAAATAGGAAAAACTTGTATTAGTTTCACTACACACACACATTATATATATATATATATATATATATATATATATATATATATATATATATATATATATATATATATATATATAAGCAGTGTGTATCAAAAGTCCGTTCTCATGGGTATTTTGCCTTAGAAATATTTTTTTTTTTTACATTTCAGATAACTGAAGATATAGGTGACTATATAGATCAAGAGAAGTTGGAAATTGTTTTCCTACATGTTGCTGGTAGAAGCCAGAGAGAGAGAGAGGCATGGCAGTTATCCCATAAACGATACCCTGATTCGCTGACTTGGCAACGACGTATCAGGGTGTAGTTCATGGAATAACGACATGCCTTCCTTTGTCTTCTACCAGCAAAATGTAACAAAACAATTTCCACCTTCTCTTTATCTGTATGGTTCCATATCGACAATTATCTGAAATCTAAATGAAAAATTTTATAAACGCAAACTACCCATGAGACGGACTTTTGATACACCCTGTGTGTATATATATATATATATATCTGATAAATCTATTAATCATGCCGCAACGTTTCACCCAATGAGCTTTTTATGGTATACCCGAAGAGGCTATGATCCATGTGAATCACAGTAAGTGATGGAATTGATTCCCGTTGTTATGTAGGCCAAGGTACGCTACAATACACTCACAGGAATTAGCCTAATATTGCTCGTGTTGTACAATACTTAATTTCTTTGATGTGAGCAGCATTTCAGACGCTGGAAAAACGCTAAAAATTTTTACATATTTTACACAGCATCGCAAGATGGCGTCCATTGAAGAAGTTGTTAAGTAGACTGTGTGAAGAAGGTAATTTAGTTTTAACAACGAATTCTTTCGCTACAGAAATGGTCGCCCGATGGGTTCAGACCTTCCTCCCGTTCTATTAAACTTAAATATTTATGGAGTATACAAATTAATTATTTTCCTAATTACTCGTATTTAGGATCTGGAGAAAATTATTTTAGATTCGTAAACGACATTCGCTGTTAAAGACAACTCAATATCTGTTCGGGACGTTTTAATGTTCTTAAATAGGATGGATCTCGCGATACGATTTACATAAATGAAATGAATTTAGATTTTCACGTATGTGCATTTTCGCAAAAATACAGTACTTTGCGAATGAGATTAGACAAAATATACAACAAACTCACAAAGTATCAATTTTTTACAAAGTTGTGATGAATTCGACAGCGAAGCACACCATTTATGTAGGTAAACCATTCGGTCTTTGATATATCGCTAAGGCCATCCCCACACAGGATCGTATTGCGACTGACTACCGTCTGACTCTCCAAAAGTTAACGTGTGGCTTGGAATGACCAAATCCAAAATTTATGGTGCTCCATCTTGTTGAAACACAACATTATCAAGAATGCCATCGTCAAGAAGCTGTGGTTCGAGAAACTGCTGAAGCATATCAAGGTAGACGGTACCTGTTACAGTTGCTTCCGCAAAGAAGAATGGGCCATAAATTTTGGATTTGGTCATTCCAAGCCACACGTTAACTTTTGGAGAGTCTCTTTGCCATTCTATGATTTCAGACGGTCTTTCATTGGACCAGATAATGAAAAAATTATGAAAATAAAATTATGAAAAAAATTTAGAAATTTATACATTTTTAACACATATTAAACATGATAAACATAAATAAAAGTGTGTTTTTAAAAAATTTGTCCGATTTCATTGAAATAGATAGTTAATTCTGGGACACCCTGTATATAAAAATGTAGCCTGTATATATAGAAGTAGGAACATTGCCAGCCGGAAAATTTCCAGGCGGAAAATTGCCAGCCGGAAAATTGCCAGTGGGGAAAATTGCCAGTGAGAATATTGCCAGCCGGAATATTGCCAGTGAGAAAAAAACTAAAATTCACAAAAAAGGATTTATTTATTAAAATATTATTATTTAAAATTTTAAAATGCTAAAACTTGTTAAGGAAAGGAAAGCCTCAAAAAGTATGAAGATTATAAGCAATAGATCGAAGAAATGTCAATTTATCTTCTTCATTATACTGACTGATGACTTTCTCCAATCTGTCATTGATATTTTTGTAATTTTTGGCAGTATGTCTTTCTTCCCCTCTTTCGAAGTGCAATTTCTTGGTCTGAGCTAAAGCCTTTTCGTTAAAGTTAACGAAAATATCACGACTTAACCTAACCAATCGTCAAGGGCGTACAGAGGACCAAACCTGGCATTCAATGAACCTAACCGGGTATTCAATAATTTTACCATAGGTTTCGATAGTGTATATATAGTTTAATCGCGGTGCTGGGGCCTTCGGGCCCAGTAATTTTAATTATTTTATTTATGTATTAACACCCAGGTGCACAACCTGGGGACCTAATCAATATGTGTTCGTGTTTGTAACTGCTTCCATTTTGGAGTTATGGCTGGAACACACACACGCACACACACACACACACGTCCTTTTTCTCAATTACTTTATTTCTTACTTTCTAAATTTTTACATATTTTTGTCACTGGCAATTTTCCGCCTGGCAATATTCTCACTGGCAATTTTCCCCACTGGCAATTTTCCGCCTGGCAATTTTCCGCCTGGCAATATTCCGACTGGGAATTTTCCGTACACGGTATATATATGCTGCACACCCACAAGGAGACTGAAAAATTATTCCAAGTCCTTTCGTATATTTAACAACATACGTTATTCCCTCATAATACACGAAAGACCTTCGAATCGCTTTTCATTTTTCCTTGTGGGTGTGTATCATTTATTAATTTCATATCTTTAATTGTGACATACACACACACACACACACACACACACACACAGACGCTACGTCGTAGCCAATGTCGTAACACAGCTTCCCGTTGATCAGCGAAGTTAAGCGATATTGGGTCTGGGTAGTAGTTGGATGGGAGACCGTCCTCCGTGTTCAGATTATGTAGCGACCCGTGGTTCGGATCCCCTGTAAAGCTGTAGGTCCCCTCCGTCATATGACCTTAGATGTTGCGAAGGAGATTAAACAACCTCAATCATTATTATTATCACCACACACACACACACACATATATATATATATATATATATATATATTCGCAGTATATGTTTATTCAATTCCAAATCTCTTCTCTATGAAGACATTTGGGCAAGTGTCTGTAACAGTTACGAACAATTTCAATTGACACACCAGGTACGAGGTACAGTTTCTGAGATTTCTCGATGCAGGTGGTTTTTCCCACTGCGCCCTTTCTGTCGTAATGACATTTTGAAGGTGACAAAACCTCCTTTTCAGCATAGCCTTCAATGCAGTGAAGACATTTTCTATAGGTTTTACGAAAGGAGAATGGGAAGATAAATGTTTTATCATTTGATGGGGATTTTGAAGCCGGACATCACCGTAACAATAGAAGGGTATCGTCCAGAATCACCACAGAAGTTTCGTCTCCTATAACGGGCGAAAGAGACTGGAGGGAATCAGCAAATACACCATTTGTTCAAGCCACCAAAAGCTAGTTTGTAATGAAGCACTCCTACTACTTTGCGGAACATGATTGATACCAGGTGTTATTATAGCTGTATTTAATAAAATAATACAGCAAAAATATTTAGATACAAAGTGATTTGATTCTTGTTTAATAAATAAAACTCTGTTAATTACTTTCCTTCATATTATCTGAAAGAATACTACATGTTTATTTATACTTTATATTATCTTTCGTACTGGATTGTCGAAAGGGTTCGAATGTTTTTCATAACCATTTTGTTGATGGTCTTTTCACACGATTTTTCCCTCAAAAACATCGATGCGTTGATGAAATGAATGTTGTCGAAAGCATTTCGAGTTTGTTCACTCGCATTTGCGAAACACTGTACTTCGCCTGTAAAAAAAAAATTCTAAAAAGCATAAAATATTACTAATTGCCAAAATTCTGGGTTTTTCTTTTTTCTTTTTTTTCTTTTTTTTTTGGTGACAATCATAAATTTCAATAACAAAATCAAATCATTACTAATTAGTAATTTTAGGTTTCTCACAATTTTATTTATAGGCAAACTTTTTTTCGGAAAGTATGTATGCAATATATGTACACTGTAGGGTGGATCACTTTTCACTTTTTTAAAAAAATTATAGCTGGTCAAAGTTTTTCCCATGATTTGGTTCAGTGGAAGTACACTGACACCATTTTTACCAAAATCGATAAATATTTAGGGGTCGCGCATCGACCTTCAAAATTTCAATTTTGGAAATTTGGCCAAATTGACAATTTTTTACTGAATAAAGATAAATCATCAAATTACCATATTTTCTGAATCCTCTCAGTGAAAGAAATCCTCTCAGATACTTACCAAGTTGATAGGACAAGTGGTTTAGAAGTTATACTCACCTTGAGATAGCATTAAAATTTAAAATACCGTATTTGTCCCCGTACCTCCATATGCTGTCTGCCATTGTCTGCTTTTTAGGATAAGATAAAACGAATAAGGAAAGATCAAATGTATTTTGTATTAAAACGGTTTACCGATATCACTAAAGGCACTTACTCCGGTGCCCCTAACTAGGTTCAAAAACTGTATGAATCGTGGTTAGAACACACGTCATCTTAAGGCGTGCGCCATGTACTCTCTCTGCTAACTCCCTTTCCCTCTGCGCTACGTCATCTTGGCAAGTGACGACTTCTTGAAGTCACCGAGTTCTTTCCGGCTCTTTTCCACGAGCTGAAGAAGACCCTGCAGCTGTGACTCGTCTTTTGTGACAGTGTTCGCGTAATCTTCTATCAGTTTTATCCCTCTCTCTGCCACGTCGTTGGTAACTTTCAGATGCGAGATGACATTCTTCAGATCACAGTAGTTCTTATCTTGATCCCACTTATTCACCGGCAGGCCTGTGAACACGAACCACGATGACTCATCGATCAGGTCCGGAAGGCGCGTCGTGTCATCAACCGAGACGTTGTCATACGTGAAGTCCTCCGGCACAGCGAGGCGGCACAGCTTCTTTGCCATCTCGTGCTTCACAGTGTCTTCCACTTTGTCACTGCAGAGGGTGAAAACGACGGTCTGAGGCCTCAGATACCACAAGTGCCGCCTGATCACTGCCAGTGAAGCCTCTGCAATCTCGCGATCCACAGCCCTGTACTGCAGAAGACGCTGGTACAACACAAGGTCATTCAGCGGGGCATCAGCTGCGACAGGAGCCGCCAGCCAGGCAGGTGCGTAGAGGAGTGCAGTAAATAGTACCACTCTCTGAAGTTTCTGTACCAGCTCGTCGTCGAACTCCAGCTGACCGCTGAACATCAGGAGCTTCGTGTAGTAGATGATCTGAAACGAATACGCACTGTGATGTATAAATACCGATACCACTCCATATAAGTTTGTTTAATGGTAAATTATTTATCTTATTTTTTTCTGGTAGGGACTTCAAATGGCTGTTTGCAGAAGGCAATACAATATTTAACTTCTAATTCAAAATACCAACCTTGGCCATCCACCTCGCATGATGGTAGGCTCCTGGGCGCATGAAGTGTGTGCCACGACGTGGCTGGGCCCCGAGTACCAGAGTGTAATCTCCGCCACTTCTCGGTAGTCTTCTCTGACAAGACCAGAAGCGGTGCCGAGGAACTTGACTGCCTCATCTCGGAGCTCCATCAGCCACGTCACCTCCGCCAAATGCTCGATCTCCAGCTCGCGATAAGTCGAGAGGTCGAGCTTGTCCCACCTGAAAGGGAGTTATGAAAATATTGCATGAAAACGACTGAAGTTTCCCTTTTCGACTGCTATTAACATCATTAGTAGAAGGACGCTGATATCTCAATTGCTCTGAAGGCAAAAAATCATTGGAGAAAACAAATGCGCCTTAGACTTGAAATTCACCTTCTCCTCAGATACTGGAACAAAGGTTCAGTTGGTGCTGTGGTTCTTCCAAACGCGGTGATGACCACTGCCCCACGATGAGCTCCATAACGTGATGGCGACAGCCCAGCTGGAAGAGCGGTTTACCAAGCATGTTCTCCAGCCGACCACCGCACCCTGCACCCTCCCCGTATTGGAGGAAGTTGTGTCGAAGCACAGTCCAATCACGTTGTTCTCGCATCCCCAGTCTTTGAGAGCACGAAAGGTCGCCTGGGCCTGGGACAGACCGGTGCCGTCAGCAACAGTCGGAACGGCCAGCAACTTTCCTTCTGTGCATTGGGGAGCTCCGGAGATGAGAATCGCCTGGCGGTGCTCCAATGATCCAAGAGAGTCCTGAAACGTATGTCATACATGCCAATCCATTATCGTCCACTGGAATATGTCAATCCACTGTCGTCACTGGAACATGTTAATTCACTGTCGTCCACGGTGAGGGCAAAACTGACCTTGATTACTTTACCGTCCCAGTGGACGACAGCATGCCTCGGAGATACGAAGGATTTCTGCACAGCTGTCGACACTTCACAACGATGTGCCACTCTTCCACGGCGAGACGTGTCCTTCGAGATACTGAATTTGTCCAGGTCTGCGGGCGGATCTGCCGAACGTAGGACTGCCGCCACGACACTTGCCACCTATGTGCGAAATTGAAAGGAAATTGACAAGGATGCGTATGGTTTTTATGTGACAAAATAATCACTAAATTTTCCGTCGTTACGTCTATTATATCTTTGTCAAGGAAAGATCATTACTGATATATACACACCTGATTATTGGACATCCGGAAGCGATCAGCCACTTCAATAACAGCCGGTGCATTGAGGATGCGGTGAGGAAGGCTGATTGATACAGTTGATTCTCTCGGCTGTCGGTATGGTGGTTCTAGCTGTGATTCGGAGTTGCTCGATGATCTGCTTTCTATAGATTCATCGTCGCTCTGCTTCGGTTCCTAATTTCGTTTTTGAGGTGCCTGGCTCATCACGAGATTGTTGTCTTGAGAGTTGCCGTTTTCTCTTGACAACGAACACTTTATCATTCCCACTCATTGTTGCCTGGCGCAGGCCCCGTTGATCCTCATAAAATTTAATATCTTCTTGTTTGTTGTTGTCTGAGAGCAGTCGACTTTCTGTATCTCTTCAATAGCATCGGGAGCTCCGATGTCCCAGAGCTTGTTCAGATTTTCTGAAAACTTCTCCCTGCCTTTTCCGCGTCACTGTCTCTCATCTTGCTCTTCTGCAGCGAGCGCCACTCTTCCCACAGTAACTCCAGTTTTCTTTCGCAGTTACGCCTCGTGATCGTCTTTATACGTGCCATGTTCCAAAATGCCAGAACATTGGCCACCGTGTCTTTTACGGCGGCCTTCCTGTCAGTAGTTTCCTGCTTGGCATAGAAGAAGTACTGGAGAACTTGATGGGTGGTTGGCAATTTGGCACCACCGATCGAGGAAGATGGCTGACCAATTAAGAAGACGTCCGTGGCTGACCTTAGAGAAGGTGTGCTGTTGTTGCTGCTTTCTCTTTTCCAGAATAAGTAACTTTCAGATCTTCCCACTCCTGGTTGTTAACAGTTTATCCATTGTACTAAAGTCTAGACTTATCAAACAAGAATCAATTGACACAGTTGATCTGTAAAAAGCAAACTGTGATTAGTAAAAATATTGGTCATAGACATAGCGTGTGTGTGTAATTGGGATTTTAGGATGCGCCAGCTACTGATGCTATGATTACGTCCATAACGGGGGACAAATACGGTATTTTAAATTTTAATGTTATTTCTAGGTGAGTGTAACTTCTAAACCACTTGTCCGATCAACTTGGTAAGTATCTGAGAGGATTTCTTTCACTGAGAGGATTCAGAAAATATGGTCATTTGATGATTTATCTTTATTCAGTAAAAAATTGTCAATTTGGCCAAATTTCCAAAATTGAAATTTTCAAGGTCGATGCGCGACCCCTAAATATTGATCGATTTTGGTAAAAATGGTGTCAGTGTATTTCCACTAAACCAAGTCATGGTAAAAACTTTGACCAGCTATAATTTTTAAAAAAAAGTGAAAAGTGATCCACCCTAAATTTTTGTACAGTATATGTAACGTACTGTACTATATTTCACTTTTAAAGTGTATAGGAACTCAACCCATTCCAATCAGGGGCGCATTTACAGTGTGCGAGGCCTTGGGCAAACTATTTCTTGGGATGTATTATTTTAGTGTGTTAATGAATGACAATATTTTGTAATGCACATAACAGATATATTTTTTTAACACACACAAAACACACATGCGGAAGCCATTCGGCTTATTAATGTGATATTAAAGACTGTAACTTAACTATGTACACATACAGTGTATACAACAATACTAGTAGGCTACACAGTTGCAGTTGTAATGTAATTAATAAACATCTACACAGTTATTGTAATGCACTTACTAAACAGCTACACAGTTGTAATGCACTTAATAAACAGCTAAACTGTACAGCTTACTGTACTGTAGATAGAGTGTAGATTTGTAATGAATATTACATGGGACGCTTCCTGGCTTTTGGTTTGGAAAACTGCGTGATTGTGTCCTCGAATCTCACCGACTGCAACACCTCATGCTCTATACTCAACAGCGCCAGGGACGAAAGGCGCTCCTGGCCCTTTGTGGAGCGAAGGTAATTTTTGATCAGTTTGAGTTTCGAGAATGAATGTTCACCAGAACAGTTCGTGACAAACATACACAGGTATATTCTCATTGCTATTTCCATGTTTGGGAATGTTCCTTTCAGTTCGTTTGTGTTCATATACCGATAAAATCTGTTGCACATGTCTTCACGTTCCGTCTGGGATTCTGTTTCACTTTCGGTGAGTTTCATTAGGGCAGCGAACTGCACAACCTCTGTTACCAGCTCTTTCTCCAGATCAGCCGGATAGCATTCTACTAGATGTTCAGCTGACCGTCGAAGACTGTCGATGTCCAGGACTAGAAGGAAATACAAAAATCCAAATCTTTTCTGCAGGAGAGCGTACGCTTCTAGACGAGTGTTCAGAGTGGTACACAGTTTATCAAATTATCGGTAGAAATGCAGTGGTCCGAAATGAATCTCTTGGTGTCAGGTTCGTATCTTCGGCAGTTCCGATTTCGTCATGATGGCGCTTTCTCTTCTTTGTGCGTTGAGTCGATTCCTTCTATACTCGATGACCACACTTTCCGATGCCCTGGTCCTCGAACTCGTCAAATCTTGATCTGAGATCTTCAACAAATTGCAGTAGTGATTTCAGCAAGAGGGTGGCTGAGTCTAACGACATTCCTTGTTTTTGCAGAGATGCATTCGTTTTTTGAAATCGTTCGAGAATAGTGTTCCATAAAACCAATACAGTGGCTGGTATCTGCTGCTAGCTCATCCAGTACCACGATATTCTCGGCGTAGCCTTCGGTTAAAGATTGGACGGCATCTGATCTGGCTGACCAGCGGGTATCGGAGAGACCTTTGTCGACCTTTAGTTTCCCACTACGGGAACTACTATCGAGAACCTCTACATGTCGACGCCATCGGTATGTCGAGGAGACGAGAAACGTGTAGACATTCTGAATGAGCATAAACAATTCAACGGCTGCCGTGCAACTGTCCACTGCTGATTTACCCACAAGATTTAGTGAGTGGCACATACATGGCACAAACTCAGCATACGGAGATTTTGACTTGATGTGGCTCTTTACGCCGTTGTATTTCCCTGCCATATTGCTCTGCAGTCTCCAATTCGAATGCCATGCGCTTCCAGAAATTGAGGACCACGTCGGCGATTCCTTTCCCTGTATGTGTGTTCATAGGTATGAACTGTAGAAATCGCTCGACGGACCCAGACTCAACCATATATCGGACGGTGAAGCACAGTTGATCGGTGTGGGAAACATCAAGCGTAGAGTCGACGGATAGAGAGTAGTATTTTGACTGCTGGATTTCTCGGATAATCGTCTGAAGTACTTTATCGGCCATCAACAGTATGAGTTCCTCGCAAATGAAATGAGAGAGATACAAGGCGTGTCCGCTACCTTTGTTGGCATGCTCGCTTATATGCGCAGCTAGAAAACTGTCATACTTACTTAAAAGTTCCAAAATTCCGTAATAGTTGCCGTTGTTTGGTGAACCAAAACGGGAGTCGTGTCCAGGAATTGCTACTCCTCGTGACGTGATATACTTGACAATGTCGACACAGCGCCGCAAAACTTCCTGCCAGTAATTGCACTCCTTTTCAAACTGGTTCACCAGTTTCGAATCAACACGGCCGGAGACAGACTTTCTAACCAACAAATATCTCATCGACTCCATATGTTGCTCATATTTTCCATGTGCTTCGACCGATTGTCTACCATGCTTCCAGTCGTTGAACCCGATTGTGAACTTGCTGTCCGCCCTCGACATTAATTTATAGACAAAACAGTAAACACAGCCTGTGGACTCAGAATAGCACAGCCATGACACCTCAATCCTCTCATTCGTCAGGCCATGTTTCTTAACAAATAATGTCTTCATACATCGGCGTGTTGTACCACTTTCAGTAGTTGAAGAGTTACTGAAGTCGCTGTCATAATTTCGGCAATCTGATGTTCCCCGCTCTATCCAGAACTCTCTAGAGTCATCGATCAGCACTTGTGGCCACAAACCAATGTCATTAATTGCATGTCCTGAAACTGGTGAGCCTGCTGAACGCATTGACGTAGACGGGTCTTCTGAAGATGCAGCTGCTGATGTGGCGGAGGCAACTGGTGAGCCTGCTGAAGGGGTTGACGTAGACGAGTCTCCTGAAAATGCAGCTGCTGGGCTTGCTGAGCGCACTGACGTAGACGCGTCTTCTGAAAACGCAGCTGCTGAAGTAGCAGAGGCAGCTGGTGGGCCTGCTGAAGGGGCTGACTTAGTTGCTGATGATTTAATCCAATTAGTCAGTTTCGGCACCGTCACAAGAAACTCTTCTCTGCGCTTCTTATCCTTACGCTTTTCACTACCGGGTTTATATGTTTCCATGTTGTACGTATTATAATGCCAACAATAAGAACATAAATCATGAATCTGCAACAGAAACAAGAAGAAGTAAGTTAGTAACAACATTAGAAATGAGTAACACTAACAAGAACAACAAATTAAACATCATCAAAGCGGATATTAGAATGCCTGATGCCATGCCGCCTGCCGGAAAAAGTAAAACTCGTCGCAGATGGCAAATACGCGACGTTTAATTTTTTTCAATTGAAATTTGCGAGGCCTTGGACATTTGCCCGGTGCGCCACCCCTAAATGCGGCCCTGATTCCAATATTCCTAACTCATGGGATACAATGAAGGGGGCGTTAGATTTTTCCCTGAAGGCCAATGAATGACTCAATTTTTAATGGAGAATTTAATCACCTTCAAGTTATATCAGAATATCTTGGATATAAGCATCAAAAGAGCGTAACGATAAAATCACACTTCCCCACTGTTTAAATGACTAAACATTCTACAACTAAATGATGTTTGCAGATTCAATGTTTCTCTCAATGTAAACAGAGTTATCGATAAAGGTTATTGTATAATATCTCGTCCATTAAAAAAGTAACCAATCACTCCGCATTTGTATAACAAATTATACAATGGAAATAGCAGAAAATGTAATATACAAGTTGGCGCAAAAGTTTAGGTAGCGATTGATCGATTTGTAGTACGCTACAGAATTTAAATCCTGTACCGATTCATCGATTCGTAGTACCTGGTATTCCATACATTAAAACCAAGCTCACCCTCTTGCCTATTGTTAATTTCTAAGCCATTCCCTACCTAAAAAGAAAAAAATAATATATTATAGTCAACACTGAAAATTCCTATGGTGCGCGACTTTTGCGCCACCGTGAATTTAAAAGGAGCAGTTGTAGAGAATGCAATACCCGTAAATATCAAGAGCAGCTTTAAAAATATCTCATTATCCTCTTACTGACTTCATTACTGGTATGATTAACTCCGTTAATTAACTGTTCAAAGTAAGGTTTCCACAACCAACTTATCTGGTCTCAACTTCCTAGAATTTATTTGTTTATCAAATCTCGCGTATTTCCTGTTAAAAATATGGCTTTTGTTCTATTTACTTGAATGGTAAGGTTTTATGCAGTAAACTATACGTGTATAGTACAAATAACAATTACAGTATGTGAAAAAATACATATTATTTCTATACATTTTTGTAACGTTTATTAATATTACAATACAATGATACTTCTTGCTGGCGTAACTGATCAATTCCCGAACTATAACGTAGTCATAATAAAGACTAACACCTTTGATGACCAAAATATGAACAGGAATAAAAAACTGCAAAAGTTTCTGGAAATACTACAAAATGCTTTTAATGGATCTTCTCCCATTTTATTCACAAAACTGTTGCTACTGTAAGCAGAGATGGGCAAGATCACCAACTTTGGTGATCTTGAAGATCAAGATCAGATCACCAGAAAAATGTGATCTTGAAGATCAAGATCAGATCACCAGAAAAATGTGATCTTGAAGATCCAGATCAAGATCGTGATCTTGAAGATCACTTTTCAAGATCACTTTTTAAGATCACTTTTATATGAATTGAAAAAAGTTGTACTCTTGTAGAGTAAACAAAAACAAATTATTTTGTTAATCACTCCTGAAAAGTGTCACTCCTAATACTCCCCTGAGGGCTGAGGCAATACAAGCATCGCATCCTACCCATGTCACCTGATCTAAACCACGGGGATTGACGATTCCCCTTTCAGTTTTTCAGGTGGTAAACTTAAAACTTAGTATTATCATAACTTATCAGCAAAGAAAAAACTATTAAATGACCTACATATAGTTTTTAGTTCTATTTTTCTCAATTCTCATTTCACCAGGTCCATAACCCATATCAATGAATGGTCAGCATATATAAGTAAACATTTTTTACATAGAATTTAATTTTACAGTTTTACTGCAGTACGCAATTACTGACAATATAAGGGTAAAAACCGCAAGTTAAGAGTGTTAATTTAATGTTCAACCGCTGTAAACATTTGCTTTCAGCAAAACCAATTGTTCAAAGTTACCATCCGAGAGACTTCGTTTTGGGCTATGAACCATGCCAGCAAACGAAAACAACCGTTCCACTGGTGCAGAT
Source organism: Bathynomus jamesi (assembly GCA_023014485.1). NCBI lineage: Eukaryota > Metazoa > Arthropoda > Malacostraca > Isopoda > Cirolanidae > Bathynomus > Bathynomus jamesi. Next base: position 322,883 of record JAJOZX010000127.1, read on the forward strand.
GAAGGTAGCGTGGTGTTATACCTCTTGAAGATCTTCTTTATAGCAGGATACCTATCTAAAGAGTCGAGTGCCTTACTGGTGTCCTGCAAATAATTGAGGACTTCCAAGTCTTCCTTGTTGTTAGGAGCAGAGAATGAGCCGTCCATAGTTCTGAAGAAATCGTCTTCAGATGATGAGTCTGAGTTCACCGAACTATTACCACTGCTGTCAGAATTACAATTTCTTACAGCCATTTGCAGCTTGTCTTTTACTTGAGACTTGATTGCTTCATGATCGCCGAAATTAGGCCCTTGCAACAATGATATCCATCTAAGTTTGAAATACGGATGAGATACTGAGGCCAAAACGGCATCAGTTACCTCGGGGCTCAACGAAAAAATGACCAAATCTGGCATTGAAGCCAGAGACGACTGCTGCCAGTAATGGCATGCAGTGTCTCAAGCGCAGGTCGTTTGGTTGGATAGGCTCCAATCTTGCGAGGGCATCTTGAGTCACTAGGACTGTTGGAAGAAGACAACCGTAGTAGCATTCTTTCTCTGCCTGTAATTTGTTGAGGGCTGCTGCAATTGGTTTTAGAACAGACAAATATTCTGAAATAAATTCCAATTCATTGTCTTTGAGGATGGGTAGATTCAGTTCTTCAAGAGCTACATTCACGTCGTTCTATGTTTATATATTTGGCTTAATGAGTCGTACATTGAGTTCCATCGGGTGACGCATGGGTACCTAAATTGGACGCCAGTTATTTCCTGTATTTTTTCTGCTGACTTGGGTTTACCAGCAGCATTCCACAGCGCCGAACATTTTCCCATTGCAGAATGCTTTATCTTCTTTAGTCCAGGTGAATTCAGTCCTTTATCTGCATCAGTTGTTGCTACCAAGTTCAATGTGTGGGAGGCACATCGAATATGGGATGATAGTTTCACTGACTCCTCTCCATGCTCTCCTGAATGTTCAGGAAAGTTGCTGATGATAACCTCTTCATCTGAATCTTTTTCATCATCATCTTCATCTGCATCATCTTCATCAATGTCGTCAGTACGATTCTGAACACGAACACCGAACTCTTTAAAGCATTTCACCATGTTCGATGCATTGTCGGTGACTGTAGATACAACTTTTCTATAAGATAAACCATGCTCCAAGTTGATCCTGTCCAATATTCCAGCAATTTTATCAAAGCTATGTTTCCACGAATCTTCGGCATGCCAGTGCAGCTGATCCTCGCGACAAGTCATCATTGATCTGTAATGTAAGAATATAAAATCAATGTTTGTATGAACATTTTTTTAAGCTTAATTTAATAATATTGGTTAGAACGCACCAGCTAAACTGCGCCACCAAACATTGAGAGAAGAACTATGTGATATAAAGGAGGCAATTCAGCGATGAGTCGCCTACCATACCACCACATCAGTGACCCATCCCATAAGAGCAAAATGTGGAAGAGTCCATATTCACAGCCTCTGAATATGGACTCTTCCACATTTTGCTGTGAATCAGACACAATGACAGATGACAGAATCAGTGAATTAGTGTGAAATTACTGTGAATCACAGCAAAATGAAGACTCACCAAATTAATGAATGAGGAACACATGTCGAATAATTGAAAAGATTATACTATAAGTCTATCAGACTATCAGTCTATCACCAATGGTCAATTTATCAATTATATAAAAATAATACACTAAATCAATAGCATACCCAATGCGCAGTGACTCCATGAAACTGCGGTGATTAGTTGACCATATGTCGCATGTAACACACACATGGTCAACTGCTGCCAGTTTTGCTTGTATGTCTTCCTTCATTGTACTGGTGTTGTTGTTGCAAGAGATCTAGCCAGGGTGCGTCTAGATGGCACCTGAACAGCCGGGTTGACGTCTGAAAAAATATTTAAAAATTAAAACAAATACAATAGATTAGCTATGGAAAAAATATCAAAATATTTAGCTAGGCTAGCGATAGTCTAATGTTCATACAAATAATATGATTAATTATTTTAATCAGATATTAGCTATGGAAAAAATAGCAAAATATTTGAGTTATACTAACATGAAAGAAGATCCTTAAATTCATGTTTCAACTAGGTTCAATGGTAGGAGCCCATTAGCCACAAGCGAGAGAATCTTCTTTCAAGGATATCCTTGCATATTGGTGGTCCTGGTTTTTGCTTGGAAATGTGGAACATGCTTAGTGTTGACTGCTTGGCAATTTTGGCAGGGCCAGCATTGCTGCCCACTGGCATCTTCTTCTTTAGCTGGACGCTTGCGAGATTTCTTCTCCGATTCATATTCACCCAAAAGATCCGAATGTAGTTTCTGCACAAGAAAATAAATTATTATCATGCGGAGAGACTTCTTGAACACCCTGTATAATATTTATCAGAGTATCAAACTTCTAGTTGAAATTATATTAACAAGATTCTAAAATTTTCTTATCTTTAACTAAAATTATTTTCACCATGATCAGTGCATTTTTATCCTATGTTAAATTGAAAGCCGAATTTCGTCCTTCAGTAACTAAATAGGAGAAATTACAGACATGGATCAGACAGAGAGAAAGACAGATACACCTGGCGTTTTATTATAGTTGGATATCGGCAGTTTTTAATGTAGTTACTAGTCCATAATCTATTAATATCTGAAGTGCACAATATATTCAAATGGACGTCTATGTAAATGTAGCATTAGTCTTGTATGGCACCAGTCACTTAAAATATGACTTGAACCATTATGTTAATGTTGCTACTTACTACTTAGTTACTAAGTAGTACTAACCCTGAGGTGCCTCAAGAAGATTGCTTGTTGAGTCGAGGCCAGCAGACAGAATTGTAGTTTTCTTTGTACACTGCCTACAAATAACTTTGATACTGTTTCCAGTTTTTTCGACAATTTGAAAATATTTTCCGATCAATAGCACAGATTGATCCTTATTACCAACATTGTTATCTAAATATATTGAATACTGTTCTGGTGACAACCTAGAATATTTGGTTCCCTTGGGAGCCTGTTGAAGTTGTAAAATTGCACTCATTATTAAAAATTCAATCTGTAAATAAAATATGTTTAGAATTAATTTATTATGAATACGGACCTATAGGCTATATTTTATGCCTATATATAATAATATATTAATAGAACACTTTTAACATAATTGCACAGTAAATTACACTTTTTTACGAGCCTAAATTCCACAGCAACTACACCTTCCATGAGCCCACGCATGACGCAAGTCACCCAACTAACAGAAAACATAAACAGTCGGTGTTGAACAAAGTTGCTACCAGATGTCGCTTGGACAAAAAACAAATGAACATTCGCATAGCGGCATATTTAAGAATCTGAAATTAAAAGTGATCTTGAAGTCTAAAGTGATCTTCAAGATCAAGATCACAAGAAATAAAGTGATCTTAGATCAAGATCAAGATCACCATAATAAAAGTGATCTTCAAGATCAAGATCAGATCACGATCTTGATCTTCAAGATCACGATCTGATCTTGAAGATCAAGATCGTGCCCATCTCTGAGTCTGTAAGAATAAACAACCCAGGGTGGAACCCCGATTTAAAGACATCCATTAAAACCAAAGTATAAAATTTACAAAATTTTAGAGAAAAAATTACTTCCTTATAATATTATATATATATATATATATATCAGTGGCGTGCGGTGATTTTTCGTCAAGGGGAAGCAATTCAAGCAAAAACAACAAAGACTATATAAAATAAAAATAAAACTTTAAAATACTCGTATATAATAAAAACAAAACATACAATCATCTACTTACTTTACTTATAGTTAATTCTATTCTTCTTTCTTTTTATTAAATATATCTATTAATTCTTCGTAAAAGGCACCGGTTTTCATATCCTTAAGAAGCTTTTTCTCAATTGAGATTAAAGCTAAACTTGCAAGCCTTTCTTACCCTTGCGCATTTCTAGCGTAGTTACGTATTCGCTTTAAATGAGAGAATGACAGCAGACGCACGTAAAGTTGCCAGATATTTCAAGAAATTAACTATAAGATCTGGACAGCGATTTCTAAATTGCTTCCTTTTTGACATAGGGAAGGATAAAATAACGATAATATATATTCTTTTTCGCTTAACATGGCCATGGAATTTTTTAGTAGAAAAACTATATATGAAACTTGTTGTATTCAATAAATACTACATTATTAAACATTAAATGAGTTTTTAGAATGGAAAGAAACAATTTGTAACAGTAAAAAAAAAGCGAAAGTCATTGGGAAAAAGGATGCATTTCGTCAATTGTTGTCCAACTCGAGATTTTTTGCGTCGGCTTTCTTAAAGGTTTTTGCACGAACGGCAACCAATGCATAATTTAGGGTGGATCGATTTTACATTTTTTTCGATTTCCATATTCTAATAGAGACAGAACTTGCGCATGCATGAGAAAATAGCCTCTGCAAAATCTTAGCTTAATAGGTAATCATCTTCTGCCCCCGGCAGAGCGATGAAAATCATATTTTTAGTAGTCAAAAACGTATTTTTCTTATAATTTTTAAAATATTTCAATATGCATCAAAATTATTCCTAATAACTATAAAGTCGATGAAAAAGACCCCACATGATCGTTTTTCCAAGCGCATTGTCCTACGTTAATATCTTTTGCCCCCGGCAACAACGTCAAATGTTGAAAAAATAGGTAATTTATATACATATTTTCAGATCGGCTCTTTGTCTTAAATAATGCATTTATATATTTCTCATATATATACTTATATATATACTTCCCTTGCTTCCATGGACCGCACGCCACTGATATATATATATATATATATATATATATATATATATATATATATATATATATATATATTCATTTACACATTGTAGAAACAGATTTAGGTCATTAATACTCAAACAACATCTGTTTACTGCGAGTATAAATTCGACGAATATAAGGGGGACCCCCCCCCCCACACACACAAAAAAAAGCCTGAAAAACTAATAATCAATAACGAATCCATTGCAGACAAATATTTTCAATACTTTCAACGAATTTTTTACCGAAGTTGGAGCTAATCTCGTTTCTTAAATCCTGTCTTTTTCGAACCCCCCCTTTCAAAGTCAAAGTTTTTCAACAAATACCTGGGCCTTCCTTGCCCCTCTCTTTGTTCCTGTCACCTACAGCGACATACGATAGAACAGCAGCCATAAAACGGCTAAAAAATAAATGTTCGAAGTATAGTCTTCGACAGAATTCATAAAAAATGTGTAAATTTCACTGCGCCCCACCTACACAAAATCGATGAATCTCTCCATCCAAAATGATACCTTCCCACACTGTCCCAAAAAGGTAAGTCAATTAGGAGATAAATCTTTCCCCTCAAACTACAGTATATAAAGTTAGATTAAAACGCTAAGTAATACTCAAACAGCAATTCGGCTTCCTACACAAACACGACCAATGTTCCACGATTTAAAAATTACCATCCAACAATTCAAACATTTCCATTTACAAACTAAACTAATCAAATCGTCAGTACTGCTTCAGAAATCATCCAAAACGAAGTATAAGCATCTCAAACCCAGCTGTACAGTTTCGACAAAAACAAACAGGTACATAGAACTAAATTGTACTAGACTGTACTCAACCCTTGGAGCAGTTTCTTTCAAAAGACCAAAGAAAAGTTTCCACAAAACTAAAAATTTTACAGAAAAAACTGAAAAATTAACTCATCTAATAATACAAACCATAATATCTGTATTCCACATCTATTCCCAACCCCCAACCCCCTCGGTCCCTTTTCCGCAACCCAATTATAAATAATTATAAATAATAATTTATAATTTATAAATAATTATAAATAACAAGACCATACTATGATTTTTAACAATATATATTTTAATTTTCATTTCAGTATTTGTTTTGAGTTTACTAATGCAGAAATGTGTATATTTTAATCAGCAACGTATCGAATTTATCTAATCGATATTCGATAATTATAAATAATTATAAATAAATAAATTATTATAAATAAATTTTAAAAATACTGAAGTAAATTTTCAAAAATGAAAGGAAGATACGCCTTTCTTACTCGCAAATAAAATGTACAATTAATTCGGTTTAATGCCGAATTGACTGATAAAATATATAAAAAGCCGATTTATTCTCGAATTAATGAGTAAAAATCTAACTCGATTTCTACCACTCGAATTTTGGGAAGGTCCGAAAATCATACACCCTATATATAAGTCCCTCCTAGGAAGAAGTGGCTAAGCGACAAAAGTAAAAAACGCCAAAAAACGCAGTTAAAATTGTATCATTTTGAAAGTTGACAACTTTTTGAACTTTTGAAGATATTTCGTCGAAATATCTTCAAAAGTTCAAAAGTTATGGCAACTTCCAAACTGATATAAAATTTTACTGCGTTTTCAAGGTTTTCTTACTTTTGTCGCTTAGCCACTTCTTCCTAGGAGGGGCTTCATATAAAGTATGTTTCTGCTCTTTGTATAAAGTATGTTTGTGCTGTATAACCCCAGTATTTTTCAGGAAATACCAAATTTTTCAAATTTCTGTGAGGAATAGGAGAAAAGTGTATAAATGAAAAGTTAAAGAGTATAAATAGACAAGGCAAATGAAACAAAAATGATCTTCCTAACCTAAACACAACGGAAGATACGCTTAAATCTTTGAATTTTTCCTTAATTTTGGGGAAGCACCTGAAAGCCAAAATCTTTTACCTCCTTGGGGCCGGTGAGGTTGATGTCGCAGGTAGCTAATATTTTACAGATTTCTTATTGGTACTACAGACTAACTTATGGGTGCCCTTACAAAACTGAATTCTAAAAATTCAAAGGAAGTGAAGGTTTTTATTTTTAGAAAAAATAAAAACGTCTCCTCTTTTGTCCCATCATATAAAAAACCCAAGTTCTGTATATTATCACATACTCAACAGCCGTATCCCACGTTCTCAACAAAACAATCAATGCATTTCTAAGCTACTTAATTTTCCTCGTTGGTCTCCTTTTTTTTAACGTACTCTCTACATCCTCCAGTATCAAAAGCAAATTATCATATAACCTTATTCTAAAAATAAAAGTTGACTCGTAAGTGTTGGTTCTGTGACATGTGGGTATTATTCGCGTTTGCAATTAATTTTTAACAGTTAACCAATGAAAGGAACTACAGTATCTATTGGGTTTTATGGCACTGTCGTCTTTCTTGCTGTTGACGTAAAATTTACCCAAGTAAATTAAATATTAAATGTACCCTTCTAGTTTTCCATTTTTTAAAAGATTATATAATTCACGGCAGCTACGCATATTATTGTAAAAACCGAAACTGACGTACTTTTCTTTATTATTTTTTTCCTCAAATTTTGGCACTTGTTTTCTCTTCAGTAACGGTTATTAAAAGTAAAGTGTAGGAATTTTAAAACATACGATTTTAGTTTTTACATTTTAATGAACGTATTACTAAAGGGTGATCCAGAGAAATGGGACCCAAAAGAAACCCCTGTAACTCTTAAAGTATAAGTCCTTTTATAAAATCATACGCATCATTCGAAAGAGGATAGTTACAAGTTTGTACAGGATTGTATAGGTTTTGACAATACAAGACAAGATAAGATACAAAACAAAATAAAAGTGTTAGTTAAAACTAACCCTTCAAGATGACTGCATGGACTGTGGAACAGCTGCGTTTTATAACTGAGCAATATTATGAGCATGGAAGAAGTATAGTTTCAGCTCAAAGATCTTTCAAGACAAATTTTCAGATGTCAAAATCACCTTCTAAGAAAGTAATCCGTCGGTGTGTCAGAAATTTTTCCCTAACTGGCAGCATTGGAAAAAGAAAACCAACTGGAAGAGTGCGCACAGCAAGGATAGACGAGATCATTAACAGAACTCATGAAATTGTACAGGATAATCCTAACATAAGCATCAGACGTGCTTCTCAGCTGTTAGGAGTTGGATATGGAACAACACACCGTATATTCAAGCAAAATTTAATGCTCTTTCCATATAAAATTCAAACAGTGCAACAACTAAACGATGGAGATTTCGCACGAAGACGACAATTCTGTCAATGGATCCAACAGAAGGTAAATGACACCACCAATTTTCTAGCAACTTTGATTATGTCAGATGAAGCCCATTTTCACTTGAATGGAACTGTAAACAAACAAAATTGTCGTTTCTGGGCAACAGAAAATCCATTGAATATTACCGAAGTCCCGTTGCATAGTCAGCGTGTAACTGTTTGGTGTGGTCTTACTGCATCTCAGATCATAGGGCCGTACTTTTTCGAGGATTCCACCGGAAACACGGTCACTGTAAATGGTGATCGCTACGAAAAAATGTTGACCGATTTCCTTATTCCTAAATTAAGAGATCTTTGTCTAGAAAACCACTGGTTCCAACAAGACGGAGCTACCTGCCATACCACGAGGAACTGCATGGCAGTTTTGCGTCAAACGTTTCCAGGCGACTTAATCTCAAGATTTGGAGACGTTGAATGGCCCGCAAGGTCTCCGGATTTTTCTCCCTTAGATTATTATTTCTGGGGATATTTAAAGAGTAGGGTCTACAGAAATAACCCAACGACCTTGCAAGAATTGAAGGCCGCAATCACAAATGAGATACAGGCCATACCACCGCACACTCTTGCAAAAGTGATGCAGAACTTACAAGCGAGAACACTGGAATGCTTGGCAACTAATGGAGCACATTTGAAAGGAGTCATTTTTAAAAAATAAATATTTCATAATAAACTTGTAACTCTACTCTTTCGAATGATATATAGTTTTTATGAAAGGAATTAAATATTAAGAATATTTAGCTTTTTTTTATGGGTCCCATTTATCTGGATCACCCAGTATAATGTTAGATTTGGGACATGTGTGTGTGTGTGTGTGTGTGTGTGTGTGTGTGTGTGTGTGTGTGTATTGGCAACTTGGCATAAGGTAGGTCGAGTATGTGATAATTCGCAGAGGCAGTGGGGTAATTTTTTGTCCGGTTACCCTTTTGGTACCTCGGAACATTAAAAAAATTATAGAGAAAGATTTAGAACCATTTTTACTGTCGGAAAAAATATATATGTTAGTCCTGATTATGATAGGTTACACTAGCTTAGAATAATTAAAGTTAAGTTAGTTTAGGTTAGATTAGCGAGTACCTTAACATTTAATGACTTAACAGAAAACACCATTCGAGCCTTCATTTGCGTCCGAAACACTTATCACGTCCACCTCCATTCAATGACATTAAGGTTAGATTAAATTAAATTAGGTTTGGTTAATTAGTTATATATATATATATATATATATATATATATATATATATATATATATATATATATATATATATATATATATATATATATATATATACTATAACATTCTAAACAGTGTGAGTAGGGATAATCTTAAGATAGACTGCAGCGAAACGACTTTGATATCATTTTCTGAAGTAAAGAGGTTAATTAAAAAGTTAAAGACTGGTTCTGCGTCAGGAGTAGATGACCTATCGAATAAGCACTTAAAATATGCCAATGACGTAGTATGTCTGCATATATCATTGCTCCTATCAGCCATGCTTGCTCAGAGCTATATCGCTGCAGAGTTCATGAGAGTATACATCTTCCCCTGGTAAAAAATAAGTACGGAGACATTCTGTCCAGCAATAATTACAGGCCTATCGTTGTCGCTTCCTGCTTCTCGAAACTACTAGAAAAACTCTTGTTTCTCCGATTAAATGATTTCCTATGGACATCTCCTAATCAGTTTGGCTTTAAAAGGTCCCACTCAACTGACCTGTGTATCTATGTACTTTAAGAAACAATATCTAAATACATTGACAGTAATTCAACTATTTATAGCTGTTTCCTAGATATAAGTAAGGCATATGATAGGGTGAACCACAATATTTTATTTGAAAAACTAAAAGACAGGAAGGTTTCGATGTACATATTAAACGTATTGAAATTTTGGTATTCCCACAAATCTTTCACCGTTAGGTGGGACAATGAACTATCCGAGTGTTTTGGCTCCTCTTGCGGGGTGAGACAAGGCTCCTTGCTCTCGCCTATGCTGTTTAATGTGTATATTAACGGATTAATTGCTTCATTTAATGACAACAGTGGGATGTTGTATAGATAACACGAGGATAAATAACTTAGTTTATGCCGATGATATGGTGTAGGGATGCACCGGAACTTAGTTCCGGCCAGTTAATTCCGACCGGAACCTCGATTTTTTATTGTGATATTGGTTACTGTTTCATGAATTAAAACATGCTAAACTTAATATTTTTAGGTGATATGACATACAGTTTTGGAAAAATACTATAAAAGGTGAATCTTACCTTGAAGCATTGTTGTATTCTTATATAAAAAAAACACTGTATTAGAAAGTGGTAAAGCATATAAAACAAAGTGGCCTACATGAACTTCATTTCACGGCTTTAGTTTTAGAAATTAGTTTAAAAACCGAGACAAAGACCAATAATATCATACTAGCATTTCTGGGTGTCCTATGAAGCAGATTTTTTTTTCGTTGTTTAAGCAACAATTAAAGTTCCGGTTCCGGCCGGAACATTTTAAACGTTCCGACAAGTTCCGGTTCCGATCGGAACTTGATATACTGGTTCCGGTGCATCCCTAATATGGTGTTAATAAGTCCCTCTGTTAAAGGTCTGGCTCGGCTACTAAAAGTCTGTGAAGTGTATTCGCAGAAACATGATATTCTTTTTAATGTTACAAAAACTAAGGTTATGCAATTTCATCCGAAAAGCTGTAATCAGCCAGCTGATATAAGGTTTAAAATGAATGGTGAAGTAATTGAGAAAGTACAGGGTATCCATAAATGATTACCCTGATTAAAGCATGCTATAACTTTTAAATAAACACTCGTATTCAAACACAGTTTTAATCATAAGTAGATAAACATACAAAGTTTTGATACCTAGTTAATGAACTTAATAAGCTTCCACATGTGCACCCCTAGTGGCACGTAAAATGTAAAACGGTATTCACACTCACGCCACACATTTTCCAACATTTGTGGGTTAACTGTTGTAATTGCATCCGTAATGCGTTCTCGCAATGTCCTGATATCTGGAACAACTGTTGCATAAACCAAATCTTTAACATGACCCCAGAGAAACAAATCCAGCGGGGTAATGTCTGGTGATCTTGGGGGCCATGGGATTGGCCGGTCCCTGCCAATCCATCGATTTGGAAATGTTGCGTCGAGAGTTTCACGAGCAACATGCACCCAATGAGGGGGTGCCCCATCTCATCTTGTTGAAAGATGACAGTTGGCTGCCTGTCCTGCAGCTGGGGGATGGCGTAATTGGTGAGCATATCCAGCATAACCGTCCCATCGGAAACTGATGGTCTACCACTGCTCTTTCCCTTTTCCACGTTTCCAGTTTCCAAGAATTTTTTCATCCACGACTTAATTAACTTCACATCAGGTGGATTTTTTCCATACTTTGTTCTGAACCTTCGCTGAACACTGACAGGAGACTTTGTTTCTGCAAGCCACACAACACATTGTGCCTTCTCTGTCACAGACGCTATCTTAACTGAACAGCTACTACAGCGCTCCTAGCTGCGAATGCGGTAGACGAAACACACCAGCACAGAAACTCTATGCGTGTACGAGATCATCTGTAAAAAGAAAACGGATGTAAGATTCATCATTAAAACATGAGAGCATACTGTTTTCAGGGTAAAGATTTATGGACACCCCGTACAAGAGTTTAAGTATTTGGGTCAAACTATTACCAGTTCCTTGAGTGATGACTCGGATATAAGAAAACAATCTCGAAGCCTGTGTGCTAAAGCGAATATGACCATAAGGAACTTTCAATTTTGTACAAGTGAAGCTAAAGACACTCTTTCGTACTTTCTGCAGTAATATATACGGACAGCAGCTCTGGGTGAATTATAAAAAAGGTTCTGGCAGAACCCTAAGTTTGCTGTACAACAGGTCTTTTAGACTCTTACATAAATTAACCCCGAGATGTTCAGCTTCGCAAATGTTTGCTACCCGCAATGTCCCGAGCTTCCCGGAGGTAACAAGACGTGCTCAATACAGTCTAATGCAAAGAATTAAAAAAATCAACCAACCCGATTATCCAAGCTATCCATGAGTCTTGCCGTTTATCCTCTAAGCTATGGAATTCTTGGTACGAAAACGTCTGTCTGTAGCTCCACTTAACTTCGACATTACAGTATTATTTCTAATCAATTGTATATATTTCTATCCTTAGTATGTGAACTGTCATTGTATTAATAATATTTGTCATATGGACTATAGTCTGCCAATAAACCTTTTCATTTTCTTTATATATACATATATATCAGTGTGTATATATATATATATATATATATATATATATATATATATATATATAATGAACTTTCCTAGGAACCGTGCCATTTGAGTTTCTTTGCATGCTCTGTTATAATGTGAAAGACATTTTCGTTTCCAGAAACGCCAATTATCATTTGAAGCATGAATTCACAGTGATCCGTGAAATATGACGAGGAAAATGTTTCCATTAATGTTGAGTTAAGGAAATTAAATCTTAAAAATTTTCTAATTTATAATATAATGAAAAAGAGAAAGAAAATTTACCCAAGTAAATTATATATATATATATATATATATAAATAAATTATTTCACGAAAGTAACACGTGAAAAATATTTATGATGAATAAAACCACGAAGGAAAGGAAACACAGAATGGTGCTCAAGCGCTTTCGTCTAATGACATCCTCAGGAACACTGAAGTACATAAAGAGTTACAGCCTATATATAGGTTACAGAAAATATATATATATATATATATATATATATACACAATAAACGGAGAAATAAAAATAAAAATTAAAAATTAAAGGATTATGGGAGGAGCATACAAATTTGTAAGGAAAAACTATGGATTTTTAGCACAAGATCAAATGAATTGTTTCCAACCAATGTTATAAAAAAAATAAAAAAAATTATACTGGAAATCTGCCCGGGTTTTAGCACTCTGCCCTTCTTGGTTAAGGTTCGATGTATATAAAAATAAATTGAAAAATAAAAGTTATTAGAGTAGCATACAAGTTTACCAAAGATTTAGCGTTCTACCCTTCTTATCTAAATCTGTTCTGAAGGAATTCAAAACAACAGGATCGAGTTGAAAAAGACCTTTGCTTATGTTGAAGTTATTTGTGAGTTGGATAATGGCAGACTCAAGAATATTTCTATTAACAATGTTGCTAGAGTGATAAAACTGAAGCATTATTCCAATCAATACAGTGGGATAACTCTGACAAATGGATAAAAAGGGCACTGGACGACTGTCCTGTTCTAACGGAATATTGATGCTGTTTTATACGTGTGTGCAAATCCTTTCCCGTCTGACCTATGTAAAAGGAATCACATTGTTTACAACCAATTTTATAGATAATGCCTGAATTATTGGTAGGGCTATTTTTTACTATGATATTTTTCACAATATTGTTATATGAAAATACTACATTAATATCCAAAAGTTTAAGTACATTAGCGATGCCTAAAAAGCCCGGGAAAAATGGAAGTACTAAAATATTTTTTGACAAAGTACGAGTGTTATTATTCACACGATAGAAAGTTCGTTTTGCCTTGTTGAGACAAGATTCCATAAACGCAGATGGATAACACAGATCACTTCCAATACCGTTGATTTTTTCTAATTCGGCATCGATGTATTCCGGACTGGCGATCCTAAGGGCGCGGAGAAACATTGAAGAAAAAATGGTCTTCTTAGTGGGGGTGTCATGTCCCGAGTAAAAGTGTACGTAGGACAAATTGTTTGTTTTTTTCCGATAGATACTAAACTTAAAACCTGGACTTTCCCTATGTACACGCACATCCAAAAACGGGATTGAGTTGTCTTGTTCCACTTCTAAAGTAAACTTAATGGAGGGGACTTGATCATTTAACTGAAGGAGGAAGTTATCCAGGTCATGATTCATGGGCCAGATACACAAAATATCGTCGACGTACCGCGACCAAGGGATGCCAACCCCCAGGATTCTCGGAATGTAAGTAATTTCGAAAAACTTCATATAAATATTGGAGAGGAGGGGCGACAAGGAATTGCCCATGGCCATCCCAAAAACTTGTTGATAATACTCGTTATTGAAAGTGAATTTACAGTCTTTGATGCAAAGCTTAATTAATAAGTTCCAAAACAATGTGTGAAGGTAGTGGCAGGTCATACTTGTGTAATTCTTGGGAGAGAAAGTCCTTCGTGGTTTTATTCATCATATAATATATATATATATATATATATTATTAGGGTGTTTCATACCTATAGGGTAAAATAAAAATGAGCTTGGAGTTTTAATCCACACGTTTCTCCGTATTCTAAAGAACAAGAAAACACGTTTGTGCAAGTTTGAACCAGATCGCACTGCATTTAGAGGTCCCCAACTTTGACGACTTTTTGTCAGTTCATTTCTCGCCTGCCTGCAGTGAAGACGGTTTTCTTCGTCACTTGAGCGGTTCGTGTTGTATAGCCTATTGGACAACTATGGAGGTAATTATATATGCTACTAATTATCTCATTTTACTGTGGTATTGAAATTTATTATATTTAATTTCTGTCATTTTACTGTGGTAGTGATATTTATTATTAATATTACATGAAATTAATTAGTCTGTTGCATATTGGACAACTAAGCTGGTAATTATTTATGATACTAATTAATGTAATTTTACTGCGGTATTGAAATTTATTAAATTAATGAATTGTCAAAGAGAACGTAGTGTACACGTATCAGTTTTATAAATAAAGAAAAGCAGTAACTGGGACTCGAACCAGTGCCATAGCCGTTTGCGGCATCGCTCAAGTCGGCGTACACAGCACGCTATCCACTCCCTAGATGGTGTAGTGGATAGCGTGCTGTGTACGCCGACTTGAGCGATGCCGCCAAACGGCTATGACACTGGTTCGAGTCCCAGTTACTGCTTTTCTTTATTTAATTAATGAAATTAATTACGATGTGAAATTATTTCTGTGGAATTATTTAGTTTGTTTTCTTTTCCAGGTGTCTACCAGAGCGAAAACAGAAGTGTTTCTTATTGGCCAGACGGATGCGGACATCACATCAAGTGGCCTTCCAACTCAGTTGCAAGTACTCAAAAAGTACTTTTACCACCAAAAGGAGCAAAAATTTGGACGTACTAAATGCCTGAACCTGTGCCTGGATGCCTGTCTCATATTTTGGGAGAGAGCGAGAATCCCCATGATGCGTCGAGATTCGGCCTTGAGGAAGATGGAATCCCTTCTCAAGGAATACGACCGGCTTGTGAAGCACAAGTCACATAAAGCAGAGTCCTTCCGAGTGAAAGAGGCGATGTTCAAGGAGGCAATAGCGAAGGAGATCATGGACATTGCTCATTCACAGGCTAAGGAAATGATGAAGAATCAGGAGGACATCCACTTTCTCGACATGCAGCGTGAAGATCCAAATTCCTGCAGCATGGGCCCTGTTGACATGAAGCTTCACTATAAGGAGATTAGGAAAAGGAAGAGGCTGGACAAGATTAAGGAACAACAGGAGAAGGCCAGGAAGGAACAAGGAGCTGCAGAAGATACGGGGGCTTTAGTGATTTCAACTTCGTCAGAGACTGACTCAGATGTCGTTGACCCAACCGTGGAAGTTTTTCCATCCTCCTCCAAGGGAAATACCAAGAAGCGACGCAGGAATCTGATCTCACAGGATGTGACGACTACCTACGATCGGCTGAATATTTCGTACCGCGATTCAGCTATGTCGTACGCTGCAGCGGCTAAATCACTAGGTTTTGACTTGGATGAACTGTCCATTTCTGCCAGTACCATGTACCGCACACGCAAGGCTCTCAGGAAGGTGGCTGCTGAAAGTTATCAATCCGACGAAGTTTGTCCTGGTCAGCCTCTTGTCTTGCATTGGGACGGTAAGCTCCTACCTGACAATGAGCAATGGAAGGAGAGCGTTGACCGGATCGCTGTCCTCGTCTCTGGCGACGGCAAGGAGAAGTTGCTCGGCGTTCCTAAGGTGACGTCCGGAACCGGCGAGAAGATAGCGCGAGTTTGCTTGGATTTGGTCAAGGAACACAGGATGGAAGAGCGCGTGCGGGGACTGTCTTTCGACACGACAGCGTCGAACACCGGGATTCATATCGGGGCCTGCGTCCTGATTGAGAAAGGTCTTGGCAGAGAACTCATGTACTTCCCCTGTCGGCATCACATCTATGAAGTCATCCTCAGCTCCGTCTTCAAGCGTGCATACGGCCCTTCAAGTGGCCCCGATATACCCGTTTTCAAGAGAGTTTCAGGCACAATGGAAGTTCATCGACCGGTTGGACGTGCGGCCGTACGATTTTGCTGAAGTCAATGACTCTATGAGGGAACTGAGGGAGAAGTCAGTCCTGCTGGTGAGAGGGATGGTGAGCACGTCGCATCAGCGCGATGACTACAAGGAACTGCTACAGTTGGTTCTCATCTTCCTGGGAGAAGCAAAAGTGGTGGATTTCCCTCTCAGAGCCCCTGGCGCTTACCATCACGCTCGATGGATGGCGATAGCCATCTACTCCTTGAAAGTAATTCTACTGAAGAAGCAGTTCAAGATGTCGAGTCACGAGTTGGAAGCTCTGACAGCCGTAGGTCTCTTCGTGTCCCTCGTCTACATCCGAGGTTGGACTCGTGCTGCAACCTCAAGCAAGGCTGCCGCAGTTGATCTGGAATTTCTGCGTGACGCGGAAGCCTTTGCCATCGGGATATTCGTGTGTTAACGCTGCGCAAGAAGCCATGTCTCGACACCTATGGTACATCTCTGAGACTCTTATTGCCATGGCTTCTTCGACGCAGATGTGGCAGATGAAGAAAAGGCTCAGATGGTCGTCAGTTTGGGTAAGCCCGCATCGAAAAAGGAACTCAAGCGACCCCAAGGGAAGAACGTCAGGAATCTTGCCTCGAAACACCTGGCGGAGTTCGTGACAGGAAAGACGATGGCTTTCTTCCATGCATTCGACTTGGACACAGAATTCTTGAAAAAGCCAGTTGCCGAGTGGACTGAAGTAGAGGGCTTCAAGCAAGCAGCGGCAACTGTTAACAAAATCTCTGTCGTCAACGATCGGGCCGAAAGAGCCATCGCGCTCACCAAAGAATTCAACTGTTCTCTGACGAAGAACGAAGAGCAGAAGCAGTATTTGCTCAAAACTGTGATGCAGCATAGGGCGAAATACCCGAATAAAACCAAGAAGGATTTCATGGACAAATGATTCGCAAGAAGTGGTTATGTTTTTTGTATCTTTGTGAAAATGTGTAGTGAAATGGTACTCGTTTGTTGAATAAAAATTCATTGACAGATTTTTGTTTAATTTTTTCCGTTTATGATCTGCCAGAGCATCAAACTGGGGACCCGTAAACTTTAAACTATTGAATTAATACTTCGGTTTATCAGTCTCCTCAGCAAATGGAACAAGGGGATCCATGTGGATTAAAATTTTTCCAAACTTTTAATTTATGAAACACCCTAATATATATATATATATATATATATATATATATATATACACACACACACACACACACAGAGGGTGGGCCAAAAGACAAAAGTAAACCCTTCGTTTAATATGTCAGTAACTTTGGCTGAAGTTTGTTTATTTTGATTAAAATAAACGATATGTAGTGCAACTCATCTAACATTTGTGTGATAAATTTCAAGTAAAAATCTTGTTGAATATTATGAAGAACATTTAATTTAAATTAGGTGGTGGGGAAAATAAACTTATTAGATTTTTTTATTCACCCCTCAGCGCACAGTGTTAACTTTACTGAGTTTGTTCTGGCTAATGCCAGACGATTTTATTCAGTCTCGGAAAAGACCTCTGTGCAGTAAAGGGTTAAACAGCGTTTATTGGATACGAAAGAAAAGTGTACAATTTTCTGTTGCATTTCCTAAAAAAACATTTCTTCTGTTAACAAAACTCATATTAGAATAAATATTCAACATGTTCATCGTTTTGCTGAATGCCAGCTTCTAGCCTGGAGCGCCAATGATCAACGACACATTCGATAAATCTCTGCGATAACTTTTCCTAAGCGTCCTCGATCGCTTGGCGCAATAATAATGTTACATTTTCGATAGGATGTTTAATGTCGATAAGTGCAAAATTTTACATATAGGTTCGCGTAACGGTAATTTTGCGTATAGTATGTCAGGGAAGGAGTTGGCAAACGTAGAACAGGAAAAAGATTTAGGAGTTATCGTCACTGGTGATTTAAAAGTGGCGAAACAAAGTACAGCGGCGGTCAATAGGTCGAACAAGGTGCTAGGTTTTATAGCTAGGAATTTTGAGTACAAATCGCGCGATATTATTGTTCCTCTTTGGAAATCATTAGTTAGACCCCATTTGGAGTACGCGGTCCAATTTTGGAATCCGCATATGCGCAAAGATATAGATAAAATCGAAAGAGTTCAAAGACGAGCAACTAAGATGATTTTGTCGCCTAGGTCGAAGTCGTACGAGGATAGGCCTAAGTTAAAATTGACTACACTCGAGACTAGGAGGCTAAGGGATGATCTAATCCAGGTTTTTAAAATTATGAATGGGTTCGATAACGTAAATAGAGATAGTTTTTTCGGAATATCACAATATGATAGAACTAGAAATAACGGGTGTAAGTTGACAAGTAGAAGGTTCGAGACAGCAGTTGCCAAAAACTTTTTTACGCATAGAATAGTCAATAGCTGTAATAGTTTGCCGGTAGAAGTAATTAGTAGCACGTCTATAAACATGTTTAAAAATAGACTAGACGCATATGTTGATAGATTGGGTATAGTTTAAGGTAATAAAATTAAGGTTTTTGTGGTTCGGAACCCACGTAAAATTGTAAGTCCCCTCCGCCACCACGGAGGACATACGCAATACACAACTACAACCACAGTTAGGTAGACCAGCCATGAGTGGATCCTAGTGTCTTTGTTGGTCTGAAACATCATAACATTATTATAGAAAAGCTCCTGCAGCGCGCACCAAATGAAATAGTCCTGTGGGTTTAATGTGGATTATTCGAAGTCCACTGTGCATTTTCAATAAAGTCTGGAACATTAGTTCGAAAAAAAGAACAGTCGAGTTTCTGTGTGACTAGTTGCCCCATCTTGGATATTGAATCACTCTCCTGATTTATCGCAAATAACGGACGAATGCTTCTCGTGGATTAATTGATAGTACATAGCATTAACCTTGGCCCCTGGTTCAACAAAAACGAGAGATTTTCCAAGTTTTGAAATGAAAACTGCTCATTAGGATATGTGAGCTGATGGACTTTCATTCGTTTGAAAAGATTCATACGTAAATCATATTTGACGATTCTCCGCACCGTACTTCGTGAAATGTGGGTTGCTCTTTCAATTTCTCTTGGAGATGTGTGTGCTGCCTTTCTTAACTGCAAATCAGATTTGCACGACTTCCACGTTTTTTTCAGTGCGTGCAGTGCGAAGCCGTCCACTCCTTTCCTTTCGAACAATACTACCAATTTTATTAATTTTTCAAATTACGAGTAATTTCTA
The DNA here is from genome assembly GCA_023014485.1 of Bathynomus jamesi. NCBI lineage: Eukaryota > Metazoa > Arthropoda > Malacostraca > Isopoda > Cirolanidae > Bathynomus > Bathynomus jamesi. Next base: position 342,460 of record JAJOZX010000127.1, read on the forward strand.
TCCCACTTCTTGTCCAATTTTATTCGGGAACTCGATTATCAATTTTTCTTTTTTGGCACCATGATTTTTCTCTAGTCCCAAGTTTTTCATTAGAATAAGGAGTACTTTTAGGTTATCTACCCCCTCACCAATTTTGACAGAATATTTTCGTTAAAACTAACGAAAATATCACGACTTAACCTAACCAATTATCAAGGGCGTACAGTTGATCTATTAGTAAATAGTAAATACTATTCCAGAAACAAACAATGTTATAATTAATAATATATCAACTGTACGCCCTTGATAATTGGTTAGGTTAAGTCGTGATATTTTCGTTAGTTTTAACGAAAATATTCTGTCAAAATTGGTCGGGAGGAGATAGCCTACAAGTACCGAATAAGGTCTTCTTCAGTATATTTTAGCATTTAAAAGGTCTGTAAATTCCTGAAACGAGAAACAAGCATTAAAAATTTTCAGTAGTATGTTTTTAAACTTAATTTATTAAAGCGAATAGAACTTCCATGTCTTTTTTAATAACACTGTAGGCCCTACAACAAATTTTCAGTTCAGAAAAAAAACGGGAATGACATTCGGTCATTCTTAATATTTCGAGTGTGCTGATTCCAAATCTGAAAATAGTTTTTTGCTATCACGTCATGTTTTTTTGTAATGACTGCTTAAAATCTTCATACCAAAAAGTAAGAATATATTGATAAACAGATAGACTTTATCATATGGAACAGTTTAATTATTGCTATACTTCAACATATATGCACAAAATTAACATAAAACTCTCGTATTATACTGTTTTCAACTCATTATTTGTATTTATGCTGGCGTTTGTGTGATGCTTCTGGTTGGTCACGCTTTAAATTTCAGCAGAAATCGGCCAGCATAGCAGGACTCCACTTCCCTTTGTATCGGCTCTCCATTGTGGCTATATCCTGGTGGAATCTCTCCCCGTGTTCGTCGCTAACAGCAAATGCGTTTTCCGGGAAGAATGAGAGATGTGAATGTAAAAAAATGAATTTTCACTGACATCTTACATCCGAGACGTTGGTATGAGTTGGTAAGTTGATCCACAAGTGCAGCATAGTTGTCGTATTTAGTCTTTCCTAGTAGACCGCTGCACACGTTTTTGAATGCACGCCAGGCTGCCAACATCACCGCTTCAAAGTGTTCGTCTAGCATGAGTTGGCGAATTTGAGGGCCGACGAATATGCCTTCTTTAATCTTGGCATCACTTATTTTTGGGAATTTTTCCTTTAGATATTTGAAGGCAGGCTTATCCTGTTTAAACGCCTTTGCAAATTGTTTCATTAGCCCTAGTTTTATGTGAAGTGGCGGCAAGATAACCTTTTCCTTTCGTACTAGTGGTTCGTGAATAACACTGTGAGATCCAGGTGAGGAATTGTCTCGCGGAGACCATACTGAGCGTGTGTAGTGTTCAGACCTTGCTCGGCTATCCCACTTGCATAGGAAACACATGTATTTCGTATAGCCAGTTTGCAATCCATTTAGAATAGCCACAACCTTCAAATCTGCCCAGATAAGCCATTCATGTTCATTGTATTTTATACAGTCCAGAATAAAAGCAACGTGGTCATACGTTTCTCTCAAGACGACTGAATGAGCGATCGGAACAGAAGGCATTGTGTTCCCATTGTGTAGCAGTACACCCTTAACACTGTACAGAGATGCATCAATGAACAATCTCCACTGATTCGGTTCATAGCACAAACCCAGAGCATCGAACAGACATGTAGCCTATATCAATGCAATAACAAAGATTGTTCTTCATTGTGAAATATTCCTGCAAATCCAAGGAGCGCTTTCCGAATGCTGTAATTCGTACTAGGGTTTCTTTACCGGGATCCCGGGATCCCGGTAGATTTTTAGCTAATTTAAATTTCCCGGGAAATTCTCCCTATCCGGGAAATCCCGGGATATTTTCTTAAAAATTTAATTTTGCTTATTTTGTGTTAAGACTGGGAAATTTTGCTAATAGTAAGTTTAATTAACCCATAACTTGTCAGAATAAGTTTGTATTTGTTAGTTTTAAGCTTGCTTAGTTTTTTGTTTTTTAATTTCAGCTTGTTATGGCATGTCACAGATTGTCACTACTTGTCAGGACCTGTAATATCTTGCGTAATTGCGCTGATGCTGTCTTAATTTGTCACCACGCTCAGTAGCTCCAGTAACTGCATTACGCCAGGTTGTGCATTGTGCAAGTGTCACACTTCCTTTATATTGTGAGTATTTGTGACTCAAGATTCTTTGTAGTTCCTATACTAGCCTAGTACTATATATATATAGTATGTTTTAATTTATTTTGTTCGAAACGAACCCCTTCAATCAAGAATGTCAGAATCATTTGCTTGGAAATATTTCGTGAAGGATTCGAAACTAGAATTTGCAACCTGTAAAGAATGCAAAACTCAAATAAAGTGTAAAGGTTGGTCTACAAGCGGTCTTATCAGACATTTGCTTAACAAGCATAATATTAGCAAGTTATCTGTTACTAATGCTAAGCGCACAGCCGAGGAAAATGGAGCAACTAGTAGCAAGCGACAAACCTCTCAACAAACTTTAACATCGTTTTTCATTAAGAAAGAAACATGTGAAGAAATAGTAACAAAACTAGCCACTCTAGATGGCATCTCTATCAATTCTATTACAAAAAGTGAGTTCATCAGAAAATCATTGACAGACAGAGGATATACTTTACCAAAAATCCATCACATGTAATGGATCTCGTTCATTCGCAGTACAAACAAATAAAAGAACGCTTAAATTCTGAAATTACCAGCCAAATAAATGCAGGATCAAGGTTTAGTTTATCCTTAGATGAATACACCTCACTAAACAATCGCCGGTATTTAAATATTAACATACACAAAACTGACGGAACATTTTGGAACTTAGGAATGGTGAAGATTTCTAGTACTCTACCTGCTGAAACTGCTGTTGAAGTAATCAAAGAAAAGTTAGAGGAATTTCATATTTCTTTAGAAAAACTGGTGGCTTGTGTTACTGATGGTGCAGCTATGATGGTGAAATTTGGAAGGCTAATTGAATGTGAGCATCAATTGTGTTATGCACACGGAATCCACTTAGCGGTATGTGATGTTTTGTACCAGAAGTCAACCACTTCACTTGCAATCACTCTTTCTGAAGAAATTCAAACTGAAGATGACGAACATAATGACAACATAGATGAAGATGGAGAAGATTTCAATCATAGTATTGATTTTGAAAGTGTTTTGTGTGAGCGCTTTGATGAGGTACCGTTCGAGATAGATATTTCATTTGGATCGCACGACACTGTAGGTAAAGAAATCAACGTGTCTCAAATCATCAATAAAGTCAGAAAAATAGCAAAAAAAATTCGCAAATCACCTTTAAAGAATAACATCTTACAAAGATATGTTCAATAGGAACAAGGAAAAAGTTTGCATCTATTGCTGGATTCCAAAACCAGATGGAATAGTCTTTTAGCCATGCTGGAGCGATTTATCAAAATAAGGTCATCCGTATCGAAAGCTCTCATCGACTGCAATAAAAATATGGACAATTTTGACCTTGACAAACAAGAAGTTGCTGTAATTCGTAACATTGTGGCATCGCTGGAGCCATTAAAAGTTGAAGCAGAAAAGCTGGGCAACAGAGAATCGAATTTACTTCCATCAGAAGGTGTTTTTTCTTTCATTTTGAACGAACTAAATCAACTAAACACACCTTTTTCAAAAAAACTAAAGGAGTCGTTCATTCGACGCATAACAGAGAGAAGAAATGAGAACTTGACTGGCCTCATACAATACCTCAATAGTGGAAAGAATTATAAAAAGGTCGCAACTTTCGCAAGTGACAGAAGTTTGCCAGCCTTACCAACCAAGTCCATGTTAATTTCATCAGCAAAGCAGATGTTAGATCGCCTTTTTGGAGTACCTGCTGATTCTACCTCTAGTGAGACAGATGAAGATAATGATGTGCAAGAATCAGCTGTCCCTCAGTCATCTTCGATGACTCTAGCTGAAAGGCTTGATGCAGCTATTAAAGCAGCCGAGGTAGAGAAATCAAGAACACTAGACAGCAAAGCAAGCGCTGCAAAGCACCTTAAAAAGGAACTAGAGATCTTCGAGGCTACGGGCGAAAAAACGCAGAACATCTCTCTTCTCTTGAATGCATTAAAGACGATTCCACCACGTCAATAGAATCGGAAAGGGCATTCTCAGCAGCAGGACTTTTTGTGACTAAAATGAGAACAAGATTGAGTGATCGAAGTATTGACCATCTTTGTTTTTTGAAATCGCACTATAAAAATTCACAGTGATAATTTTTTTGGTTGAATTCATTGAAGTTCTTTGCAATTTGAAGGTAATTTTTATTTTTTATTTAAATTTTCTAAGCAATTCAAAGGCAATTTTTTTTCGTTGTATTCATTAAGTTTTCAATGAAACGGAGCAATTTTTTTATTTGTGAAAATTTTCTGTAATTCAAAAGTATTTTTTTTAATACATATTTTTCACAGCAATATTATTTTATTTTGCCCATCATGGAGATTGCAGAACTTATTAAATGACTATAAAAAAAAATAAAAAATAATTATACCCCCTCTTTTCTAGGTTAATTTATTTTATAATATATTTTAAATATAATTAATTATATCCCGGGATTTCTCGGGATCCCGGGAAGGGAATCATTTTTATCCCGGAATCCCGGGATAAGCAAAAGGCCGGGAAATGAGAAACCCTAATTCGTACGTCTTCCGCCAGCAGATTCCATTCTTGTAGACGTGAGGCCAGCAGTTCACTTTGTTGCTTGGTAAGTATTAAATCACGGACCAAATCATTGAGTTCAGGCTGCGTGATGAGATGTTGTTCTTTCTTGGACTCGACTTGAGCTTCATAGCGTTCGCCGTCTGATTCCGATTTGTCAGAGTCTGTGTTATCGGTCGGCATTTCAGCTGGAGGACGAGGGATGGGTATATCTGTAGAATGTTCCACAGGACGCATAGCAGAACGAAGATTTGGGTAGACTATAGCCTTTTTCCCTTTTCTTTTGCGACCTGTAATGTGAGACAATAGACATTGTTGACTACTTAAGATAGCATAATTGTGTAATACATTATGCAGAGCAGGATATGCTAAAATGTGCTAAAAACACCAAATTTGACGTATATTCAGAAAAATAAAAGATTCAAACCTGTGATGTTCGTTAAGCAGAAATAGCAATCAGTTGAATGGTCCAGCGGCTCTCTCCATACCATTGGGACACCGAATCCTAGACCAGGACCGGTGCCTTTGAACCATGCAGATTACGAGCTTGTACATCTCACACAGCAGATATGAGGCGCCCACTGCTTGTCCTGATCACCAACTTTGCATGCGAAGTATAATTCATAAAGTTTTTTCACATGAGAAGTGAACTTCCTTTTATACTGTTTTAACGTTAATGTCCCACAAATATAACAAAAACTGTCTGGCGAATTTTTAAATGATTAATGAAAGAAATTTTTCATAAAATCAAAGTGGAAACACAGAGCCGAACACCACCACCACAGCATATGCATGACTGAACAAAATGTAAAAGATGCGTTCAGAGAACCAGTGGTTCTCAAAATGATACAGTGAAATAGGGTCATTTTCATAAAATCGGTGGGTGAATGTTATTTTCGCAATCTACGCATATAACACTAGGGAACAACATTTTTGTTTCTTGAAAACTATTTTGTGTTTCTTATAGAACTTTTGATGCTGATTCCAAATATGGTTTCAGAATGTTTCTATCACCCATAGTTTTCGAGAAAATAATATTTCCATTTACTCAGAGTTTTCCCAAAATATTAGTTAAAATTAAGTGTACTAATTTAATTTTACTTTCTTTTTTTCCAGGTTAACTATATTTAATAGTATTTTTGCATTAAAAAATAGCGATTTAAACAAACAGATTTTTAATAAAAAGAAAGAAATTTTTTTCAAGTTTTGCTCAAATTTTAAAATTTTTCATAGTAGAAAAAATTGGTGTTTCATTCCAAAAAGTTTTCCGTGATTTCAATAATTTTCCCCCAGCATGAATCGAAACTGTATTAATCCCAGAGATACATTTTGCTACGTATGTGGAGAACTGACCATAATGGCACAGAGGAAGACGATGACCCCACTCGTGAAGAAGGCTTACGAACTTTATTTTGGATGTAAGGTAGGCGACCAAGACAAATCCTAGGCACCTCATATCTCATGCATTTCCTGTGCCGTCACTCTTAGGGGTTGGATTAAAGGTACCCGCAAATCTATGCCATTTGCCATACCAATGATTTGGAGAGAGCCCAAGGATCACCTAACGGATTGCTATTTTTGTATGACTAACGTTTTAGGATTCTCTGCCAAAAATAAACATAAAATTCAATACCCAAATCTTGCATCTGCCATGAGACCAGTACTACATGACGATGATAACCCAATTCCAACTCCCCCAAAGTTATGGACACTGGATGAAGAGTCTGAAGTTGAACCAATGGAAATTGATGACACTAAAGATACAGACTTTCAGCAACCTGAATCAAATAAATCACGTATGATAACGCAGGTTATGCTGAATGATCTCGTGAGAGATTTGGACCTTCCGAAAAAGAAAGCGGAATTATTGGGCTCCAGGTTACGTGAATGGAATTTGCTGGCAAAAGATACAAGCATATCGGCGTTCCGCACTCGCCAAAAAGATCTGATGCAGTATTTCTCCTCGTCAGGTGGTTTATGCTACTGTAATAATGTAAATGGACTGCTGTTAGCTCTCGGTCATGAGCACAAATCTGAAGATTGGCGTTTATTTATTGACTCTTCGAAGCTAAGCCTCAAGGTTCTACTACTTCACAATGGAAATAAATACCCTTCCATTCCTGTAGGGCACGCTGTCCACATGAAGGAATCTTACGAAAATATGAAACTCATCATTCAGCAGATTAATTATGACCAGTTTCGTTGGTATATATGTGGGGATTTAAAAGTCGTCGCGCTTCTTCTGGGAATGCAGCTCGGTTATACGAAGTTCTGCTGCTTCCTTTGTGAATGGGACAGCAGAGCCAGAGATTCGCATTATTTTGTAAAGGATTGGCCACTTCGTCAAAAATGTATCCCAGGACTGAACCCTTAGTTGACCCCAAGAAAATATACTTACCGCCACTTCACATCAAACTTGGCATCATGAAAAATTTTGTCAAAGCAATGAACAAGGAAGATGAGGCATTCAAATATTTGAAGAAAAAGTTTTCACGACTTAGCGATGCAAAGATAAAAGAAGGGATCTTTGTTGGTCCCCAAATCAGAGAGCTCATGAAAGATCAAAAGTTTGATGATGCCTTGAGAGGAAAAGAAAAAGTGGCATGGGAGGCCATGAAGAATGTTGTCACAAATTTTCTAGGGAACATCAAAGCCTCTAACTATGAAAAAATAGTGCAGGACATGATTGAAGCATATAGGTTATTGGGATGTAATATGTCACTAAAAATCCATTTCTTGCACTCCCATTTAGATTTCTTCCCTGAAAACCTCGGCGACGTAAGCGATGAGCATGGAGAAAGGTTCCACCAAGATATAGCTACTATGGAGAAACACTACCAAGGGAGGTGGGATCCGGCAATGTTAGCTGATTACTGCTGGACATTGATGCGAGAAGCTCCTAATGAAAACTACAAGAGAAAATCAGTGACAAAGAAGTTTTAAGAAGAATATTTTAAATGCCAATCTGCCACTAATATAATTTTTAAGAAGTATTTTTACTAACTTCTATACACTTTTTGAATAAATATTAAAATACAAATTTTTCAGTAACCTTGGGTGATAGAGAAATTCTACGGCTATATTCGGAATCAGCGGAAAACATTCTATAAGACCGACCTGTTCACGTCCAAGAAACAAAAAAAAAGTTAAAATTTGTTCCCCAGTGTAATTAGCCATAAAAGTGACGATCTCATTTCCGGTTTTTTTTCACTGTTGTACAGTGTAATTAGCTGAATATTTTACTCACACGTGTACAATAAGTCTTACTATATACCTATATAATATAATAATTATATTCAAGAGCTTACGGCCAAAATTACCTTCGTATGAAGCAAAGAGCTTATTTTTTTAGCTCACCCTGTATAATGCATAATTACTTTAAAACGATGAATCTGGGGGTAGAACGATGAATGTACGTATATGGATCGAAATATTACGTGCACCATTCTTTACCAAAGTGGGAATACATTGGGTCAGACCTTCTTTATAGCTCAGTTATATCCAGGCCTTACTTAGTCGCTAGTGGTACTATACCAAGTATACAATCTGCAACATCTTTTTACAGCGTATCTCCCATAAAAGCAATCGTTTAAGATTAATAATTTATTATAATCACTCGAAGATCGTAGGTCTGGCGAGTATGGGGAAAATTTATTTGCCACTTCAAGAGAGAATTAACCTTCATTGCTGACAATGGTTTCTTCATATTACATTACATTACATTTGGAAAACATGAAACCACTCTGGTCTATCGAAGTTATCGAAGTCAGATGAATGATCCAAAACTATATTTCATTATCAAATTTTGCAAATTATCAATTTCATGTCAGCTAATTATCCTTAAACTATTTACAAAGCAAGTGAAGTAGCCTACTTCATCTGAGATATACATTATTTACATTATTTACAAACTCTATTTCATTCATGAAAGTGTCTAAGTTTTTCTTAAAGCTAACCAAGGAGTTACTATTTACGATATCATATGGCATGTCATTCCAAAAATATAATACCCGATCACTAAAAAATATTTTCGTAGATAAGTATACAAATCTGGGATCACCTGAAGACTAAAGCCCCCAATTTCACCACCTGAAGACTAGAGCCCCCAACTTTCTACATCTGAAGAATAGAACCCCCATTTTATGTGAAAAAAAAGGCCCTTATTTAATAATTTGTTATTATATTTGTACTGTAAAGCAAAAAACAATAATAATTATATTTGGTACTGTAAAGCAATACGAATACAAAAGTGAATGTAACAATTAACCAACTGGTTAGGTTAATTGAATGCCAGGTTAGGTTAATTGAATGTCCGGTTAGGTCAGCTGTACGCCCTTGACGATTGGTTATGTTAAGTAGTGATATTTTCGTTAGTTTTAACGAAAATATCACGATTTAACCTAACCAATCGTCAAGGGTGTACAGTTGACCTAACCCGGCATTCAATTAACCGGGCATTCAATAATTTTCCTGTAGGTTTCGATTAATTTTAAGCAACTTTTACCAAAAATGTATGTTAGTTAGAGCTACCGCATATATATCAAAGATCAAGGCGCCCCCGTGTATGCCACCTGAAGACTGGAGCCCCCCAATCGCGTGAGTCTTCAGGTGATCCCAAATCTGTTTTCTAATTTTTTTTATTACGTTCTCGCATTGTCCCATCAGACTCTAGTAAGAAAAAGTTACTTACATCTACAGTATATTGTCCAAACCAGAAAACATTTTGAACATCTGTATCATATTTCTCCTCAAACAACGTCTCTCAAAACTAAACATACCCAGTTCCTTTACTCTTTCAATTTATCCTAACCGTCTAAACCTAGAGATAAGATTGGTTGCCCTACGTTGCACACCTTCAAGAATATCAATATCCTGTCTAAGGTGAGGGGACCAAGCCTAAATGGAGTATTCTAAGTGAGACCTAACATAAGAATCATGTAATATACAGATGATTTCCTTACTCTTGTAACTAACATTCTTCTTGATAATACGTAGCATTTTATTTGCTTTATTTGTAGCTTCTAAGCATTGCTCAGAAAATTTTAGATCAATAACTATAATGCTAAGATCTTTTTTCTGTTTAACATCCTCTAACCAGTTTCTTTACATCTCATGACTAAGGTTTACATTATTTCTGCCGAAATGGAGGACTTTGCATTTTTTAACATTGAATTCCATCTGCCATTTACTAGCCCAGGCAACTAATCTATCCAGATCTTTTTGTAGTCTATAAGAATTTTCTATATTTGTAATTGGGGAAATACTTTTGTATTATCTGCAAATTTAAATATTTTACTACCTACTTCCTTCTCTAAGTCATTTATATACAAAATAAAGAGTAATGGACCTAACACTGACCCCTGCGGTACCCGACTTTTCACTTTTTGCCAACCTAATTCATGGCCATTTAAAATTACTTTCTGTTCTCTGTCTTCTAACCATTCTTCTACCCAGTTTATGACTGAACCCCTATCCCATGAACTTTTAATTCAGACAGAAGACTCCTACGTGGAACCATGTCAAATGTCTTACTAAAATCCAAATAAATAATATCTTCATCATTTCCATTATCTACTTGATCAATTACAAACTTTAAAAAGTTAAAGAGATTAGACAAACAAGACCTTCCTGATCTAAATCCATGTTGGGAACTTGAACTAAGATTAAAACTTTCCAAATGTTCTCGCATTATAATTCTTCCTAGTACCTTTCCTACCAATGATGTTAAACTAACATGCCTATAATTTCCTACCTCCCTCTTACAAGAGTAAAGCGGGTAATTTCGCCGCGCGGTGAAAAATTTACACATAAATACCCATATCCTCAAAAATAATGACCTTTGGTGGAAGTTTTTTTTTGTAAGTTTTTGAAGAATATCTATTTGATAAAATGTGATAAAATCTGCGATGGATACCACTGACCGAAAGTTTGCTCAGTATTTAGCCCCAAAGTAGTGAAGTTCATCATGACCGTTTCATTAGGTAACCCCTTAAACTTCTTTGGATGTCATTATAATCATCTCTACTCATAAATGATTGTTCACAGATACTTTTCCGAAGCATTTTTTTTTAAATTGGAAAGCGGCATTACTATTGGCGGGTAATTTCGCCGTGCTGACTAACAATTTTCAATGGGGTGTTATACCTCCCTATCATTATTTAAATAAAACAAAGCACGGGTTAGTGTAGCCAAAGGCCTCAATGTATAGAAAATACAGTAACATTTTAAAATCATTAATTACGCTTACTGAAATATAGAGAAAACCTCGTTTCGCGGCGAAATTACCCCACCTGATCCTACCCTTTTTGTAAATAGGTACATTTGTTTTTTCCAATTTTCAGGTATATCTGCATAATTAATAGATTTAACAAACAAAATAGTTAGTGCCTCACTATCCTCCGCTTCTCTGAGGATCCTAGCATAAATATTATCAGGACTAGCCGCTTTATTTGGTTTCAATGTGTTAATTACTTGCCTAACATAATCCTTCTTTTTCTGAATCTTAGCAAGAATGTCAGAGTTTAGAGAATCTAAAGAATCAAAATCAAAGTTATTCAATTTTTCTTCAGTAAAAACAGAGCTAAAATAATCATAAAAAATGCCAACAATATCCTGATTATTTTCAAATATCCTATCATCATGTTCTAATGGGCCAATCTTATCCTGTTTTTTGTGGTATTTATAAAAACTAAAAACATTTCTTTAGATGCTTATTGCTATTTCCAGCTAGATTTATTTCACCATGCCTTTTGCTCTTCCTTATCAAACTACTTAACTTATTTCTTAACTGCCTGTGATTATCTAAAAAACCCATTAGGTTATTAATACTTTTAAACTCACTGAATGCTCTTTTCTTATTTCTCATTATTTTAGCTATTCCCGTATTCCACCACAAAGGTTTCCTAATCTTGTTCTTCCTGATAGTTCTGAAAGGAATACATCTACACTGTACAATGTACGTATATCCTCTAAAATTTCTTTGAATTTTGAACACATCTCAATACCATTTTTATTGACAAATTCGTTAGCCCACTTTACTGACCCGAACAACTAAATTCTAATTCAATTATAAATTATAATTATAATTCAATTATAATTGAAATTATAATTATAATTCAATTATAATTCAATTATAATTTAAATTATAATTATAATTATAAGTCAATTGCAATTATTAAAAATTGTAATTATAATAATTAAAATTATGGCAAACTAACCTACAGACGAATACAGTGTAGAAATACCTTAAAAGAACAATCGGATATCGGTGCTATTTTCGCTTATGAATATAGACTTAAGATATTTGAAAATCATAAAAAATTACTAATTGGTAATAGAGTTTCCTTGGATATTTTATTATTTTTTGTGACACTAATAAAACATCAAAAACAAAATCCAATCAATAATGATTAGCAATTTTTTTTTATACTTTTCAGAAATTATAAATTTCTAACTTTTTTCAGAAATTGTAAATGTGAAATTAAAAGTTTTCAATAACGTTTTCTACAAAAAGGGGAAAAATGGAACATGTCACAGTTGGATAAGAAATCATACACACACACACGCACACACACACACACCGATGTGAAATGAAATGTGGGATACATTTTTTATTATTAGCTCTACTGTCGGCTTCCCTGCTTGTTGATTGTCACTTAGAAGAGGAAATGGTAGAATGAGCTATTACAGTCCGGAAATTGTCTATTCCACTCAACTTTACTTATTTCACAGAGAAAATAATTTTAGTATCTTTTAAATTTTAAACTCAACGTCTATCCTGGAAATTCACTATAAATAATATTGTAAAAACCTAATTCAAAACGTCGATAACGTTTCATTTATAGGTCATATTTCGTTAAGTAATCCAAATGTACTAAATAATTCGTTCGGAATGTTGTGCAACTATTTGTTACACACGTTTGGTATGTGTAGTACATTCATGGTCAACATTCTTGCATCCCCTTTGTTTTTATAGAATTTATGATAAATATTAACTCATATGCAGTGGGCCCTCACTTTTCGTCGTTAATTGGTTCCTGAAGGAGGCGACGAAGGGCGAAACGATGAAGAGTGGGTATAGGAAATGCATAATAAGCGCCTAATTCTTTCCCACTCCTCACTGAGTACCTACTAAAACTTCAAAATGCAATATTTTTAAAGTAATTTTATATCTGAAAACATGAAATATACATTATACAACAATAAAATCAATAAAATAGCATGCAAATGTAAGTAAAAATACCAAAACAATAAAAATGAAGCATGTAACATACGTATCAAAATGAAATTGAAAGTTCAATTGATAAACATGGTGGATGCTAAATTAATTTTTGAAATGTGTGAGTGTTGATTATGTATGCAAAATCAAAAGAACTCACCCAATCCACTTGCTGCAGAGACTTTGCAGATGAGAGGAAGTTGCATTGCAACTTCCTGCATGCAATGCAATTTAGCATTGCTTGGAAGGAGAATCTCCATCCAAAATGACTTCAAGGAAGTCCGCAGCAGAAGTGTATGGTTCGGGACTGGATGGAGAGAGATGGGCTCTCTTTGTAGAGAGTTCCTTGGGGCGGAAGACCGGAAAATGGGAGCAAGAGAAGTGGAGGGTTGGGCCTCTGTGGAGGAGGTGAATTTGGGGCGAACACGTGGCGACGAACAAGAGAATCTCATGTGGATAGGCGCCAAAACGCGGAATCGGAGTATATAATGGGTAAAGACGAGCAAGCGAAACGACGAAAAGCCCGAAAGACGAAAGGCGAGGACCCACTGTACTTGATATTTTTGTTAAAGTATATACACACACACTATGATTGGTGTGTGAGATGCCATGTTAACAATGTACACATTTACCTTAAATGGTGTTTATAAAACTATAGTGTCTACTTTTTAGTATTCTGTATATACATTTTACTGTGACTTTAGGATATATACCAACGAAGTACTTGGCAAGGTGAAGGTCTCAAACAGTATTTGTTGGAAGTAGAATCAACAAATAAATTTTTTTAAAAATATGGGTAGTCCCTGCCATTCAAAAACATGGACACACCTCCTCTTATGAATTTGCATGAGAAGTTTTGCTTGACATACAATATTGATTGAGAGTTATATCTTATATAGGAATTTTAAATCTTAAAGCCATTCTTATTTAAGAGAACACTAAGAATATGAACTAATATCGACAGATAAATCCTAAAAAGATGATGAATTTCTCCAAGTATTGGCAAAGTTCAGTATGAATTAAATTTCCATACCCACAAAATCAAATTGACCCGAGTTGAGTGATTTTTTCCCACCCAGCTCAGTGTCGCTGTTGGGACACTTTTGCTTTTACAAAAAATGACTCAACATGAGGCAACTCAAAGAATCATGGGGAGTCATTGTCTTTAAAAAAAAAGACAACCAAGGGTGGCAGAACCGGGGGTATACTGGAGGTTCATGCCCTCCACTTTTTTAACGAAGGAGTGCCATATAGAAGGTACCCATTGGGCAAATTTCCTAAACAAATACAAATTACTGAATCCATGAGAGCAAAAACGAATTTATGAAGAGCTTCATCAAATATTGTTTAATGCAAATAAATAAAAAAACCACTTTAAAACGTATAAAACATACTTTCATAATGAATATAAACTCCTTTAACTAAACAAATAAACAAACAAACAAATATAAAACTCGAGTAACGTGGTTTAAAACAAAAGAGAAATTTAAATTCCGTACATATATTCTGAACAAAATTTACTCTCCATAAAAATCTTAAATTCTGAGAAAGGAATTAAGTACGGATGGTCCAAAGGAAGAGGCATTGCCAGTAAGAAATGTTATGACCAAAACATGCGCGTCGACGAGAAGACTCGATATTCCTGGTTCTATTTTGTGAAGCAATAGGGATACCATTCTCGTTCTGAAGCAAAGGTTTTTCAATTTAGAAGCTGTCTTCAAGTTTATGTTTAAATATTAAACCTTATTAATTATAGGACGAATTTTGTGTATGTGATGTATGGTTGTGTAATATAAAAATCAAATATCTCAAGAGTCCCCTGATTTAAATTCCATGACACCAATGATCAACATCCATTTGAAGGAACTATCGGGGTTTGAGTTCCACTAGTTCCTAGTTCGCTTTTCTATCTTAGTCTTCAGCTGTACATTAATGGCTTGAACAATTTTAAATTAACCTCAAAATTTGAACGTTCTTTGAAAAATACATTCAAATAACAACAATGCCAACGTAGAATTGTAATTGTAAATTGTAAATAATAAAACAATATTCACCAAATTTGAACCAGCAACCAGGGTCGGATTCTCAGCGACGTCAGTCACGACACTGAGGAACAGCTTGTAAAGAAATATTTTGCTTTCATCGAAAGAGGTATACGAAGCTGAAACATAAAATTCATGAGAAAAATAACCGAAAATTATGTTTGTTACAAATTATGAACGCCATTAAGAATTTTTCATAAAATTTTGAAAATTTCAAATGTAATGTAATGGTTCCACATTAAGATTTGATATGGATTGCCTTTAATAATCTTATAAAAGATTTGGAAGGGTATCTTCTAAAAAAATCACTACTCTTAATTTTGATAAAAGATATTGGGGAAAAAACACAAACATTAAATCTTTGAGGTACGAAACATGTATAAAACGTGCGTAACACAAAAAATAAAGACTTGTAGCCTATTTATAAATTTTAAATGTAAACATTATAAAGAATCGTTTCACATTTTCATCTTTTGCTTGAAACCAGAACCGTAAACACGCATACCAATTTTACACGCAGTTTCAACACCGGGCCAGGCTTAAATCTAACATGTTAACTGGGTGGGTGATCGCCCAGCAGTAAAGGATTTCCCCCACTCACTAAAACTAAATAGATTTCACCCACCCAGTTAAAAAAACAAAATAATACTGTATTCAATTATCTAAAAAAAACTCGGTCGAATTCATGGATAAAGCAGCCAAAAGAATACAGCGAAAGTCGCCAACTTGGCTATAAATCTAATCAGTAGTTTGGCATTTGCCATAAAATCCGTTGTAAACAAGACTCATGCTGGCCCTAATACTAAAGCAATGAGTGAAATAGCCAGCTTGATCTGTTCAATTCTGTTGCTTTTAATTTAAGTGCTTTTAAAGGGGATAAAGGTAAATAAATAACTTTGTTTTCTATAAGTTCTATTACATAGTTTAATTTTACTCATATTTTATTGCAGTGTTAAGATATTGACTTGCTAATGCTGCCTTGGTATATAATTGTAATGTGATGGAACCATGGATGGCGGCCTAACTTTGACTATTGAAGCAAATATGAAACAACCTATTTCCTATGTTTATGTGATTGAAATTATTTATTCTAATGCAATTATGCATTTATGTATTCATTTGCATGACTCTATTACATAATGGTTGATATGCAGGTAGCAGGTAGGCATAGCTACAGCTACAGGGCCTAATTATGCCAATCTTCAGCAAGTGACACATGAATGCGTGTTTGGGTCTTTTACAGTGGCAATTTTTTATATTGCATAATTGTATATTTGCATACTGTTTATCCTATTTTATTCTATTTATTTAGTTCGAAATATAATAATTGGTTGTTTTATTATCCATAATATTTATCACAATATTTTTATTTTCATACATAATGAGACTATATATAAACAATATTACATGGTATTACCTACAAATGTATATTATTTTTTCGTTAAAAATTGTTGAATACTTTAGTTATGCTTCTTGTAGGTTCTTCTTCTTGTAGGTTATCTCTCCCTTCCCCCACTACTAATATTTGTTATTAATAGTGGGGGGGGGGAGAGGAGCTATTGAAGAATAGGGACCCCAGCCTTCTTTAGTTAGCTTTATAAGGTTAACTAACGAAAATATCATGACCTAACCTAACCAATCGTCAAGGGCGTACAGTAGGGTGGCCCACTTTTCAATTTTTTTTTAAAAGTATAGGTTATCGTAGTTTTTCCCATTATTTGGCACTATACTAGCACATTGGTACAATTTTTACAAAAATTGATCAATATTTAGGGGTCTCGCATCGACCTTGAAATTACGAGGTTTTTTTTTAAAATGCGTACTTTTTAACTTTTTACTGAATCAAGATAAATCATTAAGTAGGGGTGTTTTATGAATCCTCTTGATGAGAGAAGTCATTTGGTGTGCCTTCCAATGTCATACGACTAACGGTTTAAAGGTTGTGCCTGTATACAGGTAATACCAATGTGCTAGTATAGTGCCAAATAATGGGAAAAACCACGATCACCTATACTTTTCAAAAAATCAGCAAATACAGTAGCAGACAAATAAGGACGAAAGAAACAATAACTTAAACAATCACTTTTGCATTGTATTGACCACTATCACACGTCACTGGCTGCAACGTTGTCCCTCTGTGCTATGTCATCGTGGCGAGTGATGACTTCTTGAAGTCGCCGAGCTCTTTCCGGTTCTTTTCCACCACTTGCAGAAGATCCTGCAGCTGTGCCTCGTCCTTTGTGACCGTGTTCGCATAGTCTTGTATCAGTTGGACTCCTCTTTCAGCGACGTCATTGGTGACCTGGAGATTAGAGATCACATCCTTCAGACGACAAAAGTCCTCGTTCTCGTCCCACTTATCAGTTGGCAGGGTGAGCCACGAAGACCCATACATCTTCAGACCTGCAAATAAGAACCAGGAGGACTCGTCGGTCAGGTCGGGGAGTAGCGTCATCTCGTCGACTGAGACGTTCTCGTATATGAAGTCTTTGGGTACAGGGAGGTGGGACAGCTTCTCTGCCATCTGTTGCTTCATAGTGCCATCCACCTTGTTGCTACATAGAGCGAAGATGACGGTCTGAGGCGTCAGATACCAGAAGTGCCGCCTCATCACTGCCAGTGACGCTTCTGCCACCTCGCGGTCCACTGCCCTATTCCTCAGAAAACGCTGGTATAGTACCAGGTCATTCAACGGCGCATCAGCTGCTACAGGGGCCGCCAACCAAGCTGGTACGTACAGAAGAGCGATGAACACCACGATCCTGTGCAGTTTGTCGACCAGCTCGGCGTCGAGCTCCAGCTGCCTACTGAACATCAACAGTTTTGTGTGGTAGATGACCTGAAACAGAATAGGCACCATTGTAAGTAAGACAGGTTTAGTGTTACCAATTACTTTGTTTGCGTTATAATGAAATGTTTATCTTTGAATAACATTAAAACTTATCTCTAGATTATTTTTGTTTGAAAATACTAACTTTAGCCATCCATCTTGCGTGGTGGTAGGCTCCTGGGCGCATGAGGTGAATGCCACGGCGTGGTTGTGTCCCGAGTACCAGGAGCGTGATCTCTGCCACTTCCCGGTAATCGTCTCTGACGAAACCAGAAGCTGTGCTCAGGAAGCTGACCGCCGCGTCCCGGAGTTCTATTAGCCACGTACTCTCCGCCAGATTCTCGACCTGCAGCTTGCAGTAGGTCGAAAGATCGAGCTCATCCCATCTTCAAAAATAATAAACAAGAAAATTATGTGAGAAAACTCTGAAGTTCCGGTTTGGCTTGCTGTTTTATAAACTAGTGGAATATCATGTGTGTCCTAACTTTACCTTGCACAAAAAATGAACTAACCTTCTCTTCAACTGCTGAAACAAAGGATCAGTTGGTGCCGTAGTCCTTCCGAGCAGGGTGACGGCTACTGCCCCCACGATAAGCTCTAGGACGTGATGACGGAGTAGCGGTCGCCCGAGCATGTTTTCCAGCCGGACAACTGCACCCTGCACCCTCCCCGTGTTGGTGGAAGTGGTGTCGAAGCAGAATCCGATGACGCTCTCCTCACATCCCCAATCTTCGAGAGCATGTATGGTTGCCCGCGCCTGCGACAGTCCGGTGCCGTCAGCAACAGCTGGGACTGACAGCAACTTTCCTTCTGTGCAATGAGGAGCCCCGGAGATGAGAATTGCTTGGCGGTGCTCCGCCGTTCCAAGGAAGTTCTGAAACACATGCCATATATTTCAATTTCATGGTTGTAAAGTAACCTATTTTTGTTCACATTCAGTTCTCTTTTTAATTGACATTATGCTTCATGAATCTCATTACTAAATTGATAGCTATGAAAACTTAATCAACTGACCTTGACCATTTTGCCATCCCAGTGGACAACAGTGTGCCTCGGTGGCGTGAAGGAGTCCTTCACAGCCGTCGCCACTTCACGGCGATGTGACACTCTTCCCCGGCGAGCCGTTTCTTTCGAGATGCTGAACTGATTGAGGTCTGCTGGTGGATCCGCCGAACGTGTGATAGCAGCCACAATGCTTACTACCTATGTAGAGAATGGAAAGTGGAAAGGAAACTGTCAAGAATACATGTGGGTTACGGGACACTTTAAAACTGACGCTATCGATGAATACTATACACAATACGCACCTGATTATTGGACATGCGGAAACGATCAGCCACTTCCATGACAGCACGTGCATTAAGGATGCGGCGAGGAAGATTGACAGACACACTTGGCTCTTTCGGCAGGGGGAACGCTAGTTCTGTCTCCGACTCTCCTGACATGCCAGTATCATCATTCTCCATGGCCTCATCTCCGGTTTCGTATGCACACTTTGAGGTTTGCGGCTCCTGGCGAGGACGTTTTCTTCCTTCCTGTAGCTTTCTTTTTACAGCGAAAACTTTATCGTTCCCGCTCATCGTTGCCACCCGAGGACCACGTTGATCGAGGTAGAAGTCAATGTCTTCTTTCTTGTCCTTGTCAGAGAGCAGTCGATTCTTCTTTATATCTTCGACAGCGTCAGATGCTCCGATATCCCACAGCTTGTCCACACTGTCCGAAAACTTCTGCCGTTTTCCTCCGGCGTCAGTTTCTCGTTTTCTGCTCTTTTGGAGTAAGTGACACTCTTTCCACAATGCCTCTAGCTTCCGTTCGCAGTTGAGCTTTGTGATTGTTTTAATGCGGGCCATGTTCCAAAACTTTAAGACGTTGTTTACGGTTTCTTTGAATGCGTCTTTCCTGTTAGCAGTGTACTGGATAACACTGAAGAAGTATTGCAAAACCTGCCGTGTTGTTGGCAATTTGCTACCACTGATGGAGGACGACGGTTGGCCAACTAAAAAAATTTCCGAGGCCGATCTTAGAGAAGGTAGCGATGTTATTTTCGCCTTTCCTTTTGATGACTCTCTATTTGTAGCTTCAAAAGTTCTTCCAGTTATGGTTGCCATCGATTTGTCCATGACAAAGGATGAGGAACTCAGACAGAATTTCAAAATGTTATGATCTGCAAAAAAAGAAATAGGTTAGGTACCTGGCACAGCCATAGTGCATTTTCTAATTACCTATATACATTATACATTCCGCCCGGGTATGGTGACTCATTTTTTTGAAAAGTATAGGTGATCGTTGTTCTTCCCATTATTTGGCACTATACTAGCACATTGGCATTACCTGTATACAGGCACAACCTTTAAACCGTTAGTCGTATGACATTGGCAGGCACACCAAACGACTTCTCTCATTAAGAGGATTCAGAAAACATCCCTACTTAATGATTTATCTTGATTCAGTAAAAAGTTAAAAAGTAGCATTTAAAAAAAAAAAAACGTAATTTCAAGGTCGATGCGAGACCCCTAAATATTGGTCAATTTTTGTAAAAATGGTACCAATGTGCTAGTATAGTGCCAAATAATGGGAAAAACCACGATCACCTATACTTTTAAAAAAAAATTGAAAAGTGGGCCACCCTAGCGTACAGTTAACCTATCGATTGGTTAGGTTAGGTCGTGATATTTTCGTTAGTTAGCCTTATAAGCCTAACTAAAAAAGGCTGGGGTCCCTATTCTTCAATAGCTCCGGGGGAGATAACCTACAAGACTAATATTTTCTACTAATACACTATTAATAATACACAATTACTAATACACAAGACTAATACACTATTAATATTTGTTATTAAATAATAGTGGGGGTTTATATAGGTTATATTTATAGTTTATATGGGTTATAGTTTATATAGGTTATAGTTTATATAGGTTATATTTATATAGGTTATATTTATAGTTTATATAGGTTATATTTATAGTTTATATAGTTTATATAGGTTATAGTTTATATAGGTTATAGTTTATATAGGTTATATTTATAGTTTATATAGGTTATAGTTTATATAGGTTATATTTATAGTTTATATAGGTTATAGTTTATATAGGTTATATTTATAGTTTATATAGGTTATAGTTTATATAGGTTATATTTATAGTTTATATAGGCATATCAGATTATTGAAACCAATCAGATTTTTTATTGATATTCATTGCTCTTTCAATTAACTATAAATTTACTTTATTTTTATTTTATTTCTACTAAAAATATTTTTACTATGTTTTAGTAACCAATTCACTTTATTATGCTAAATTAAATTCATACATCAATAATATTGGTTGTCTATTACAGATTGTATTTGAATACTAAAATGTCTAGTCGTAAAAAATTAAAAAATAATTCTGTTGGTTCAATGGACATATCTAGCTTTTTCAAGTCGAACAATAAAACACATAGTAAAGAACCTCAGTCTGTTGGAATTACAGCTAATGAACGACCATTGACATCTATAACGGCCAGTGATACAGGGTTGACAGGTTCTTCAATTATGCCATCTGAGTGTTCAAATACAGCCTCTTCTCAATGTCCATACCCAGAGACCTTAGCTTCAAGTATTGGTCAAGATGCGGATGTGACCAATTCATCTTCCACTTCTACTGGTTCCACATCGTACTATATGGGCTTACCTCTTAATATTAACAGATTGTTGAACATGTATTCATCGGATTCGGTTCTTACAAGAATTAAAAACAAGGATAAAAGACAAACTCGATTGTTTGTTAAGTGTAATGTTTGTTGCAGTTTCATAGATGATGCTGAGAAAGTTTCATTGAACAGAAGCGTACCTCATGCATTCAGTACGGGAGCACGAACAGAAGGTAAGCTTGGAGCACAGCGCTTAATTTAGCATCTTCAGGGTAAACCACATGCAGCTGCACTAGAGGCAAGCAAATTACATGATCAGTTTCAAAAGCAGAGCGACAAACATCCTTGGCTGAATCTCTTCAAGAGATATAGAATCCAGGAATAGAATCCAGACTCTGTGGATGACTCAGCCAGACTCTGTACTGAACGGACGCATTTCCTGAGCTCTCTGATATTACATCTACTTTTGCATATTGCTAATAATTTTACTTTTGGAAAGTTTTGAATTTTATATACTTGCGTTTATATTCACATTGTTATAGTTAAGTAATTGAATATTAGTGGTTTTTAGCGATTTAGAAGTTTTCATAGCGTGCCGGCTTAATTTAACTTAAACTTGTGACGGTTATAAACTAATTTTTAACTGCGCGATGCCATCGCAGAAAGCGTCGTGTGTTAGGTGTAGGGTAAACCGGTGGTATTCGGAATTTAAAGATTATAACGACGGGCCTATGGCGATTACGGAGAGATCAGTTTGTTTCTTTTGCGAGTTAATGGAGGAAATAGTTGACATAAAACGCAGTGCACGTGAGGTAACGGAAAGACTTGCAACGCTTGATGAGAGCAGGGGTAGGGCTACGGTTGACGAAAGCCGAACCAATACTAACGTTGAAGACGGTAGTAATTTGAAGGGTGAGGTGCGTAACCTAGTTTCTAGTTTAGGTAGCTTGTCGGGAAGGTTGGATAGAGTTGAGGAAGGGGTTAAGGTTGGTTCGAGAGTAGTAGATGGGGATTTAGAGAAGTTAAGGGTGGAGCTAGGCCGCGTACATTAGGTGATAGAAATCCCCCCCCTATTGAGGTTTCGAACCCTTTCGCCCATTTGGAAAGGGACGTGAATGAGGGGGAAACTATTTTAATTGGGGACTCTTTAGTGCGCCATATGGACACAGAGTTCGTTGAACGGCATCCAACCAAGAGGAGGAGGAGGAGGGTCCGTCTCCCAGGGGCCAGGGTTGACAGAGTTAGAGACGAAGTGGACAGGATTCACGTTGCCTCCCGTCACTCGATGTTGGTGACGATGGTAGGGGGCAACGACTCGTATAGGCCCGATACGAGAGTGCCTGACCTTTTGGAGAGATATAAGGGGTTAATTAGGTCCCTAAAGGCGAGGTCAGATAGGTCTTTAGTTCTAGGTATTACCCCTCGGCCCGGTTTGGGTCTTAGGATTACGTCTAAAACGATATTTTTGAATACTAAATTAGAAGAGATTTGTGCTGAGGAAAATGTACCCTTCGTAAAGCTGTGGTCCGAATTCAGTGATCCTAGCCTTTTTTATAAAAGATGGGGGTGCATTTTAATGAAATAGGTAATGCTAGGCTAGGTAGTTTGATTGACGAAAACGTACGGAAGCTGTATAGGTCGAAGCCTTCTTTAAACGTTGTGGGTCCGGGGAACGCGGGCCCGACGTGAAAAATAGTTTAAAACGCGGGCCCGTGGTAAAAAATAACTTAAACGTCTTTTATTGTAACGCGCGTAGTATTGGAAATAAATTAAACGAATTTAAGGCGATAATTTATTCCGGCAACTACGATATAGTTGCTATCACTGAAACGTGGTTAAATACCGTGACTCGGGACTTGTTGGGGGGAACTTGATATACCGGGTTTTAAACTCTTTACTAATAATAGGTTACATAGGTTTGGTGGCGGCGTTTTGCTGTACATTCGTAATTCCCTTAGGGCTATCGAGGTTAAGATAGATTTTCCGGCAGCAATTAATGCGATATGCGTTGAAGTTAGGACGCGTAGTATTAGTTTTAATTTTGTTGTTGTTTATAGACCTCCCGTTCAACCTTTCGATACCGATACTAGATTTTACTAATTTCTTGGTAACTTTATTCACAATCGGAATAGTATAATTGTTGGAGACTTTAACTGCCCTAATGTTAATTACGAGACTTTTACTGGTAATGAGGAGGTTTGAGATTTATTGAGTTCATGGAAGATAATTTTTTACGACAGATGGTTACCGAACCAACGCGCGGTGACAATATTTTAGATTTGGTGATGACGAACGGCGAAAATATAGTCGATGGTTTAGAAGTAGGCGAGAGTTTAGGATGTATTGATCATCAAATTCTTAGGTTTAAGTTATTGATAGAAAACACCAAGGATAGTAACGTAATAGAAGTCCCTGATTTTCGTAGGGCTGATTTTGATAGTTTTGCTGATAGGATGAGAGTAGTGGACTGGAATAACTTATTTATGGGTAATGACACAAATTTGCATTGGGAGGCGTTTAAAGAAAGTTTTATGAATATTGAAAGGGAGTTTATTCCTCGTAGGCCCAAGCGCGCTAGAAATTATGGTAGGTCCAAGTGGTGGACTAGGGAAATAGGCGAGTTCATAAACGAGCGTAACAGAGCGTATAGACTTAATAAGCGCAATGGCACGGCAGCTAACTTTAATAGATATATCGAGCTTAGACGTCAGGTTAAAAAATCAGTTAGGAATGCTAAGCGTAATTTAGAGATACTTATAGCTGCGGATAGTAAACATAATCCAAAAAAAGTTTTTTGAATACGTCAATAATCGTAAGCCGATAAAAGATAACATAGGCCCTCTAGTGGATGTTAACGGCGCTTTGGCTTCTGACGCTCAGGCGATGGCGGGTATTTTCAATAACTTTTTTGCGACAGTTTTTACCGTAGAAGACGTAAATAATGTCCCCGACGTGGACGATATCGTTCCATTTAGTAGCGAGAATATTTTGGATGAAATAACTGTTTACGAGAGTGAGATTGCGCATTATATCGATAGGCTAAAAGTTAGCAAGGCTCCAGGCCCTGACGCTTTTTATCCCAGACATTTGAAAGATTTGAAAGACGTTATTGTAGGCCTCTTAACGAAGATTTTTAATCAGTCACTCGAAACGGGGATTATTCCTGAAGACTTCAAATTAGCTAACGTCACGCCCATTTTTAAAAAAGGCGACCGCACAGTAGCTTGCAATTATAGGCCCATTAGCTGACCGCCAATTGTCGGTAAACTTTTGGAATCCATAGTTAGGGATCGTATCATCGATCACTTAGAAAGTCGAGATTTGATTAATAGAAGTCAGCATGGGTTTCGACGCCATAGATCTTGTTTAACTAATTTGTTAGAATTTTATAACGAAATAGTGCGCGAATATGATAGGCATAGGGCGGATGACGTTATTTATTTAGATTTTAAAAAGGCGTTCGATACAGTTCCGCATAGAAGATTAATTGCGAAGGTTAAAGCGCACGGTATACACGGTCAGGTAGCTAACTGGTTAGAGGAATGGCTTCGTGCTAGGAGACAGAGGGTCGTAGTTAATGGTAGTGAATCCGGGTTGTTGGACGTAGGTAGCGGTGTCGCAGAGGGTTCAGTGTTAGGCCCATTGCTATTCGTAATTTACATTAACGACATAGGTGTAGGATTGACTAGTAACGTGTCAAAATTCGCGGACGATACTAAAATAGGCGGTAAGGTTGTTAACGAGGACGATATAAAGAGGCTCCAAGACGATGTAAATAGGATTATGGAGTGGACGGATAAGTGGCAGATAAAATTTAACGTAGACAAATGTAAAGTTTTGCATATAGGTTCTCGTAACAATAATTACACGTACACGATGGATGATAGAGAGTTTGCGAGCGTTGACGAGGAAGTAGATTTAGGCGTACGCGTATCTAAGGATTTAAAAGTTAGGAACCAGTGCCTGGAGTCTTGCGCAAAAGCTAATAGGATGTTAGGCTTCATAGCGCGTAATTTCGAATTTAAATCGTAGGATATTATATTTCCCCTTTACAAGTCCCTAGTCAGGCCTCATTTAGAATATGCCGTTCAGTTTTGGTGTCCGTATTTGCGTGAGGATATTGATAGGTTAGAAAGGGTTCAGCGTCGCGCCACGAAACTAATTCCGTCATTGCGCAGCAAGCCTTATGAAGATAGATTAAAGAGTTAGACTTGCATTCACTCGAAACTAGGAGATTAAGGGGGAAGCTTATTGAAGTTTTCAAAATCGTTAATGACATCGCTAAGTAAATTTTGACAAATTGTTCACTTTCGATAATAGTAATACTCGTAATAACGGATTTAAGTTCCGTGGCAGACGTTTCATTACTAATATCGCTAAAAACTTCTTTACGTTTAAAGTAATTGAGAAATGGAATAATCTTCCCGCGTCAGTCGTTAACTCTACCAGGTTAATATGTTTAAGAACCGTTTAGATAGGCATTTTAAAAATATTAACGTTGTTTAAAATAAAAAAACAATTGGCAACAGGAGCTCTGGGAGTCGTAATCGGGGATGAGTCTGTTGACGATAATGCCAGCTTGTAACATGCGAGCGTGTGATATGCCAGCAAAAAAAATTAAAAAAAAAAATTAGACTAACACGAACCTAGATGTAGCTCGTAGTGTAACTAACCCACTTTTGGTTTAACTTTACCTACTTTTTTTTTCTTTTTCTTATCCTCTCTTTACTTGCATGTCTGTAGTCTGCATGGTATGACAGTGAGTTAAGACTGTGTTTGCATGGTTTGTAAGTGTTCTTATTTTACTTCTTTTCATCTTTCACCTCTCCAATTTTCTCCGACTATTTTTCCGACTTGTCGGCAGTGGCCGGCGGATGATGATGGTGAGTCTTTTTTCTCTTTTTCTGAGTGAATGTTAACCCACGAGTGATTGGTGTTGCTACTTACTTAACCCCTTATTCTCTTCTCTCAACCCCCTACTCTTTCCTTTCTCTCGGGCCAACCTTAGAGTGGATCTTAGGGTCTTTGTTAGCCTTAGCTTCTGTAGATCTGTAGAACTACTTCGCCTGGTAATGGACTGCTACAATGACACTCAGTGTGAAACCGTATCAGGATATATCTGGCCATCAAGGAGTCTCACCGATATCTTTTCCGACCAACTTGTACAGAAGTTTTCCCAAGACTAGGATTGCAACATGGAATCATTTAGACTCACAGGTTCAGATATGCACTATCGCACGACAAATATTTACTATGAAATGTTGTCATGCATTGGTGCTGTATTTAAGGAGAATCTCATTGAAGAAATAAATCAATGCGATGCTTTAGGAATACAAATTGATGGATCATGTGATCGTCAACAACTAGGCATTAAGTTTGTGACTGCAAGATTGGTGAAAGATGGCGTTATTACTACACGTTTTCTTGCAGCTGTGGAGCCTGTTGAAGGAGGAGCTAATGGCTTACTGGAGGCTCTCGGTAGAAGCTTAGAGAGGCCTGGCGATGTATCATTTCAGTATAATAATCTAGCGCCAGAAGGCCAAGATTCAAGCGATGATGACAACACCGAAAGCGACATGAATGAAATTAACTTCAATGCACCTGTTTCCGACAAGCTGTTATCCCTTACAACTGATGGTGAAGCAGTCAACACCGGTATCAATTCTGGGTTGTGGAAGAAACTGAATGATGAACTACAACGGCTGATTCCTTGCATATGGTGTGTGCCATAGAACTGATTTGGCGTTTCACGAGTTAATCACAACTGTTCCTGAATTGAAGCGATGGTATTCCCAGGTGAAAGATACTGTTAAATATTTTCATGTCTTCTGTCCGTACCAAGCGTGTGAAAATTGAATGCAAAAAGCTAGGGTTGACGTTCAAACAGTTTATTAATCCACCAGAAGTACGATTTGCCCAACATATCCAAGCAACGTGCGTCAGTCCACTTAACAATCTGCCAGCATGTGTTGCTTTCTGGGAAAACATCTCCACACTGACGATAGAATCACTAAGCAACAGGTGTCTGGTTTTTTGCGTATGTGGGAGGCAGGAGGTCAGCAATATAGACTGACTGGTTTAATGGTTGACATTCTTCATCACTTGCCTGTCTACAAAAGGAATTCCAAAAAACAGACCTAATACTGTTCGATATTCCGGCAATCCAAACTCGACACATCGAACGTATCACGACGATGGTGGACAAACCATATATCGGTGGTTGGGAGGAGAAATTGGAGATGTAGACGAAGGTGCAGGAACAAGTAAACCGACAACGGATGACGATCAACACAAGGAGGCAAGAGAAGATACAGGTGCAGTTAGAAGGAGAGCAAGAAGAGCAATTTCTAATCAGTTCGTCACGTTATCAATTCGCTCTTTCAGTGTTATTAGGCATGAGACACTTGAGTCAATTAAGAATTTCTTACAAAAGAGAATGGACGAAGGAGCAAATGCGTCGTTAAAAGAAATTTCAGAGGTTTTTAATTCGACATCTGAAGTTATGGCCAGAAAGGCTAACATTCTTCTTCGGAAAATGAACAGACATTTTGACTCTATGAAACTTACTGACGATTGTATTGATATTTTTATCAACAATCCGAGGTTGAACGAACATGAAGACATCAACACGAAATTCAAACGTATTTCTGAAGCTGTGACCAAAAATTCTGACTCTCCACTTACAGCACTCGTGAATCTCGTTCTCACTGCAGCTCCACATTCAATGGCAGTAGAAAGAGTGGTATCGCATTATAATATTTTCCGTAGTGACAGAAGGCTTGCGATGTCATTGCAGAGTGCCACCAACAGATTCCTTATTGCATTAAATGGTGTTGGTGCAGGTCATTTTGATCCACGTCCAGCAGCAGTAAAATTTCTTCAGGCTAAGCGTCGACGATACAAAGAGCCACAAACATCAACCTATAAAAACAATCCAGCTGTAAAAAGGTTTTTCCGTAGTAATGGCGAAATATCTAATTGAGCTCACATACTAGGGAGCTCTCGCGTAACACGAGCACTCTTGAAAACCACCGTGTAACTTAAAATCGTATTAAACGAGGCAAGAAAATTAGGAATATGTTTCTCTTTACTGAAAGATTGTCTTCTTGTAAAATTTACCGCTAATGATTACACTGTTATCTCGTTTTTTTCCGAAATTGTGAAATATGAATTCGCGTTAAGCAATAGCTAACTGTAATAATTACTAACAGATGATAAATTAATGATGTATTACATACGTTATGGCATCTATGTAATGAATAATTTCGCAATTTTTTTGTATTTTTGTGCTTATTTTTAACTGCCATTATTTTTATTGAATGACTCATATTGCCTCCACAGTGACAAGTGAATAATGAGTATAATTATAAATGAAAATGTAGGTATATATGTTGAAAATACTTCCTTAGTCTTACAAATACAGTTTACTAATTGATTGCATTTTCTTATACGATACCCATTGTTTTACTGAACAGCTGTGTTTTAATTTTGCAGATATTGTTTTCATCAATATGTAATATGTATTTCACTTCTCAAAATTTACATGCAGTCTGATGATGTCAAGAAGACAAGATTTTAAAATTGTTTCAAATTAAATGCTGAGCCGATTCTGCAATCTTCTACTGGGAGTGCTGTTACTGGTTACAAAGATATTCAGTACCGACGTTTGTACCTATGTGGCTACTTGTGTTACACAGAGCTGGGCAACCGCACACAAAATGGGAGGTTCGCACCCGCACTTCCGCACCCGCACTTTGCCTCTTCCGCAACCGCACACCCGCACACCTCTAAGTTTTCGCACTTCCGCACAACCGCACCCGCACCCTATTTACATATAGAAAGTTTTATCGCAAGGAAATATATAAGTTTCCACTAATATATTAATACTTTTATAAACTTTTATTTAATATTTAATTGTGAAAATAAAGTTTTAATACAATAAAGTCATTTTTTGTTATGAGAGGTCAGAAAATTACTAGAATACAATATCATTTAATTTAATTTTGACTGGTGTGCGGACCAATCCGCACACCTTCCGCACTCGCACCTCCGCACCTTTTTACCGAGGTGACCGCACACCGCACCTCCGCACACCATTTCGCACTTCCGCGCAGTGCGAATGTGCGGAGGTGCGGAAGGTGTGCGGAACTTGCCCAGCACTGCTTGTGTAGTCTTAAAATTTTGGACTATAAACTTGTTAGATTGGAAAGTTTTCTGTATTGTACAAACAATACAGAAAAGGTGTATTTTAATGCAACATCACAATGACGAGTTTGTGAAATCACCCACTCACTAAAAAATCCTTAGGTTTAGCACTGCAACACCCAAACTAAGAAGGTACTACCCAACCTCAAATATGTCGTGTTTACCCCTCGTGAAAAAGTCAGAATTTGAGGAATTAGTTCAATAGTGACGTAACTCGGAAAAAAGGTTGAGAAAACCTGTTTCACTCGGTTCTCGAATTTAATGGATTCGCGCCTCCCTTATTATTAATCATAATATGCCAAATATTTAGATTATTTCACCCCTTATCTTTCCCAAATCACAATAATATCATACGATAGTACTTGAATTGAATAACCTTTATTAATAATAAAATATATACATTCGTTTTACAATTTACAATGACATGAATAATTGTGAAGCTCGACTATTTACTTTATTTAATTTGGCCATTAAGCTTTAGGCTTTACTGGGCTCTTATTAAAAATAAAGAGTTAGTTGTTATTAATTAATAACAAATAAATAAATAAGTATTATTAATAGTTAAAGCATGTATTAATCTTAAATTATCACTACCGACACGACAAATGCAAGGTCACCATTGAAGGCATTATACCAATACTATACAAAGAAACCAATATTATACATGAGAGATAAGAACTGAACAATCCCAAGAAATGCGTTTTTAATACTAGATTACACACGAGAAATTAATAATTAGTAGACAATATTAATGGACATTAATCCTTGATTTTTGTTAGTATGCCATTATTAATCGGGATTTCAACTTGGTTGAACTTTATCTTTATCAATCACAAGAATCTTACTTCTGTTCATATTCACTTTCTTATGCATCGTTCCTATCTTAAGCTTTGACAAAATGTGTTGCGGCTATTTTTAGTTTCATTTTCCGATTCACCCAAAAGCACCATATAACCAACATACAGCTGCCATTATTCCAATCTTATAAATTTACCTATCTACGAGTATAAGAACCACGGTTTCATCTCACGAATTATCAGTCATACGAGCAGAAAATATCCCAGTTGTACAGTACTCTAACATCAATATCGAATCATTCACTTGTCTCATCCTTAACTTACACAAGAGCACAATCCATATCAAAACTTCCGTTTCGTTCATAATCTTGCCACTAACACCATATAACTGAAACACATATTACAGGGCATAATTATTAACTTTATCATACGTGTTTTCCGATTTAGCTAATGCCAAATATACCTTTGCCTTCTCTTCTTTTCATTTAGTTTTTTCCATTCAAAATCCTTGAAAACAGCTCATCAACCCATTCTCTGCCTCTTTGAAGCCACTTTACTGATCTCTAACCAGTTTCAGGGCTGGCAGTAAGAAACCCAAATCTGGGTCAAATAATGTTCTTTGTGTTTTTTATTTTCTTCCTCAGAGATTACTGACTCACTATTGCCTGTCAGTGGCAACCACAGTATTTGTAATTTCTAACTAGACTATTGAGTAACTGAGATACAAAATAGATAATAAAAACTGAGTAAACAAAAACTGTCGAAATGATATCAGTGCCCTCGCCCATATTTGTGACCTTAAATTTTGATGCAAGGACCCAATTCTTGCTCACGACACACCGTCTTGTGATGATCAATGTGAGTATAAAGTTTCTTCAATTTATGTTCAGCAGTTCAAAAGTTATGGCGCGGACCTTTTGACCTTTTACTTCTGACTGTAACCTTGACATTCGATGCAAGGACCTGACTTTTACTCATGATACATCGTCTTGTGATGATCCATACGTGTATGAAGTATCAATTTATGGCACGGAGAAGAAAGGGTGGCGGAAGGACGAACAAGCGCAATCCAGTATAGCCCCTCCAAATTTATTAGCGGGAGCATAAAAAGTAATCAATAGAGTGAAGACTGAGGTAAGAACAACCAAATTAGGCCCATAATCACAATTCAAAGGACTAAGCCTATACCCAAGCAGCTTGGATCTTGAAATTTGACTGGAAGTAAGGCAGTTATGTGATAAAATGATAATTAGTATTGTAACTATAGTTAAAATTATATTTCAAGGTTTGCAAATAATTTTAATAAGTCTTTATGAATAAGCCTGTCAATAATGATTTACATAAATCATAAAAAAGTAAGAGAGAAATGAATCCAATAAAACCAATCCTGATCTTAGTAATCTCTCTTATTTTGTCTCGTCAATGTTTTCCTAATACTTTTCTAGCTATACTTAAATTTATACCTCTATAGATATTAATTGCAGTCAATCATTTCTTTCACTTTTTCCTATGAAGAGAGCAATGCAGCATTGTCCAATCACCTAGCATACTCCCACACTTTCTGACAGATCTCTTAAGCTATTTTACTCTCTACAGTAGTTTAGATAGCCTACAACTAAGGTGACCAGATTTTCTGGAGTTAAAAGCGAGATATCTCTTGAATAATGAATAGAAATATTGCGCTCGCTTACATCCAATATTTACTGAATGCCCAAAAATCATAATTAACAAAAAATTAATTATTTATAGTTGAAAATAATATCGTACCTTTGATATTTTTGTATACATGTATTTGCTTTACGGCAGCAAAAGTTCCTTAAAGTCATATTGTTTACAGGTAGTAATTTTGATAAGACGGGACATTTAAGGTCCCAAAGTGGGACATTTAAGGTCCCAAAGTGGGACATTTCCGCGTCCCCTAAAGTTTCTAGGGAACAGCGGAACATATACAGTAGCTCAAAAGTGGGACAGTCTCGCTGAAATCGGGACGTTTGGCCAGCTTACCTACTAGAGGTGGAAAGAGTACCAAAATTTTGGAGTTGTACGATTATGAGTACAGTATTTTTTTTTGAGTGGTCGAGTACGAAGTACGAGTACAAGTATACCATTTTAGTGCTTGAGTACGAGCACGAGTACGGTTTTTTAGTGTTCGAGTACGAGTACGCAGGTCAGAGTGTGGTTTCAAACTTTAACTGATGCTTGGCTGCTTGCATGAGCAAAGCTTATTAGACTATATGAACGCATTGCATTGAAAAGGGAAAAAATGTGACATGAAATGAACAAAATGTATTTACTGTTACATATATATCGCAGTATACTGTAAATTTTTTCTTTACCTACCTATTCAGTAATAAAACACAAGACATGTTCTTCACTAAGGTTTTTCGCTACAAAAGTTGTCACTTAGTTATTAATATTATAAATGTAAAGTATTGCATAAAAATATAGTAAATAGATCTTAAAATATAAACCATATTGAAATTAAAGTTGTAAACTGTTGCTTTCATGGTACACTGGGAGTCTAGGACACTCAGCCCGGCAGAGCTGGGCACTTGCGTTTTTTTGCGCGTTTTTTTGCGGTACTGCGGTACTGCGGTACTACTACCGCACTACCAAACCGGTACCGCATAACGCAGTACCGCAAAGGATCGCTGAAAGTACAGCAGTACCGCTACCGCATTCAAATTTCCCGCGGTACTTTCCGCGGTACCGACCAACACGGTAGTACCGCAGTACCGCAGTACCGCAAAAAAAACCGCAAGTGCCCAGCTCTAGGACAGATCCTCATATTTGAAATTAGTTTGAATGCAAGTACAATTACAGCGATTTTAGATTATATTGAGTATGAGTACGATTACGGCAATTTAAGATTACTTCGAGTACGAGTACAACAAAAACCGTACTCGAGTATAAGAATACTCGAGTACTGATGTACTCTTTCCACCTCTATTACCTACAACCCTCTATACTTCCTCTGCAAACTGATACAGATTTCTGTATATTCCACTAAAACTGCATTCACATTTGCACTCGTTCATCTGTTCCAACTACTATCTCACTGATAGTTAACTTTTAGTTAACCCACCGAAAAGTCCATGTAGATACTTCTTACATTTGGTCCTTGACACAGCGATAGCATTCCCAGTTTCCAAGCTTGCCTGCGTTAAAGGAAATCTGAAAACTTTGGAAATTTTGATAAAAAGTGTGTTCAGAAACCTTGTTTAAAAATAATGGAATTTTATATTTGAGCTCCTGCTGCATTTATTCATTTTGAGTATTTTAAAAAATAGAAACTATCACGATTTTTTTTAGGGATATTTCCCCTCCTACAGCAAGAACGAGAATGACGGCTGAAGGGTTGTTGCACTGGCAGATGGGTTTCATAAGTTTAAATAAAATAAATCTTCAAGTTAATCAGATAACACCAGTAATAAACAAAATATTTTTCATTCTGTACAAATGATACAGAAGATAACTACCAATAATTCATAAATAGTCAATACCTTCACACCCTTTTACCTACACACTGACTTCCAAATTATTTAGATACTACCGCTACCAATAAAAATTTATTAATTGCTCACCTGCTTTTCACAGCCAAGGAATGGGTACTGCTCTAAAATTCCCGCAGACGGTACAGTATACTAAGGCCTACTAAATATGTAACTACATCCAGACATATCCTTTCCAGCAAATCATAATAGACATCAGGGCGCATTTCATCAATTATATAAAAATATTTCAGAACATTGAAAAAAACATTCTTTAATTCCATGGACGGGGGCATAAGATTCACCTTCTTTCAAAAATAGTCCCATTTGTCTCTTGTATTGTCTTTATTATCCTTGGATGAAGTTCAGCTACAGTATATCATTTTTGGTCTATCATTTCTACTACCATACATTTTCTGCAAAATCTGTTTGCTGAAGACTTACATCCATCAAGATTATTATTTTATGAAAATGAATGAAAATGAAAAGGTTTATTGGCAGACTATAGTCCATATGACAAATATTATTAATACAGTGACAGTTTACATACTAAGGATAGAAATATATACAGTTGATTAGAAATAATACAGTAATGTCGGAGTTAAGTGGAACTACAGACAGACGTTTTCCTACCAAGAATTCCATAGCTTAGAGGATAAACGGCAGGATTCATGGATAGCTTGGATAATCGGGTTGGTTGATTTTTTTAATTCTTTGCATTAGACTGTATTGAGCACGTCTTGTTACCTCGAGAAGCTCGGGACATTGCGGGTGGCAAACATTTGGGAAGCTGAGCATCTCGGGGGTAATTTATGTAAGAGTCTAAAAGACGTGTTGTACAGCAAATTTATGGTTCTGCCAGAACCTTTTTTATAATTTACCCAGAGTTGTTGTCCATATATATTACTGCAGAAAGTACAAAAAAGAGTGTCTTTAGCTTCACTTGTACAGAACCGAAAGTTCCTTAGTCATATTCGCTTTAGCACAAAGGCTTCGAGATTGTTTTCTTATATCCAAGTCATCACTCAAGGAGCTGGTAATAGTTTAACCCAAATACTTAAACTCTTGTACTTCCTCAATTACTTCACCTTTCATTTTAAACCTAATATCAACTGGCTGATTATAGCTTTTAGGATGAAATTGCATAACCTTAGTTTTTGTAACATTAAAAAGAATATCATGTTTCTCGAATACACTTCACAGACTTTTAGTAGCTGATCCAGACCTTTAACAGAGGAACTTATTAACACCAGATCCCGCAAGAGGAGCCAAAACATTCGGATAGGACAGTGTCCCTCCTAACAGTAAAAGATTGGTGGGAATACCAAAATTTCAATAAATTTAATATGGACATGGGAGCCTTCCTGTCATCCAGTTTTTTAAATAAAATATTGTGGTTCACTCTATCATATGCCTTACTTATATCTAGGAAACAGCTATAAATAGTTGAATTACTGTCAATGTATTTAGATATTGTTTCTTTAAGTACATAGATACACAGGTCAGTTGAGTGGGACCTTTTAAAACCAAACTGATTAGGAGATGTCCATAGGTAATCATTTAATCGGAGTAACAAGAGTTTTTCTAGTAGTTTCGAGAAGCAGGAAGCGACAGCAATAGGCCTGTAATTATTGCTGGACAGAATGTCTCCATACTTATTTTTGACCAGAGGCAAGATATATATCCTCTTGAACTCTGCAGGGATATAACTATGAGCAAGCATGGCTGATAAGAGCAATGACATATGCAGACATACTACGTCATTGGAATATTTTAAGTGCTCATTCGATAAGTCACCTACCCGGCTACCCCTGACGCAGAACCAGTCTTTAACTCTTTAATTAACCTCTTTACTTCAGGAACTGATATCAAAGTATTTTAAGATATCCTTTAAAAACCAGAGTTTTACCATTTCCATGAAAATATACCTGAATGCCTCCACTTTCTGGCTACAATATTTTTTCTGGTGTGTGTGTGTGTGTGTGTGTGTGTGTGTGTGTGTGTGTGTGTGTGTGTGTGTGTGAGATTTTCCAAAATGCATGATGGTAAAAGAACAAAATTTATTGATTTCACAGAGGATCTAAACTGTGAAACAATATTAAAAACCTGAAAATACACTCCTGTCATCTTCAGCCTTCAGGGCTTTGCCAACCTATAATCATTCATATGATGTTGCATTTTTAAAGAGGGTGCTTTACAAAACTGTTCATTATTTTAACATAGGGATTATTATGATAATCTCTGAAAACTTTATTAGTAGTTGGATTCTCAAACTCTTGTTCATAAAGATGATTCTGAGTAAAGCTTATAGCTTAAAATGGTTGGCATTTTCTAAGATTTTAGTATTGGAATGTATTCATAGACCATTTACATACAATTTCTAATACGGAATAAGTTCTCAATCTACAGTATATAAAACTGGTTGAACACAGTGAGGCATTGTTTCAATAATTTTTTGTTGGGTTGAATCCAGGGGTGTACTGCCAATCAATTAACAACCGATTCGATATACAAGGGACGTAAACGGGTGGGTAGGTGAACTTCAACTTAATAATGTAATGATTTAAGACATACTGTAATATAACTTAGCAATACTTAATCATAATATTTTTTACTTTTTACTACAACAGTAAACATGAATTTAATCAATATTCCAAAGTTGTTAGAAAATATTTGATTTATTAAGTCACGTATGCGCACTAACAATGGTATTATTGCTTGTTTCAACTAGAAGACTTAGACGCCTACTGAATAAATATTTTAATAATATACTCGGGTTGCCATTTTTGCACTTTGTCATTTTTGAAGAAATAAAAATTACCTGCACAATCGCCATCTCATTAAATGACATTTTTTTTCTAGAATGTAAAATGGATTTACAAAAAATCTTTCGGTCAAATACTAAATACAAGTACTCTTAAAATTATACTATCAAAACACAAATACAAAATAACGTATTTTAAATACGACCCAAGTCTGCCTACAGTAAACTGACTGAACTCGTATATGTTAAATTAAATTATCATACTTTCTTTTAATATTTTTTAATACCCACTTTCAAAATTAACAACTGGTTCGGCAAACCAGCCAAAATTTAACAACTGGTTCGTGCGAACCGGACTGAACCGTCTTCAGCACACCCCTGCACACTGTTGAGATTTTGAAATTTTTTGGCAAAAACACTTTTTTTTTTCAAATATTTTTATTTATTTTTTTTTTTAATCAATATTAAAACTAAACCTTGTTGTTTCAGAATCATAAATTCTTTAAAAAATCTAGCGTCATTTTTGTTATACAGTATTTCCTATCTATCAAAACAAAGTGCTAGAAATAAGGGAGAAAATCAAGAGGTGTTGACAATCCTCACTCTAAATTTTTCATTATCACAGTATATTTTTAGAGAGTTTTTCATGCAATCATATACTACATGCTTAGTTGTTTTTGAGTTATTACTTAAAATATTGATACAGTATATACATATAACAGTTTTTAGGATGGTTTCTTTACACTGTATAATTTTTTACTGATTTTTAAGGGAGTTTTATGTTATAATTCTCTGTACCAACGAGTGACATCAATTTTTATATTCATTTTTTGTTATTTAAAAGATACAGACTTGTTTTACTGTGTATCACTGCCAATATTTGCCAAAACCTCAGGATTTTGCGTTTTTTTTATCTAATTTTGAGTGAAATGTCAAAATTTGTTAATTTTTTTTTCAGTTATTATTGGGCTGCACTTTGACATGTGTCAATGACTAAGCTGTATATTGATTGATTTATTTGTCAAAAATTAAATATTCCGACCTATATAATGAGCCTCAAAAAAGGAAAATGCCTTTAAAGCCATTCTTATGGTCAATTGCTTGCCTATCAGCTCTACTAGATTCAGAGAGTCTAGAGATCTACTTCATTATTTGGTGTAAACAAATGATCCTTTGGTGATGTATGAAGAAAGTGAGGCCTTAAAAGTTACAGATGATGATGAATTGAATGGACTGTTAATTTTGTAAATTATTTTTGTGTAAATTATTTTTCTTATTTGTTGTTTATGTTATGTAATTAATCATTTTTAATTTCTCTGCAAAAGGATTTATATTTTTTGCTAAATATTCTCAAATACTTCTTTCAGTTATATTAGTTAATCTAAGTTAATTATATTTGCTAAAAATCACTTTAAAGAGCCTAGGACATCTAAAAAAAAAAAATTAAAAATATTTAAAAACCAATTTCTGACAATATTTTCAAAAATCTCAGTGTACCTTGGTTGAATTTCTTGACAGTAAAGAACTGTGATACAACCAACTACGTAATGAGGTTTGTACTGACTACTTTCAACATGTAAGTAAAGTTCAAAAGACTTCTCTGAAATATAGTTTAATTCTTTCATAATATACATTCGTGTTAACTCTGTGTATATGCAATTAATTTAATGAAAATTTAAATAAGTGTTCTTTATTAACTAATAATAAATTTTGTTATACCTAGATTACACACGAGCAATGAATAAACAATAGTAATGCTAATGTACATTAATCCTACATTTTTATTAGTATACCATTATTAATCGGGATTTCAACTTGGTTTTAAACGAATTTACATTCACAATATTTTTTAGATCAGCATTTAAATCATTCCATAGTTTCAATCCAATAAAAATGGGTAGTTTTTGAGATGAAGACAATCTAAATTGAGGTACATCATGCTTTGATCTATTTCTGGTCTGATACGAGTGGATTTCTTGATGAGTTACAAAATATTCATTTACCCATTGTAAGTTAATGATTTTGTTCTTACACTTGTAAATAAAAATAAAATCTGCCAGTTTGATTAAATCATTAAGCTTTAGTAATTTTAGCTCTTTGAATAATGCACTAGTGTGTGATCAAGGAAATTAGCATCAGATATAACCTTATTGCTCTTTTTTGGATGGCAAAGATACTGTTTAAAGCGTTGTTAGGGGAGTTTCCCCAAACAAGGGTGCAGTACGTTATACAAGGAAGATCTAAGTTTAAACATTATAGCAACGCTCCTTGAAATCTTTTTCGCGTTTTGACGTGTTTTGACGAACTCCACGACTTAATTAAACATGATATTAGTATTTGTTGACGCATCTTTTATCAAAAGAACAGTGTGTATTTTAAATACACGTACAACACTCCTGCTTCTCCAGAGCAATCTGAGCTGCCTGCATGCACTTACGCATGAAAATAGGTCCTGACACGTTCTGTTTCCGACCGCTCAGTAGATCGTGTTCCGTGTAGAGACCACCATGGCCGAGACCGAGATCAAGACTAGAAAAATGGTCTTGAGACCATATGCAAATTTTGCATTTATTCAATATTGTGTAATGCCTAATTCCTACGCTTTGTATTTCACAGTCAGGAATAAAGAATCTAAAGAAGTTATCAAGTGACAATTGCAAAAATTACTCATAATTTATTCATAAATTCATAGTTTGACATTTTCCAGCAATTAACTGCCTATTTGAAACAAGATAAGTGTTCGCTGCACTTGAGGAACATCAACATATTCAGCAGTGATGTAGTCGAGACCGAGACCTAGACCAAGACCAGAATAAAAGGTTTCGAGTCTAACATCACTGGTGGAGACCTTCATTAAATTATAAGTAATACAGTCATTACAAACTTTCGTCTATTTCATTAATTTTCCTTCTTGGTAGAACGTTATTGGAGTACGATTTACACCATCAGAAATAGTTCACTTTGGAAGTAGAAAGCCTATATTGCTAAATTTTTTCAATAAGAAAATTTGGTGCTACTATAGCGTGATTCCTACCTCGATTCGGCGGTCTACCTTTTAATTATAGCTTCTTACCTTGTTTACTAATTGCTTGTTTACATTCCAATGTCCATCGCCCTTGACGATTGGTTAGGTTTAGTCATGATATTTTCGTTAGTTTTAACGAAAATATCGTGACTAAACCTAACCAATCGTAGGTAGACCACATACTATAGTAGCACCGAAACTATTTTTTAAATAAATAAAATTGAATAATAAATAGCATTTTATATTTATTATATTTTCATTTATACCTTGGATAGGAATCACACTCTACAGTACTGTAGTTTCGAACCAAAACGGGTAGGAATCACCCTATCTAAGTATCGAAGTCACTGGTAGGAATCACGCTATAGTAGCACCGAAAATTTGAATGAGTAAAAGACTGGCTTTTACCAAAACTTAAAGGTTTTCTTTCAAACATAAATGCATACGTACGCACATACATGGAATATCATGCAATGATCACCCGCGATTTTGCATAATGCAGAGTTTACCCCACCAGGATTCGAATCCAGGAACTCTTGATTAGAAGTTGCAGGCGCTGCCACTGAGTTACGACAGGATAGAAGTTAACACAACCTGGCAAGTATGTGAACACCAGAGGAAACAAAGCTTTCGCGCCCAGAGGAGTTTTCACATTAACCCTCCTATACTCGAGTCAGTGACAGCATTTAATTTAAATCAACGTGGTACAGAACAGGGGTAGGGTTGCCAGATGTCCTCCACAAAAATACCGGACACCAGCAGCCGGGGGTAGGCAGGGGTGTAAAAAGTAAAAATTTATTTTCTTCATTACTCGCAAATCGGTTCATTAGATGCTTTATAAAATCAGTTAATTATATGGATAAATAACACTTTAACCTGAAAATAATATTGCAACTGATTTACAAATAACATTGAAAACATTTAGATATTAATGAAAAGAAATCAACTTTATCCGCATTTAACATTTATTCGAACAAAATTACATAACATGCACAAAATTCCATCCAATACAGCGCTGTGAAACTATCCAATTCTTTACCAGATCGCGATAGAAAAATATGTAAAATAATTATTGACTTTGAAAAACAACAAATTATGGTTAACCAAAAAAAGCAGACGATCTATGAAAGCTACACGTATTAAGAAAAAATAAAAAAGCAAAGACATAACGACGTGGTTTACTTTTACGTGTTCGGTATTCTTTGATTTTTTTAACCGGACAGAGAGCCCAAATACCGGACTGTCCGGTTCAATACCGGACACCTGGCAACCCTAATACAGGGGTCCTAGTCGCAGTTGTGTCAATGCCC
Organism: Bathynomus jamesi; assembly: GCA_023014485.1. Taxonomy (NCBI): domain Eukaryota; kingdom Metazoa; phylum Arthropoda; class Malacostraca; order Isopoda; family Cirolanidae; genus Bathynomus; species Bathynomus jamesi. The sequence goes on from JAJOZX010000127.1 coordinate 383,532, forward strand.
GCAACTTCTAATCAAGAGAAGAGGTCTTGGGTTCGAATGCTGGCGAGGTAAACTTTGTGTATTATATACGAGTGTGTATATATATATATATATATATATATAAATAACTTGATTGAAGGGTTTGTTCTTGGGGAACCAGAATTTAGTAAGGAATAAAAGGACGAGAAGGTGGTACATATTTATTAGTCAGACGTTTCGGAAATTCAATTTCCATCGTCAGTGAAATATTCAAAAAATAGTTTGAATATTTCACTGATGATGGAAATTGAATTTCCGAAACGTCTGACTAATAAACATATACCACCTTCTCGTTCTCTTATTCCTTACTATATATATATATATATATATATATATATCATTTACAGAATCTAAAAATTGCACATAAAATAACTAAATGTTCTCAAGGTTTTGGTTCTTTGTATAAGAATAAAATAATGGTTCATGATGAGAATAAATACTACCGTTATTTCCGCTTCCATAACTTCATTTACTTCGGGGAGTATTTGGAGGGATTATCTAGAGGAATTTAGGATTATACAATCATCCCTTAACATTTAATGGATGATGAAACCCGTTTCTGGATGTTAACGGGAATAAACTTCGAGACTGGTGGGTATCGCTCCTACGACGTATAATCAACTCTTGATTTGTCCTTCGTCAGAAATTATAGTACCCGCTACGGTCCTTTTGGTTGACGAGCATCGAATCCATTGAGGGTGAAATGATTACAGAATTTGAGATAATTACAACTAATGACTTTAGAGTCCTTTCGGGCCTAATATAAATGATTATTTTCGAACCTTTTCGTGGGTGAAATGAAGCTTCAAATTAACCTATGCGAAAATGATCACTTTCAGACAGTGCTTAAAAAATTTGCCAATTTATTACCAAATATCTACTATTTTGTTTCAATTTATTTGGAAGAATCAACCCATCGCGAGAGTGATTTTCTATACATGAGCTATTGACAAGGTTTTCATTACTCTTAAATTTGGAATGGGGCTATAAATACAGCATAAAACGTACAATGTAGGTAAAACTATCTATCGTGTTTTATGTTTAAACTATCTCCTCATCAAGGGAACAATAAATAAATTTAGTGTAAGCGTTTACGCAGATTTTTACAAGAGTTATCCCACACGGGATATGACCGAAATTTCCTTCATGGGACAACTACCAACAAAATTTTTAATAAAAAAATGGAATAATGGACTTCAATGAACCAGATATAAGTACATTTTTTGTTATATACATTTAATAATGAGATTATCAATGTTTAATTAAGATTAAATTTGCTTTTTATAAACCATGATCGTCATGGATACACATCATACATGTAGAACGTAATACCATTTTCTTTTTATACAAATATTTAATGGGGCTATTTGGTTTGAGAAAAAGCTTTTGAGACAAATTGCGCAGGGTCGGAGAATAAAGAAATCTTTCTCAAAGGTAAACTGATAAACTCACGAAAGGAACTCAGGTCTTCAATAATGGCAAACTTCGTGGCCTATTCCACGATCTACACATTACTCCTTGTGTTACTTACGGACTATAAACAACAAACACTCCAACAACCATTAAATTGAACAAAAATGAAAAAAAAAAGAATTACTCCCCTACCCCCCCAAAAAGAAGTAACGCAGTTAAAAAGAAAACCCAAAATTACCCCCATCAAGTCTTCAAAACGCGCTTAACGATATGGAGAAAGAAAATAATCTTCGGGATCAAACCATTTCCAAGACAACGTGTCGCCTCTTTACATCTACGATTAGCGAGAGTTTTATTCTCGTGGAAGAATATCAGATGATGTTAGTCACCCTCCCTTTCCTCAGTCTCCATCGAAAGGCGATCGCGACGTTTCATGATAACCGCTGAAAAACGCTGAAGAAACAGGGGCGAGCAGACCTCTCGCATCAAGGATGATCAAAAAGGAGGAAGAAAAGGAGATATCAAAGGGGAGGAAGACAAGAAAACAAGTCTGAGCAATACTAGGAAAAACTGAACACCTTCTATAAGGCAATCACAAAAATGTCATGAACAACAGAGTTCTGGTCTCCTAAATCAAAGCGAAAATGAGAACGAGAGGCAAGCTTTAACCGTGATCAAAATTAAAACCCTGTCAGCCTCAACTTAACCCATAAATACTACCGACAGATACTGTACGCATTACATACTTTCAAGTTGGCGAAGAGTCCATGGGACCCGTCAGTAGCACTTAACAAAAGCATTCAAGCTAGGAAGGCCTAACCATCTTTACAGGATGTAGACTGCAAAGCCAAGAAAAATTGCGCAGTATTATGCTCGCATATACGTGAATGATTATCATATATGATTGGTTTACAAAGGGATTAAAAATAAAATAAAAAAAGTTTTACTATTGTGTAAAACACTGCATCGTGAATGTGAAACTGGTCAAAAAACTCAAACTCTCAAAAAAGATTTGGACAACCATTTAAAAAATTACGAATGAGCCTCAAAACTTGCTTTTTTAATCAATGACACAATTATTATTTTTATAATTACAAAATACAAATATCTAATTCACGTCAATCCTTTATAAAATAAAACTGAGGTCGTGTCTGCCACGATGTACATTTACATACATCATACTTTCAAACAACATCGTCTTCGCACGACACTACCAAACACACACACACACACACACACACACACACATACACGAAAAAAACTAAATGCTAGGTTAGGTAACAAAGTCATTATGATTCGAATGTTGTGACCTTTGGAATAACCTTAACCAAAAATTTGAAGAGTCAAACTCATTAAAAACTTGTCAAAAAGACTTTAAAAGAAAATTCATCCAATCTTGTATGCCATAATTTTTTTTCTCGTCCCCTCGTTTGCTCCTGCATCTTTTACGCGTCTCGTCGAATCTGCGGAAGAATAAGTTCCGCGAACCACGTACGCTATTTTCACCTTTTAAGTTCTCAGAACTCATTAAATGTAGGATGCATTTATTTACACATATATAATACTTCTAACGTAACCGTTATATATATATATATATATATATATATATATATATATATATATATATATATATATATATATATATATATATATATATATATATACTGTGTGTGTGTGTGTATATATATATATATATATATATATATATAACCACTGATAATTTATTCCAGCATTTAAAACGTTCCTACCCATCTCTAAGCTAATTTTTCCTTCATCTCTCCCTAGTATGCATTGGGCAATATTGTAAATAACACTGTAAATAAAGCATTGTTTGCTCGCAAATGGCTTTTTTTTTTTAGGTGTGTGTGTGTAAGATAGAATACACACTGTGATAAATTTACTAATTTAACAGGGCGAAAAAATCTAAATAAGAGCACCATATGAATTTACAGACAAAACCCCGAGGGTCCACTCTAGAAAAGCTTTGAGTCTTTGTAAGTCTGTAAACTCTAACAGTATTGACTGTTTTAAAGTACAGAAGTTCAATGAAAGTATATATATGTGTGTGTGTGTGGAAAACCGAACATGATGGAAGCCGAACGTGGCCAACGGGTCACTAGTGACCCGTTGCCCACGTTCGGCTTCCATCATGAAAAAGAAAAACTTCAGTATTTGTCATTTACTTACTCGGACTATAGTGGATTTAATTTTCCTAGAAGAGTTCCTTGTCCTATGCACGGTCTGTGTGTAACATATATATATATATATATATATATATATATATAAAAACGACGCTTGTATAGAAGAACGTTCCGCACAATATGAGGAGGGAGAACGAACAAATGAAAAATGAGGTAACCACCCGGGAATCGAACCCGGGATCTTCCGATTGCCGGTCAGATATGCTAACCACTACACCATGGGCCTCGATTAATCAGAAGTCGTAATTCTCCTACATACGAGCAGAAACCTCATTTTTCATTTTTTCGTTCTCCCTCCTCATCTTGTGCGGAACGTTCTTCTATACAAGCGTCGTTCTTTACATTAATTATACTGTGTGTTGTTTGCAGTTAAAATGTATATATGTGCGGCATGCGGGAGGTGCCCCCCCAGGGCATTGGTTTCTGCTCGTATGTAGGAGAATTACGACTTCTGATTAATCGAGGCCCATGGTGTAGTGGTTGGCATATCTGACCGGCAATCGGAAGATCCCGGGTTCGATTCCCAGGTGGTTACCTCATTTTTCACTTGTTCGTTCTCCCTCCTCATCTTGTGCGGAACGTTCTTCTATACAAGCGTCGTTCTTTACATTAATTATACTATGTGTTGTTTGCAGTTAAAATGTATATACTATAATATATATATATATATATATGTAAAATGTTATAAATGTCTAGTAATATAAAGGCAATTTATTTGAGCTAATTTCGACGAAGTGGATCCTCCAACGAATCACATGAACTTAATGAATCATGGCTAACGCTAATTAAAACAATATACTTTGAATATTAAATATTCAATGTAAGTACGATAAACGAAAATAATACGATTGAGCTACTTAACATCCAACCAAAAATAATATCCAAATGAAATAAACCTTCCTTTTGATGTTCTCATTTCTCTTCATTTTTCCTCCATCTTTGTTTTTTCCATTTTCTTATTAATTTTTTCTCCTTTTCTCCATTTTTCCACTATTTTTTTCCTCCATTACGAATTTGATGCATGAAAGCATCGCTGCAATGATATTTCTTCTGGCATATAAATTCTTATTTTTGCTTTGAAAAAAATAGCCTGCATATATTTATTATATATGAGGGTGCTTTTTTTTTTTTTTTTTAAATTAACCTCCATAGAATTTTTGTTGTTTTCATTACGCTCCTTTTGTTACTTGTTTTTTCGCGTACATGAAACATTTATTGAATATAATGTTAATAAAGACATTTACTTTGTCCCATTTTTTATTTATTTTTTTTCATTATATAACTTCAACCTCATTTTAATATTTTAAGTTACATCATTTCCCTAATTTTAATTCTTATGTAATTCTTTCAACATTTGTTCAAACAGTTCGCATGTTAAGGATCGTGGTACCGCCTTCCTCCATCTCTACATCTCTACATCTCTACATCTCCACCTCAACATCTCCACCACTACATCTCCATCTCTACATCTCCATCTCTCTCTAGTATGGAATTTTTTTTCTGTAATTCCGACTAAACTCCACTCCCTTTTTCCTTCCCTCCCTCCGCCCTTATTCAAGGCAGCGGAAGGAGACAGAAGGAGGGAGGGAAAGGCGAGGGGAAACTCCCTTCAGCGGCGAATTCCCTCTTTATTTTCTTTTTACCAGAAAAGATTTAAGCTTAAAAAATAAAGACTAAATTCAGAGGCATTCAACACAATTGTAAATCCCTCGAGAGAATAAGACGTGCAACGCAATATGATTAGTAAACTTGAAGTCCATATTGTGTTCCACTGTTCAAGGTATATCCACCTGAATTGCTCAAATAAATTTCACCCAAAGAAGAAATTTTGTCGGCACATTCTTTATTTTATTATATACGCGCACTAAAAATAATTTATTTATATATATAATATATATATATATATATATCAATGCTAATGTCGAAATGCAGGATATGTGGTTGAGGTAAAATATTATTTGCATATATATTCTGTATGTGTACGTTTTTATCAAATATTTTCTCCCATACACATGTGTATATATATTTTTTTACGTCATGTGAGAGAGAGAGAGAGAGAGAGAGAGAGAGAGAGAGAGAGAGAGAGAGAGACTTAAAATGATACAAAACTCTTTCAGAAACTTGTTTTACTGCAAGGCACAAAAGGAGAACGAAGAAGTATGGTAAATATATACACAGGCGCTCGAGGGGCACCAGCAACGCTCGCGTATGCCACTCATCACACTCGAAGAAAAACACAAAATTAATATACTCGAAGAAAAGTCAGTGACGACATGAGAGAGTATGTATGGTTCATAATTTTTTTTTCACACACTAAAGTGACGCATAGTATGACACTACAGTTCATAACTATAATAAGAACATAACTAAAAATCTGACAACTTAAGAACCTAACCTAACCTAATCGACAATATAGTCGTTGATAGACTGTCAAGTTGATCAGATATCGTAATCCCGACGATACCGACAATTATCCGTTTCTTGATGTTACATTTTCGTGTATTCCCAATTTCTTTTCCAAATACAAGGAAAATACAGGGTGATTCACTCGCTGGTAGCCCCAGAGTATCGCTAACATAATACTCTGGGGCTACCAGCGAGTGAATCACCCTGTTTAAGTATACTTTTCATATGATGTCGTTCCTATTCTCATCCCGTACGAAATTGAGGATGCTCCAAGGGAGGATTCCAAATTTGGGAACTCTTCAATAGTTTGGGGATAAAGTGAGAGGAAATAAACCTGCTTTTACCTAATCAAGATCTACTTAACTTAACTCAATATAACCTACTTTACATGCTCTAACCTAACCTAATTTAAATTTCTTTACTCCAACCCAAGTGTAGCTCACGTAGTCTAACCAAACGAAGGGGTGGGAATTCCTGTGACAAGACTGGGAATCAATCGATTTGGGGAAACCTCCCATTCGAGGGTCTCTTTTTTTTAATTTCTCTTTCACATGATTTTACATTTATTAGTATATGGTTAAATGTGCCTCGGTGGTGTAACAGTCAGCATTGCTGACTACGAATCCATCAGTTCCGGGTTCGACTCGCTTTGCGGGTAGGTGGAGTGCAGTTCACCCAACTGTTTGTTCATCATTCCTTCGGTTAGTAGATGAATGGGTACCAGAAAAATCCTCCAAATGAGGCGAGAGGCTGCATAGGCGTCGATCCTGAAAATTTGTTCACGTCCCCCCTCCCAATCTAAAAAATAAAAACTACACAAATACCTTAAATCTTCCAAAAACATATATTAAATTATATTAAAATTCTTGAATATGAATACATAAGTAGGCGTATGTAGGCTTAACCCTTCAGTACCTTTGGCGATTTTCTGGACAACAACAACAACAACAAAAAATTCATTAATAAAAATGTATTTAGATTTATATTAGTTTGAAGGCCTAGACAGCTACGAGTGTTTTATATGCTAGTTACCTCCTCCTCCAGCGCCTCAGTGCGTCTCAAGACATTTTAAAACCATATGAGAGTGTAAAAAAAATAGTCCATTATTATTCTTGGTACTGAAGAAGGAATTAATCGAAAAAGTTTGTTTCGTAAAGATAAAGTATTTGACATAACATTTACACAACGACATTCTTCCAATACAATTATTATATAAAGCGATATAATACCAAATATACACGTATGTAATGCCACGTACACTGACTTCATCTTATTTGGATATGTAGGGAATGATAAATGACGAAGAATGAATGATGAGCTATGTTCATTTATGCACGCCTAAACGGCCTAGTAATCTGCACCAAATTTAGTATGCACATTAAGGGAGAACCAGGGAAGGTTTTAGTAACAACCCGCTCCTCCCAGTTTCCCCTTTTTGTCTCATGAAGACTGTAATCTGGCGGTTATCCAGTCTATCCTTGAGATCAAGCTACTACGTAGTTTGGTCATCAGAGTAGCTTTTAAAAGTTAGTGAGTGTAGCCTTGGAAAAAGCCTTCGGCCTCGCGGCTGGAAAGGCTAAAAACTTAACGAGGAAAATTAATTTCAAAACTTTGGAGCCTTAATTTCGAATTACTAAACAAAACATAATTATTACAATATTACACTACATTATTACATTAATTTTTAATCGTATTTGTACTCCATATTTCTACATGTAAAACAGTAAATAATTTTCCAATTTGCAAACACAATTTATATTCTAAAACTTCTATATACAAAACAAATATACGAATAAGAAATAAGAGTCCATTTAACTTCCGAAAACTCTCCCTCATTGTGATTAAAGACTGATTTTCTTTAGTTTCGTGTAAAGTTCTAAACTCAAATTTATTTATTTTATTTTCATATTTATTCTAAAAGATGAGTAAATCCAATAAGATAATTAAATCTAATTTGGTAACTTGTATTTTCTCCTTTTTTTATATACGTAAAATAACTATGGTGGAATAGGATAAGTTTGTGTATTTTTCAGTCAAGAAATCGCAGCAAATGGGACACAATCTATTTTACGTCAAATCGAAATATGATACCTGATGAAGATATTTTTTGACAGTAAAGGCACTTATGCTTGATTTAGGAGATCAGGATCATTATTTCCTTTTGTATTGGCATACAATCTGTGCCCAAATTAGTTTATACAACCCATGGGTTAATCGAAGAAGAAAGTGATCGCATAAATTGATCTTACTAATACCTGATTAAAAAAAATATGATCATTCTTATTTCGAATTACCCTAAATGAATTAAATTTCCAAATGATCATTAAATATTGTTCCGAATGATAAAGCGCAATTACTCAATGTTTAACCACAAAAAACCTATTATAATTATAGGCTGTGCTTTATAAGACAATAAACTCATAATGAGAGATGTAAATTATTGCATTCTTTATGATAATTCTTAGAACAATTATATTTTGTAATAAATGGAATAGTCAGTTCGTTCATTGCTTCGCCTAGTCTTCCTCCTTCGTATTTTTTATTTTTTTTATCTTTAGGCCTTTTGGAGAAGGAAAGAGGAAAATCTGAATAATCCACACGAACAACAAAATTCAATTCAAAAGTCAAGGTTAGCCCATAGAGAGAGATAAAAAATAACATTTCAATCTATACTAAAACTTAAATCTACTAAACTCGAAGCTACTAAAACTCGAATCAAAGTCGCGTCGTTTCAGAGTCAGCGTTTCTACCAAGTACTCCACCAAGAAGCCCCAAATCGGTTCGTTCGAGTGAGGCCAATATTTACGCTGTTTGAATATGCTGCATCCAACTCCCTCCCTTTTATAAAGCGTAAATTCATCTTAAGTGCAATAACCGCACTTGAATATGATTGAAAGAGAAAAGGCATTTAGGTACGGTCATTATATACTTTATATACATTTATATACTTTATGAAGGCGAGGGTGTTGAAGGAAGCATGGTCATACAGCGCAAATATTGGCGACGCGACTCGGGTTTCGAGATCCACTAACTTTCAACTTTTATGCCTTTTCTCTTTACGTTCGTGTATATATACTAGGGGCACTCAATATATTTTGCCCCACCCTTTTTTCTTAGCTAAATAATAATCCATGGGGCTGAAATGTCTTTTGGGCCGTAAGTTTGAACTTTCTGCGCTTCACATAACCGGATTTTTTCCAAGTTGAACCTCCCTTCCTTGCATAAAACCGCTTTTAAACGCCCTTGTATAAAACCGATGGTTAACGCAGTTTCGAAAGTGGTGTCTGACAGTGATGTGCGTCGTAAACAGAGAGCTGTTATCGAGTTCTTAACCGCAGAGAAGGAAACAGTTGGAAATATCCACAAACGTCCACAAAACGCTTAAGGAGATGCTGTTGTTGATCGAAGCACAGTTGGACGCTGGTCTAAACGTGTGAGATCATCGGAGAGAGGGAGAGCCAGCCTCGATGATGAGCCACACAGCGGTCTCCCGGCATCGGCTGTGACATCTCACACTGTGCAACGTGCTAACAGCATCATTCGATCAAATCGGCGTGTCTACATGGAGCTATCACTGGAGCTACGAATTAGTGAAAGAAGTGTGAATACGATAATTCAGCAAGTGGGATACTCAAAAGTGTGTTTACAGTTTGTTCCTCGCGAACTGACTGAAGATCACAAAGCCCAAAGAAAAGAAATTGCTTCTGAGTCGTTGGTTCGATACGAGACAGAAGGGGATGACTTCTTTCCACGAATTGTGACTGGGGATGAGACTTGGGTACAACACTTTGAACCTGTAACAAAACGCCAATCCATGAAGTGGCATCACGCAGCCTCCCCACGCAAGAAAAAGTTCAAAATGGCTCCCTCTGCAGGAAAGGTTATGGCCACCATCTTCTGGGACATGAAAGGGGTGATTCTGGTGGACATTATAAAGAAAGGACAAACAATCAACTCAGAGGCATATTAGGGTGTCACTTTTGGACGTTTTTTGAAAACGTTATGGTGCTTACCTCCTATATTGTGACAAATTGACCAAAAACCATGAATAAACCAAAACAAAGACAATCGGGTAATATTTAGGGTCCCCCCCCCCCCATTTGAAAAATAAGCCCCCTATTCACACAAAAAATGGTGATTTTTGGAGATATTTTGGTCATAGTTTCCTTACTAATCGTATTTCAAAAATTTTGCTACCAAAATGTAGAGAATAATAATTCGCTTCAATCTGAATATTTTTTATTAACCTTTGAGTTAAATGTATTAAATTTTTTATATCTTTGGTCATTTTTATGCATTTTCTAAGAGAAAAATGCTGCTGTTTTATATCTTTGGAAGATCTGAACTGCAATAAAATATTATCTTATATACTTTGGATGTCACCGCCATCCATAGAGCATCATCCCAATGCAGCTTTGCGGCGATGGACTTTGAAAATATAAATAAAAAAGCAGATGGGCTTAAATAAGCAACACTTTTTTGGTTTAGAGATTCAAAGTGGGAACAACTTTGTACATGTTTAGTAGATTAAAATTAGTAAATTTTGCAAAAAATAAAATGACAACTGTAGACTTAAATTTTTATTAATCTAAAAAAATATGCAAAGCCCCATCGGTTTTTTTAATTTTTTATTATGAAATACAAACACAAAACAATTTTAATCAAATAGAAACAAAGTGCTATTCTTGAAATTATAATGAAAAATTGTAAATGAAATGAAATTATAAATGGAAAGAAATTACAAATTCAAGAGACCTTGTTTGGAAAACTTTGGGCAAACACGCCTGTTTTCCTCTACAACTTGAAGCAATGCCTGAAATTCACCTTCATCCCTACATGAGCCATGAAAATCCTGCAAAAGTTTGATACCTCTTTCTGCAGTGTCATTAACAACCTTAGTTGAAGAGAGTATTCTCTTCAGCCGTTGAAAATCATTGTTGCTGTCCCACGTTACAGCTGGAGTCCTTATCCAATCTCCCGTTGAACCAAGGACTTTGAATACAAACCATGAGTTTGGATCAACTAATTGCTGAATTTTAATTCGTTCTTTTAGGATGGGAAATATCGGCTTACCATGTTTGAATTCTGGTGGTTGATTGAAAGAGGAAAGTTTTTTGGCCACCTTGTCCTTTTCACTATGAGGTAAATCTCGAAAGAGAGAAGGAGTTACAAGTTCTTCAGATCGGTACCAGTAATGACCTTTTAGAGTGTTGAGGACAGCTTCCGCTACTTCCATGTCAATCTTTTTGTACTGAACTAATTCGTTGTATAGGAGGAGGTAATTTTCAGGAGCCTCAAGTGGGTTGGTGACATAGCCAGTACTTGGAGTAGATCAGCGATGTAAACAAGCATACTCTTTCCAGCTTTTTTATTGTAACATTATCATATCCGGCTTGGTCTGAAAATGCTAACATCTTATTCGTATACAATATGACAGCCATCCATCTGGCGTGATGGAGAACTCCTGGCTTGATCCAGTGTATTCCTCTGGCAGGAATTTCTCCTTAAACGAGCATAGTTGTTTCAGCTACCTCTTTGTAATCATCCTTGGGAAGGCTCTGGTTATCTTTGAGCAAATCTGTCATAAAATCTATGGCGCATTTTTTCAGGTCCTTGAGATGTCTGTCATTGATAGATAGCTGTTTGAAGGGTTGCTTAGTATCTAGCTTCTCCCATATAACATTTCTGAAGGTCTTGAAAGATTCGTTTTCGGGTGAAGTAGATTTTCCAAATACCTTTAGCCATAATATTTTTTTTCCAAAGAGGTCTTCCAGTACTTTACAAGCCACTTTTATCCAGCCAGTATTTGATGAAGTAGTATCGAATACCATTCCGTAAACCTTATCCTGTAATTTCCATTCTTGGATTGTGCTAAAAACAGTACAAGCTTGTGTCGATCCAGTTGAGACACCGATATCGGGTATCGAGAGAAGTTTCTCAACATTCTCTCCCGATATAAGTATTGCCAATCGATCCTGCTTTCCTCCTGAAACATTCAGTATCATTTTGCTGTCCCAGTGGACTATACAATATTGAGGTGGGTTGAGGTGTCAGCAGGTGTCAGCAGTAGCTTTCCTTGACTTCTTCGCAGCTCGTGCAGAAGTACTTTTAGATAATGACATCTCTTTTAAATCTAGCCCACATTCATCTGCTACCACAGATGCAAATGTCGAGCGTTGTCCGAATGATAGTCCTAAACGATCAGCTGTATTAGATATTAATGTTGACTGTAGTAACTTAGGACGTTTTGATGGGCCTGGGCTCGGAGTAAAATCATCTTCACCGTTAGTCGAGTCCACTAACTCGCCTTCAGATGATTCAAGTTTGTGTCTCTTCTCTAATGCTTTTCGCTCTTTTTCTTTCAATTTTCTTCGTTCTTCACCTTCTATTCTAGCAGTCTTTTTGCTCAGTTTGGCTACATAAGCTCTATCGATCGGACCCAGAGAATATATTCTAGCACTTCGCTGATCTTCCAAAAAGCGAAGATCCTCATTCGTCAAGGTATCATTTTGGATCTCATTACATACATTTTCAGTTGATATATCAAATAAGTTATCTAAACGAGACACAAAAGATGTTTTTTGGGTTTCATAACATTTCTTCTTTATATTTTTACCCAACTTATCATGCTCTCTTATCAAATCCCACATTTTTTTGGGTCCTTTCTGCTTTCTAACGGATTTTGATGGTATGCCAGCCATAATCCACACCTTTTCTACCTTATCTAATACTCTCAAAATATTTTCTTCCTTTGACACATTGTCGCTTTTCATTTGATCCATTCTCAAGAAGAAAAAGTGACTGAGAACTTCACTATTCGTTGGAACTTTGGAAGCATGCTTCCTTCTCTTGCGCATATGTCTTCCACTAACTTTCCCAATAAAGAATCATATTTTCTTAGGTCTCTTCTTAATATTGGCTTACTGTTAGCCATGACTATTGACTAATTTAATAAACTATGAAATTATGCAAATCTATAATAGAATTCTGAAAGCAAAGCAAATTTATCATACATTTGGTTATATTTGTATACTTTTTGTAGATGAAACCTGGAAATATTGTAAATAAATGTTATAGAAATAAAAACAGAGGGAAAAATTTCATAAGGTCCACTCAAATATCAGCACCGTATACAACTAAAATAGTTGTAAAACGTTCACAACAAGAGGATACCGTTATTCTCTACATTTTGGTAGCAAAATTTTTTAAATACGATGATTAGTAAGGAAACTATGACCAAAAATATCTCCAAAAATCACCATTTTTTGTGTGAATAGGGGGCTTATTTTTCAAATGGGGGGCGGGGACCCTAAATATTACCCGATTGTCTTTTGTTTGGTTTATTCATGGTTTTTGGTCAATTTGTCACAATATAAAAGGTAAGCACCATAACTTTTAAAAAAAAGTCCAAAAGTGAGATACCCTAAGGCATATATTGCTACCCTACAGAGAATCCACAGACGTATAAAGCGAGTTCGACCGAAGAGAAAACTGGAAGACGTCCTTCTTTTGCACGATAACGCAAGACCACACAACAATTTGCAAACAAGAGAGGCCATCACAAAAATGCGCTTGACTGTGTTACCCCACCCTCCTTACAGCCCGGATTTGGCACCTTCAGACTTCCATTTGTTTGAGCCAATGAAGGATGCTATTCGTGGAAGAAAGTTTCAGAGTGACGATGAGTTTGTTGAGGAGGTTAAGAGGTGGCTCCAGCGGAACTCAGCGGACTTTTACCAGCAAAGAATAAAGGCCCTTGTTTCGAGGTGGAGGAAAGCCGTAGAAAAGGATGGAGACTATGTGGAAAAATAAAAACTTGTAAAAAAGGTATGTAACTACTTGTATAAAAAATTTCTGGAACTTACCTTACAAGAAAACTTGGAAAGAAAAATAAAGGTGGGGCAAAATATATTGAGTGGCCCTCGTACTTGACCACTCTAACCGCAAGGGCTATACATGCCACGTCGTAACACTGCTTCGCGATGGATCAGAGAAGTTAAGCGACGTTGTGTCTGGGTAGTAGTTGGATGGATGACCTTCCTCTAAATCTGGCTGTAGCGACCCTTGGTTGAGAATCCACATAAAATTTAGGTTCCCTTCGTTAGCTGTTGCAATGGTCAAATCTTCCCAAACCAAATAAAAAAGTTCTGCCTTCAAGACAATGGTAATAGAGGCCTTCTTGAGACCTTGTTTGAGTGTAAGGATTGACGAATGACGTATTTCGTAAACGGTGTTTGTACTGCCAGCATGATGGAAACAAGCGGTTGATGCCATTTTCCTCCGTTTACTCGTGAGTGTGTGTGAGTCACTCAGAATGTAGTCAAACAAATAAATTAACTACCATAGCTATTACACTTTGTTTTAAAGATCTGCTGTCAACATACTTTCGAAGTTAAACACAGAGAAAGCGGGTAATGCGGGAGAGTAACCAGAAACATTATCGTCAATGACACCGCGAAAGTAAAGGTTTCTCGCTTCTTGTACCTAAATTACGGACGATGTCAGCAACTGCTGTTGCTCAATCCTTGTAATTTCTTCTTATGAAGATGTCTAAAAGACAGAGTTCAGATATAAGGTGACCATGTGTAATGCGTGTGTGTCCTAGGCGGAGACGGGATAAAATCATTTCTTTATGGTGGGACCGGTGGAATGAGGAGGCCCAGTATCCTAATTGCGGTTTTATCTTGTGGAGTTTGTTGTGTGTGGCCTGGTCCCATTCGCGTTGCCAGATGGAGCGGAAATGGGAGCGGAGAGTCGGGAAGAAGTCGAAGAAAGGGAGGGGCTTGGAGGAGGCTGGCAGTAAGCAGGCCGTCTTTGCCGTGCGGTCCGCCTCCTCGGTACCCTGGATGCCGACATGTGCCGGAACCCAGCAGAAGGCGATTGTCCTGTGTTGGAAAGTTATTAAAAAGTGAAAGGTTTGCTGGATGGTGCGGACGAGCAGATGGGGTGGGGGGAATCTCTCCGAGGGAGAGAAATGCGCTTTGGGAGTCTGAATAAGTGACAAAGGAGCTGGCAGGGTGGGTGCGCACAATGTCCAGGGCCTCCATAACCGCGAAGCGTTCTGCTGAGAAAACCGAGGCCTCGCGGGGCAGGCTGACGCCTCAAGAAGGCGGCTGGGCTAGTATCACCGCTGCGGCGGCCATACCAGCCTCCGAGCGGGAACCATCTGTATAAATGGAGACAGTGTCCGGGTGTTGGGTTGCGGGTTCTCGGAAGAGTGACCTGTATAGAGTAGCGATCGTGGTAGTCTTTGGTAGGGCACACAGGTCCCTGCAAAACTTGATAGGGGTGAGGAGCCAGGGAGGGTGGATGTTCTATGAGATGGGGACAACTGAGGGGGCAGGCATGTTGGAAAGGTCCAGGAAAGAGCGGACCGCTTCAGTGAAGTGCCAGCTTCGCCCCTGGGGTGGTAATTCAGAAATCGCCGCCCATAGAAGCGAATAGGGTAGTCTCTGCGCACGAAGGTATGTCCTCATGAGGAGCAAACCCCGTCGGAGGGCGAGAGGGAGGTAATTGCATTCCGCTTGGGGGCTGGAGGCTGGGGAAGAGCGGAAGGCACCGGTGGCGAGGCAGAGGCCCCTATTCAGTACTGGGTCCAAGATAGAGGCAGGCGTTGGAGGCTGAGCCGTATACACACCGCCATAGTCCAGCTTCGATTGGACCATTGAAGTGTAAAGGCGAAGCACAGAGCGTCGGTCTGCGCCCCATGTAGTGTGGGAGAGGTGATCTAGGAGAGCGAGGGGACGTTGGAGGGATTACTTCAAGTGTTTGAGATGGGGAACCCAGTTGAGCCATCGGTCCAAAATGAAGCCCAGAAATCGCGTGGAGGGTACCACCTCAAGAGGATCGCCGTTCGCCGTATAACGTGACAGAGGGGACGGGAAGGGTTGCGAGTCTTCTTCTGCTGAAGAGCATACACTTTGTCTTGGGGCGGAGAGGCGGAACCCCACCGACGTCGCTCACCTTTTCATCCGATAGATAGCGAGCTGAATTTGCCGTTGAACGACGGACGGCTCCCGCCCCGTGAAATAGATCGCGTAGATGGAAGAACGGATGGTAGGTGGAAGGCATTTTGAAACTGTGTTCATTACTATGAAAAAGCATAGAACACAGGATGCTTCCCTGTGGGACCTCGTCCTTCTGTATGTAAAAAAAATTGATAGGACGAACTGTCCACTGTCGAAGGCATTCTGTATGTCTCGACTGAGGAGCAGGAGGGGATCAGTAGTGGAGCGGAATTGTCTGAAGCCGGACTGGGTAGCCGGAAAGGAATCACTATTTTCGAGGAGGAAGGATAGTCGCGTAGCGACCATTTTTTGTAAGATTTTGTAGGCACAACACGTTAAGGCGATAGGTCTGTAGTTTGTGGAATCGAGGGAATCTTTACCAGGTTTGGCGATGGAGATTACATGAGCCTCCCTCCACCGGGAGGGGAAGGTGCCCTCTATCCATATGCGGTTGTACAGGTCTAGTAGAAATATTTGTAAGGTAGGGTGGATGTGCTGGATCATGCTGTACGAGATATCATCCGGGCCGGGGCAAGGGAATCTTCGAGAGGCCGGTGCCGCCTGTAGTTCACGCATGGTGAACAAGCGATTGTAGGTGCTGTCTAGGGACAGTAAAGAGGAGCTATTGTTAGGGGCGGGTACGAGGGAACAACTGTCCGAGGAGGAAGGAACGGCGGCGAAGATAGAAGCTAGGTGGTTTGCCACCGATTTGTGCTCGTATAGAAGTCCGTCGTTAGTCCGAAGGACCAGGGGTCGGGAGGGGACATGTCGCCTCTCGACACCCCGTACCTTCTTTCAGATGGTAGCTGAAGGAGTGTTGGTGGTGGTGGCGCCGGGTACAAAGGAACGCCAAGAAGCTCGGCGCGCTTTCTTTATCGTACGGCGGGCGATGGCCCTGGCCCGCTGCATCTCCGTGCGATGGATGGGGAGTCGTGTACGGTAGAAGCGTCGAGTAGCCTTCTTCTTGCCGCGTATGGCATCCGTGCACTCTGGGGTCCACCAAGGTGTCCGTCGGATGCGGGGGTAGGCGGAGGATCGTGGGATGTTAGTGCACGTAGCCGCTACAACGACTGATTCGAAGTATGCAATGCACTCGTCGGAGGATGGAAAGTGGCCAGTCGTAAGGGTTGTAGATGTATTGTCGTGGAAGCAGGACGGGACCAGTTAGTTTTGGCAATAATCCATTTTTCTGGTACCCGAACGGTCTGGTCGGGCCAATTTAGCGTGAGTTGAACCGGGAAATGGTCACTACCATAGTCTTCCTGAAGGACTTGCCATGTGAAATCTAGGAAGGCATCGGTCGAGACGAATGACAGGTCTATACAGGATGGAGTGCAACTGGTGGCATGGTAGAATGTAGGAGAGCCATCATTGAGGCACTCAAAGGAGAGCTCGGTCATGATAGTAATCATGGTCGGGGCCATATAGGTGGTGTGTGTGTCCCCACAAGGGGTGGCGACTATTGAAATCGCCCAGTATTAGAAAGGGCCTGGGGAGTTGTTTTACCACCTCCACCAGGTCATCGCGGGAGACTTGAATGTGGGGAGGGAGATATATTGAACAGACGGAGTACTGTCTATCCAGGGAAAGCCGGGTAGCAATCACCTATAACGGGGATCGGATAGAGTGTGGAAGGGGACTGCGTGGTGTACGAGAATGGCAGCCCCCCCCTTCTAGTGCAGGTAGGATACAGGGTGGTGATATAGGAATATCCAGTAGGGCAGGGCATGAGCCTGGTCCCCAGGATTAGCTCTGGGAGACAGACACACACAGGATGGGAAGAGGCAATAAAATATTCCTCTGCAGTTCCAATGTACTATTGTAGTTTTCGAGGGTCCATTATTCGATGATGGGGGATGGGTAAAGGTGTAGGTGCAAGGGGGTTGGGGTGTGAATGGAAATCTGGGGTTCGCGAAAGCGAAGGTGTGTCAGGGGCATGGCTGGCTATCTGCCGTTCATCAGAGAAGGAATCGGTCGGCTAGTCGACCTCAGCGGAGAGTGCGAGGTCGAGTAGGGCCAGGAGGGGGCGCTTTATTTTCCATAGTGGCACCTCCCTGCCTATCTGGGGCCTCACGACGGACTCTGGGTGGCGATAGGAGGAACCAGAAGGATCGGGTAGGTGGGAGGGAGGACGCGCTGAGAGTGGCTGACAAGGAGGGGGGTCGTGGGTGTTGGGGGGAAGGTACTGTGGGGGTGGAAGGAGATGAACCAGAGTGTTCTCGTGGAGGGGTGGAAAAAATGGTACCAGGAGGCAAGGGCAGATCCATAAGACGCATGGGTGCGGCCGAGCTCCCCTTGGCCACACCATGTAGTTGCGCCAGAGCCGCATCCACTGGATCCTTGGGGAGAAGATATTGTCCAGAGTGGATCTCGTCGTGAGAAGAGGGTCATGTAACTCGGCTACTATTGTCAGAGTCTGTGGGGGTAGATTGGAGGGATTTCTGCGGTCGGGTGATATGGTCCTCGTAGACAAACTGGGGGGTGTAAGGATCCGAGTCGCCTTCTTAGAACTGGGGGGAAAAGGCAGAGGCCTGTTGAAAGGCCGGAAAGTCTGGCGACTCGCTCCGGCGTCTCCGCCTCGTCTGCTTACCCGGGCGTTAGGTTCGGGCGGGTGTGTGCATACAGTGTTGGGAGGGCAGGACTCGAGGTGGACGGGGCCTGGGGTCCTGGTCCCAGATTTCTGGGGAATCTTTAGCAGGTGAGGTGCGTGAAGAGGAGGGATGGTGGGGGACAGGTGGTCGTCGGGTTCAGCGAGGACTCCCTTTGTGAGGGATGGGAAGCAGTGGTCGAAGGGGGTTTGAGCGGCAGACCAGGGCAGCGTGCCGAGTGGACAGAGCCAAGGGCAACGGCGTAAGATACCCCCGGCCTCACCTCCCGACTCCGCACCCTGTCTCGCGCTTCTCGGAGGCTAAGGAAGTCCGCTACCTGCAGGTCTCGGACCTCCTTCTCGAACTTGAAGAAAAGGCATTCGTGGGATGAAGAGGACTGTGCGCCTTCGCAATTGGAGCATTTGGGTGTGTTGGGGCACTTGTTTGGGTGAGTGATTTCTCCACAAGGAACACACAGTTAGTGCGGTTGTCGGCAAACTGAACTGACGTATCCGAACTTGTTGCATTTAAAGCAACGGGTCGGGTCTGGGATGTATGGGTGGACAGTGAACTCGCACGACGTGCGGCCTCCCATACCCCATACAATACCGTCAGGAGAAACTAAGGTGTTGAAGGTAACAAGTAGGCGTGGGGTGATGGAGGGGGTGCCTCCCTGTCGGGATGTGAAGCAATGGATCTTAGTGACACCCTGGGGTGCGAGGTCCTCCAGGAGCTCGTTCACTGTGATCAATAATAAGCAGGTGGCATAAATAGTGCCCTGACTCTGGTTCAGGCGAGGGTGTGGGGAGACGGACACCGAGCATCCAAGGACCTCAGTGAGGGAGAGGTGGGCTTTCGTCTCTGCGGCTGAGCGTAATTTTATAAGGAGGGCGCCATCCCTCTGTGGTCGCACATCACAACGGCTAGAGTTGCTACGGGCTCGGATCGCCTGAAACGTCCGTTCAGAGTTGGTCGGAAAGGACCCAGAGATAGTCCGTATCACTAGGAATTTGTGGATACTTGGAAGGGATAGGGAGGCTGTAGAATCGAAGTGGACTGGGATATCCAACGGTCAATAGGATGAACGTGAATGCCGACTTTCCCGTCCGCCGCGGGACTCTCTCCGTGGCCGACGGCGGGTGAGGGGGGCATACGAGGAGAGCAAGAAGCCGGGTTTTGGAGGCAAGTCTTGGGTGGAACTTGACTTGTCCGGAGGCGGCTGAGGTGGGCTGGGGCGAGACCCCTGCTCCAGATTGTGTATGTCTAAGTGCATGTTGAAGGTACAGGCTGGGGTCGGTAACAGAAGAGGAGAGTGCAAGTGTTCCGCTGCTAAAGGAGAGGCGACCTCCTCAAGACGTGGTCTTCCAGTGGTAAAGGACTCAGGGGCCTGGTTGCCCAACACCCGAGTTCTAGGACAAGAAGTAATGATTTCCATATGTTATTAATGTTGTAGAACACGGACCTTGGGGATGCGAGAAACTGCCTACTGGTGAGAAAGGGAGGCCGAGCGCAGACCGCAGGGGGCGGGGTACCTCGTCCCCAGGGGACACACCGTCGGTTTAAAAACTGGGCCCCGTGATGCGAAAGTTTTCCCCCCAAACGGCGCACAGACCCCAGTCCCCCAATCCCATCTGCCCGGACACCCAACCATCCAACACAGTGACGCCCTAAGGGCGTCACCTCCGGAGGACAGCACTGGAAACCCGTACTGGGAGCCAAAGACTTTAGTGGCTCTTAGCCCGGTCTCCACAGTAGCCTGTCCGGCATGGGTGACCCTTCCGGGGGATAAGACCCCACCGACGTAGCCCACTGGGTCAACACGGGATCGCACCCACCACGACAAGGTGGCCACAGTGGGGGAATAATATATATATATATATATATATATATATATATATGTACAGGGTGTCCCATAAGTCTGGCATCATAGGAAAAATAATACAAAAAGGCAAAACAAAAGTTTTTATTTACAGAACGTGCTCAGTATGTCCACCATTGTTTTCAATACACAAATTCAGACGTGATACCCAGTCAGCAAGCACACGGTGAATGATGTCAGGAGTAATGGTGTTACATGCCCCAATAATGCGCTGCCGCAAATGTTCAACACTCCTAGTTTTCTCTGCGTATACCAGCGCTTTCAAGTGGCCCCAGAGATAAAAATCTAGTGGCGTGAGATCCGGGCTTCTAGCTGGCCATTCCACAGGCCCTCGACCTCCTATCCAATGACCAGGGAATTGTTGGTACAGGTATTCCCTTACTTGGGTGCTGTAATGTGCAGGAGCGCCGTCTTGCTGGAACCATGTTGGGAAATTTCCTTCTTCGTTCAAGACACTGGGAAATGCTTCTTCCTTGAGCATACGTAGGTAGGTGCCTCCAGTGACATGTTCATCGAAAAAGCGGGGGCCTATGATGCGATCCTTCCAAATGCCACACCATACCATCACCCGAGATGCACATTGTTCCTTTGAAGAGGTATACCAGTGAGGGTTGTTTTGAGACCAGTAGCGGGTGTTCTGTCGATTTACCTCACCATTTCCATAAAAAACAGCCTCGTCACTGAACAGAATGGATGGACGGGAAATTGGCATCCCGAGCATATTGTACCGTAGCCCATTCATAAAATTCCATCCGCCGGTCGGGATCATCTTCGCTTAATTTCTGTAGGATCTGAAGTTTATATGGATGCCATTTGTGAGCCTGAAGAATGCGATAGATGCTACTTTTCGACACTCCTCTCTCGGCAGACAATCGCCGAAGAGACTTATTGGGACTTCTGTTAAAATGAGCCAGGATAGCAGTCGCTGTATCATCGTCAGTGGACCTCCTTGAAGGTCCACTGCGTGGTTTATCTTCTATGGATCCTGTTTCCTTAAACTTTGCAACAAGTCTGCTAACACAACTCTGTGTTATTGGCTCGCGGTCTGGATGCAGTCTGTTAAATTCAGCAGCGGCCTCTCTTTGACTCCGATTTCCTATGAGTAGAATTATCTGGATTCGTTCTTCCTTGCTCACAGACATTATGGCCTGTAGAAAGAGAAAAATATGAATTATGGTTTGTAGAAATAGAAAAATATGAATTTCTCCTATGATATCGAAAAATCGATATATATATATATATATATATATATATATATATATCAGGGATGGGAAACTGAATCGAACTGGAATCGATAAACTGATAAAACCGATATTATTTTATGAACTGAAATAAAAAAAAAACTCGAACTGAAAAAAATTCTGACAACTAAAATCGAAATTCGAACGGAAATTGAAAAACAATCAAAAACTGAAATCTGAATTCGAACAGATTAAAAATAACAATTTTGCGTTTCAGTTTTGAGGAGCATTTGGATTGCAAAAAAATACAAATTACTGAATTATTTTCCTTTTTTTGCGACTTAACATATGTATGGATTTAAAATATCCATTTATCCTTTAATTCGACGTGGAACGGCTTTTTTCTCTTTTTCAGACTGATTTTAAGTCCTCAAAGAAACAATTTGTTGCCCAAAAACATTGACAATATTTTAATGATCGCTCTAATTTTAACATGCGAGTTTACGAGGTATTGGTATTTTGTATATAATAAACAGAGGTGCATTTAATTGTTTTATTCCCCTTTCTAACACTATTATTATTTATATATTTTATACGTGTCGTGCGCTTTAAAATTTAAAAAGTGTACGAATTAATAAAACATTTCGAATTGAAAGTTTTTTGTTAAATAAAATTTTATGTGAAAGAAATGAAGCGAATAAGTAAAAAAAAAAAAAAAGATGAGTGTTTCGTGCTGATTCAGTTGGCTATAGATGCTTACACGTTTAATCATACAAAAGTAAAGATTGTTACTAAAGCAAATTCTCTCTGAAAAACACAAATCGAATGCAAATACAAATATAAAATTAAATCTGAATTTGTCAACAGGGTACCCCCCAAAAAATAATATAAATAGTACAAAGAAATTCTTAAAGAAATCTGAAAAAAAACTGGAATTGAAATTTAAATTGAATCAAACCGAAAAATATAAAACTTGAATCGAAAAATAAACTCAAATCGAAAAAAAATTAAAAACTTAAATCGAAACTGAAATCGATATTTTTGCAAATTTGAAATGAAATAAAAAAATGGACTTAAAAATTTATCTGTTCCCTTCCCTGATATACAGTATATATATATATTAGTGATGGATTGAGTGGTCGGTTTTTCACAACCGCGGTTGCGGTTGTGTTTGCGGTTGTCGAATTTTTTCCAACCGCGGTTGCGGTTGCGGTTATCATATACTAGGAAAAATGCGTAATTATTAACTGGATTTAGCCACTATAGTGCGATTTAGCCACACTTGGTACATAATATATACTAAATAGTATTTATTTAGTAAATACCTTATGTTGAACACAAGTTTTGCAATACACCGCTACCGCTATTTGTGTGTTGCAAAACTTGTGTTCAACATAAGGTATTTACTAAATAAATACTATTTAAATGAAGTATATTCTAAACTTATATAGCTATTATGAAAGAATAGGTCAAATTAATTAAAACCATATTTTGCACTAAGTGTGTTACCAGGATGAGGGACGAGGACCCATCGCACTGTTCATCCCACCTACCACTTTCCCCAGCCTCCACCATTGGAAAGTTATGGATTATTATTCATTTGAAAAACTGATGTCAAACTTAATGACAGGCAGTGTGAATTTCAAGAATAATATTTTTGCTGCAGCCGTATGACGTCACGTTTAAGCACGCATAAGGAGACCCATCATTTTCTTTTAAAAAAGAAATATTTCTAATTAACCTAAAATTAAAATTAACTAAGCTTTTACAACCGCAACCGCACTTATGGAACGGCGGTTGCGGTTACGGTTGCGGTTGTGAATTTTTGTGCGGTTGTAGTGCGGTTGCGGTTGCGGTTATTCGATCCATCACTAATATATATATATATGAATAGAAACGACATAAGTGTTAAGGAACGTTTCTGCACACGAGGAGGAGAGATAACGAATAATGAAAAATGAGGCGAACCGCCCAGGAATCGAACCCAGGGCCTTCCAATTGCCGGTCGGACGATCTACCATTATGCTACGGACCTCACTCAATCACAAATCGAAATTCTCCCACATAGGGCAGAAACCAATGCCCTGAGAGGGCACCCTCGCAAATCGTGAATATGCGCATATAACTGCAATGACCGCGCAGTATATAAATGAATAGAAACGACATAAGTGTTAAGGAACGTTTCTGCACACGAGGAGGAGAGATAACGAATAATGAAAAATGAGGCGAACCGCCCAGAATCGAACCCAGGGCCTTCCAATTGCCGGTCGGACGCTCTACCATTATGCTACGGACCTCACTCAATCACAAATCGAAATTCTCCCACATAGGGCAGAAACCAATGCCCTGAGAGGGCACCCTCGCAAATCGTGAATATGCGCATATAACTGCAATGACCGCGCAGTATATAAATGAATAAACGACATAAGTGTTAAGGAACGTTTCTGCACACGAGGAGGAGAGATAACGAATAATGAAAAATGAGGCGAACCGCCCAGGAATCGAACCCAGGGCCTTCCAATTGCCGGTCGGACGCTCTACCATTATGCTACGGACCTCACTCAATCACAAATCGAAATTCTCCCACATAGGGCAGAAACCAATGCCCTGAGAGGGCACCCTCGCAAATCGTGAATATGCGCATATAACTGCAATGACCGCGCAGTATATAAATGAATAGAAACGACATAAGTGTTAAGGAACGTTTCTGCACACGAGGAGGAGAGATAACGAATAATGAAAAATGAGGCGAACCGCCCAGGAATCGAACCCAGGGCCTTCCAATTGCCGGTCGGACGCTCTACCATTATGCTACGGACCTCACTCAATCACTTATGTCGTTTCTATTCATTTATATACTGCGCGGTCATTGCAGTTATATGCGCATATTCACGATTTGCGAGGGTGCCCTCTCAGGGCATTGGTTTCTGCCCTATGTGGGAGAATTTCGATTTGTGATTGAGTGAGGTCCGTAGCATAATGGTAGAGCGTCCGACCGGCAATTGGAAGGCCCTGGGTTCGATTCCTGGGCGGTTCGCCTCATTTTTCATTATTCGTTATCTCTCCTCCTCGTGTGCAGAAACGTTCCTTAACACTTATGTCGTTTCTATTCATTTATATACTGCGCGGTCATTGCAGTTATATGCATTATATATATATATATATAATTATATGGTTGCTATTCACATTAAACGCGTGAACCTGTAACCTGCAGAGAAAAGTAAAACATCCACTCCGAGTCGAGTACTTTCGAGTTTATTTCAACTCCTTTTCAGTTTTCATGAAAAGAAGGTGAAATAAACTCGAAAGTTTTCGAAGTGAATGTTTCACTTCTCCTGCGGATTATTTAAAAGACAAATAACATATATATATATATATATATACATTTAACTGCAATGACCACGCAGTATATTAATGTATAGAAACGACGTAAGTATAGAGGAATGTTCTGCACACGAGGAAGAGAATAACGAACAAATGAAAAATGAGGTCCCCGCCCGGGAATCGAACCCAGGATCTTCCGATTGCCGGTCCGATATGCTAACCACGACACCACAGGGCCATAGTCAGAAGTCGTAATTCTCTACATAGGCGAAACCAATGCCTTGAAGGGCACCCTCGCAAATCGTGAATATGTACATTTAACTGCAATGACCACGCAGTATATTAATGTATAGAAACGACGTAAGTATAGAGGAATGTTCTGCACACGAGGAAGAGAAATAACGAACAAATGAAAAATGAGGTCCCCGCCCAGGAATCGAACCACAAGAACATAATAAATTTATTATAAAAACTGCCTGTACATTGGCAACGACCAACTTTACAAAACTAAATAATTATCAATTTAAAACTAATTAATTATCGATTTAAAACTAAAGATAGAATCTCTGGATCCAGAGGATCAAGTCATAATAGACTACTATCCACAAATATGTTACACTCTATATCTATTTATAACCGACATGCAAATATATCAGATCCAAAGAATCCAGTCAATTTCATTACGGTATCCATCAATACCAGTACCTTGCCAACCAAAAATAAGTCACGGTCCATATCGATTGCGGACCAAGTCAAAATTTACAACCATATAGTACAGTACATTACAATATATATACTTAGGAGGAAAAGTGTAGGTGTGGCTGAATTCTTCGCTCAAACTTTCGCTTACAATTCAACTCTGGATGATTCCGGTGCTGTTCGTCCATCTCCTCCCCTCTCTGACTTTATTATGTCTGAAATTAGAATCTCTTCTAAAGATGTTTTTTCTGCCCTATCTGGGCTCAACTCTTGGAAGGCGTATGGTCCTGATAGTGTTCCTCCTGTTGTTCTTAAGAACTGTACTTTTGTGCTGACACCCTGCCTAGGCAAACGCTTTTGTCTTTGTCTTTCATCTGGTACTTTTCCTTCCTGATGGAAGTTCGCTTTCATTCAGTCTGTCCCAAAGAAGGGTGACCGCTCTCAACCCTCCAACTATCGTCCAATTGCTTTGATTTCTTGCCTTTCCAAAGTTTTTGAATCTATCCTTGATCCGTTTGCTGCGCAACCCGTAATATCACGGGCTCTCGCTTCTGACCATTTCTGCGCAGCCCCGTATATACACGGGATTAAACTTTAAACTGAGATATCTCTTTACGTAGCCCGTGTTTTTGGCTCGACTCGTAACTGGGCGCTCGCGCAGTTAACGGGTTAATAGGAAGTTTTTCAAACACCTCTCTTCTCATAATCTTCTTTCAGATCGTTAAAATGGGTTCTGCAAAGGATGCTCTACTGGTGATCTTCTTGCATATCTCTGACTCTTGGCCATCCTCCTTTCGGGATTTAGGTGAAACTTTTGCTATTGCGCTAGACATATCAAAAGCTTTTGATAGAGTCTAGCACAAATCTTTAATTTCGAAACTGCCCTTCTTCAGTTTCTATCCTTCTATCTGTGTCTTCATCGCTTATTTCCTTTCTGGCCGAGCTATAGCTGTGGTTGTAGATGACCACTGTTCTTCTCCTAAAGCTATTAACAGTAATGTTTCTCAGGGTTCTGTCCTGTCAAACCACTCTTTTCCTTTTATTTAGTAATGATCTTTTAATTAGCACTTCCTGTCCTATTCACTCCTATGCCGATGATTCCACTCTTCACTTCTCCATCCGCTTCCCAAAGCGTCCCTCACAGCAGTCACTTCATGATTCGCGTAGGACGGCTATGGGACATCTGACCTCTGATCTTTCTGCTATATCTGACTGGGACAGAGAAAACCTTGTGGCTTTCAATGCCTCAAAAACTCAGTTCCTCCATCTGTCTACTCGTCACAATCTTCCACACGACTATCCCCTTACCTTCAACAACACACAACTTAATCATTTCTCTTCTCTCAACATTTTTGGCGTTTCCTTTTCTTGCGATCTTTCCTGGAAAGATCACATATACTCTTTTTCCAAAACAGCTTCCAAAAGGTTAGGTGTGCTGTACCGGCTTCGCAATTTCTTCACCCCCGCTCAGATGCTGTCTCTGTACAGGGGACTTGTCCGCCCCTGTATGGAATATGCTTCTCATGTATGGGGTGGCTCAACCCACACAGCTGTTACTTGACCGGGTGGAATCAAAGGCTTTTCGTCTCATCAATTCTCCGCCTCTTACTGATTGTCTTCAATCCCTCTCTCTTCGCCGCAACGTTACCTCACTCTCTTTTTACTATCGCTATTATAACGGACATTGATCTTCTGAATTCTCTAGCTGTATACCTCCTCCTTTAAGGAGAGGACGCAGCACCAGACTTTCTACACTTTCTCATTCCTTTTCCGTCCAAATCTCTAACGCAAGGTCAATCGGTATTTTCAATCTTTCATCTACTCAACCGGTCAACTCTGGAACAACCTTCCTCAATCCATCTTTCCTCCTGTCTATTACCTCCCATCTTTCAAACGCAGAGTGTCTAGGCATCTCGAAAACCCCGGACCTTGATTTTGGCTCTCTTCTTCTTCTAGGTAGGGGGGGGGCGTATTTTGCGGGCATTTTCCCTTGGCCCCTCCTTCCTGCATAAAAAAATACACTACTATAATGCCCGCTGCGCATTGGGTAGCAAAAGCCTTCTGAAACGCATATATATAAATAAATAAATTAATTTCAGTTCACAAATGATAGAAAAGAAGGCGAGAGACTAAAACTAAATTAAAACCATTACTGCAAATCATTTGTGATGTTCGGAATTACGAGAAATAAAATAGCACGATCAGATTTAATAAAATGTTAAGAAGTCGTAAAATGATAAAAAGAAACTCGCGTAAAAATAATTAATTGTAAAAGGAAGAGTTAAAAGGTGTTAAGATGAAAATGAAATTAAAATTAAATCATTTTTATTAAAAAAGAAATGATAAAATTTTAAAATAATATTTAAATTAATAAGAACAAAACTGTACCATTTTATTATGTATAAAATTAATTTTGTAAGTGTCAAAATGAGAGAGAGATCGCCGAGGAAATGAATTCTATGGAAATTTATTGATAGTTTCAAAATTTAACAAAAAATTCATTATTAGTTGAGAAATTAGTCTTTCCGGAGAGAAGAGAAAAAAATTGGTATCGAATACACTGTCGTTAAGTTTTTTCTTTTGTATAATAAACTTATAATATTGAAATTGTCAATATTTCTTTCTTTATACATTCAATTCCTTGGGTGAACTTTCTGCTCAACTTGATTGTACAGATTCGGAAAAAAGTTCGCATAGAAAATTTCTAGAAGACGAAAAATTAGTAACTGATAGTGTTCTACTTTCTTTGGTTATTCTATTCATTTTGGTGACAGCAATGAAGAAGTTTCAAAAACAAATCAAAATCATTACTAATTAGTATTTTTTTATGTTTTTTGGAAATTATTTCTTCCAAAACTAGACATTCACAATTTTTAGCATATATTTTGGTTACTGCTATTAACCTCTGACAGCCAGGGTTTCGTTTCTGCTTAACACACCTTTACAGTCCATATTCCTTCAGCTTCCTCCTAACATTACGATCAAACACAATAGTTCCTGCGTGGAAATCAGAAAGAAGGTTTAACGATGACGTTTTACAATTTTTGAGCAAATAGAATTTTACAAGTCTTCCTTCTCGACTGGTTTTTATCTTTCTAGTTCCGCTTCGAGGCTTTTACAAAGCATTTTGAACAATTTAGCCGTTTTGCTATTGAAACATGGAAAAATCCTCGATTCGAAAGCATCACTTCGTTAATTCTTTCGTGCTTGTCATTTTAACAATTACTACTGATATACACGCGATTTATAAACGTTACTTCAAAATACTTTTTACATTTTACGGCTACATTCAACGATACAGGACGAATGGAACAAAACTGGGAGCGCCCCACATGCATGCATCTTGTAAACATTATGTCCCGAAGAATCAAAGAAATCATAAAATCGAAAGGCGGAACCACAAATATTAAATACTTAGTAAATTTGCGATAAAATTACTGTACTGTTCCGTACTGTACTGTAAAATTACTGTACTCTTCCTTGTTCTTCTAAGAGCCAATTCGATGCAGTGCCTAATACTTTTGGCTAAAAATATATATGCAATGATGGGGTTGTTTAACCTCCTCCGCAACATGTAGTCATATGAAGGAGGGGACCTAAAGCTTTACGTGGGATCCGAACCACGGGTCGTTACATAATCTGGACGCGAAGAACGTTCTTTCTTCAACTACTCTCTAGATCCAATGTCGATTAACTTCACTGATCAACGGGAAGAGGTGTTACTACACTGGCCACGAGGCCCACAACATAGCTATATATATATATATATATATATATATACAGGGTGTCCCATAAGTCCGGCATCATAGGAGAAATTCATATTTACTATTTCTACAAACCATAATTCATATTTTTTCTTTCTACGGGCCATAATGTCTGTGAGCAAGGAAGAACGAATCCAGATAATTCTACTCATAGGAAATCGGAGTCAAAGAGGCCGCTGCTGAATTTAACAGACTGCATCCAGACCGCGAGCCAATAACACAGAGTTGTGTTAGCAGACTTGTTGCAAAGTTTAAGGAAACAGGATCCATAGAAGATAAACCACGCAGTGGACCTTCAAGGAGGTCCACTGACGATGATACAGCGACTGCTATCCTGGCTCATTTTAACAGAAGTCCCAATAAGTCTCTTCGGCGATTGTCCGCCGAGACAGGAGTGTCGAAAAGTAGCATCCATCGCATTCTTCAGACTCACAAATGGCATCCATATAAACTTCAGATCCTACAGAAATTAAGCGACGATGATCACGACCGGCGGGTGGAATTTTGTGAATGGGCTACGGTACAATATGCTCGGGATGCCAATTTCCCGTCCACCATTCTGTTCAGTGACGAGGCTGTTTTTTTATGGAAATGGTGAGGTAAATCGACAGAACACCCGCTACTGGTCTCCAAACAACCTTCACTGGTATACCTCTTCAAAGGAACAAGGTGCATCTCGGGTGATGGTATGGTGTGGCATTTGGAAGGATCGCATCATAGGCCCCCTCTTTTTCGATGAACATGTTACTGGAGGCACCTACCTGCGTATGCTCAAGGAAGAAGCATTTCCCAGTGTCTTGAACGAAGAAGGAAATTTCCCAACATGGTTCCAGCAAGACGGCGCTCCTGCACATTACAGCACCCAAGTAAGGGAATACCTGTACCAACAATTCCCTGGTCATTGGATAGGACGTCGAGGGCTTGTGGAATGGCCAGCTAGAAGCCAGGATCTCACGCCACTAGATGTTTATCTCTGGGGCCACTTGAAAGCGCTGGTATACGCAAAGAAAATTAGGAGTGTTGAACATTTGCGGCAGCGCATTATTGGGGCATGTAACACCATTACTCCTGACATCATTCACCGTGTGCTTGCTGACTGGGTATCACGTCTGAATTTGTGTATTGAAAACAATGGTGGACATATTGAGCACGTTCTGTAAATAAAAGCTTTTGTTTTGCCTTTTTTTATTATTTTTCCTATGATGCCGGACTTATAGGACACCCTATATATATATATATTATATATATTATATATATAAACCTTTCTCGCTTAGAAAAAAATTAACTTCACTCTCTTACTCCCTTTGTTTTACTCAAAGTAAGAGCTCATTGAATGTACCTTTATGAAGTTCAAAGAATACTTGAACGTTGCTCTAATCTTGTCACTTCTTAAATTTGAAAGACACTCCAAAGTGAAGTAAGAACGAGGAAGTCTTAAGTTAAATAACACACCTCATAACTTAATTAAAATATTTTCGTTCCCAAAAGAACTTAAAACCGAATAGAAGTTAAATATTTTTGTTAAAACAAAAACTCTTCAAGACAAAGGTTCAGCCAGTTAAGCAAGAAGTTTGAAAATTGTATCCAAAAGCTAAAATGAGAAAAAGGGGAGGGGGGATTGGAAGAAGTCTATTGATAAAATATTTAAAAGAAATCCAAAATGCAAAAATCGCAAAGAAAAACCAAACTTTTCTTAACGCTTCGCATCTGGCATCTGATTACGGGAGATCAACTTACATCAGCCACCCGAAACTTTTGGCCGCTCCGCAGAAAGACTTCGACGCTGTTCTTTTCACTCGATAGCATTGGTCTTTTTTGGAGCATAAAGAGACGCTTCACACCGATGGAACTCCTCCGCCAAACTTTTTATATTAACTTTGAATTCAATATGGGTTAGAAAACGCGTGAGAGAAGAACCTAAAAAAAAAAAGAAGTCTTCGAAAGCGGAAATGGAATTTGAGATTTTCAAATTTGAACCCATGAAAAATATTCGGTTTTGAGGTTCCCTTCTTTCTATTCCCAGACTCCACCCGCCCTTCAAACCCTTCCTTTCCATCTTAATTTAAGAAAAATGCGAAATCAAAATAATATAGTTTTCTTCACGGCGAACTGAAAATTTTTTTTTTTTTAAAATGAACGCCATGCAAAATATTAATTTTCTTCTTAGCAACGCCATTTCCAGGTGGATCAGTGAATGAAGGCAATATTGAGTTTCTTCAGGAGTTGGATGGATTATCGCCTTCTGTTCAGATGATGTAAAGACTCATGGTTCGGATTCTACTGTTGCTACGTTGGATAAATCATGCTCTATTACGTCTCTCTGCCATATATATATATATAATATATATATATATTGTGATGTAGCGGATGTCATTTTTTTCACATCCGCGATGCGGATGAGGATGTTTGATTTCAACATCCGCGGATGCGGATGCGGATGCGGATGTCTACATTTTCGTTATTTTTTTAGGATATATTCGAGATTTGTTGTTTAACGTATATAATAAGTTATTATATAGAGAGAGCTGTAGCTATAATGTAGTATAATTGATTAATTGTACAATAATTGCTGTACTTTTCTCTGAACATATAAAATAATATCAAGCATCTAACTAATAGAAATCAATTAGTGAATTCGTCTGCAAATAAATTCGTTATATTTTGTTGAGTTTCAGCCACAATTAGAAACCATAATTGTGTTACCAGGATGCGGGACGTGAACCCAACTCAAATGCACCCCACCGACCTCTTTCCCCAACCTCCTCCTCCACCCTTATAGAAAGAGATCTTTAATTAGCTTGATAACTATTTATATTAAGTTTAAAGTTTTATTAGGCATATTTTAAATGAGTAATTAAAATAAAGTAAACTAAGATGTTCATCGTTTTATGTTCAAACTTAATTATAGGAAGGTTATGCTTAAGGAACATTAACTTTTCTGCCTTTTCTGCTGCCAGTCTGTTTCTCTTTTCATCATATATTAATCCAGCACAGTAGTATAGCCGCAAAAGGGGAGTGCAGGAGTGTTGCAGGTTATTATGTAATGTTGCAAAGGGGGGTGGGGTTGTTGCAAAGGGGGTTGTTGCAAAGGGGGGTGGGGGGAAACTTGGAGGCTGCGTTATCCCCAAGAGAAAGGAGGAGGAGGAGAGAAAGGAGGAGAGGTGTTCACCTGGCAGGAGCCAAGTGCACATTAAGACTTCCAGCCGAGTTGGCGTTGTTTTATAGGCTCCTAATCAGCCAGTTGGCGTAAATGGCTTGAGTTGCCAGATACCGCGATACCATTGTATACATTATTATAGACTCCTAATCAGCCAGTTGGCTGTAAATGATTGTCAGATACCTCTTTTTAGCAGTATTATTGCATACATTATTATTATATACGCCTAATCAGCCAGTTGGCTGAGTTGCCAGATAGCGCCATGTATTCCATTGTATACACTATTATAGAATCCTAATCAGCCAGTTGGCTGTAAATGGTTGTCAGATACCTCTTTTTAGCAGTATTATTGCATACATTATTATATACGCCTAATCAGCCAGTTGGCTGAGTTGCCAGATAGCTCCATGTATTCCGAAGACAGAGTTGCCAGATACCATTATATACACTATTATAGACTCCTAATCAGCCAGTTGGCTTAGAAGGCTTAAATATTGCCAGATACCTGTTGTATACATTATTAGAATACCGGTAGTAGAAGGCATAACAATAAACAACATTGCATCATTCTTTTTATTATAAATATATAGAAAATAAATATACATTTGAGGAATATGCGTATAACAGAAATATATACACACAATTATATATAAAATAAAATATACATTTCATATACACTTCAATAGAAATATGTACATAACAGTACAGGAGAAATATACACACACACACACACAATTATGGTGATATATAAAATAAAATATACATTTCATATACACTTCAATAGAAATATGTACATAACAGTACAGGAGAAATACCAAGCAAAATATATATATATATATATATATATAAACACAAATCAATAGAAATATGCGTATAATCGTCAAGCAAAATATATTATATACAATTCACTTTTTTTTCAAAATACTAAACTCGGTCTTAATCGAGTTTACAATTACATCATTATTGCTCTGCATTACGCAGTATATGCGGCTTAATAATATTTCACCGCTTAAAGTAGAGGGAAACCTGTACTCGATATGAATGGCTTTCATATCGTTCAGTACTATTTTTGTTCCCACTTTACAACCGGTTGGTAAGTCATCTTTAAACACGTCTAGAATACAATCAAAAGCACGCACAAAGAGTTCATCGTTAGCTACATTATTAAACACAAGTTTATAAGAACGCTTTTCCAATCGAGGGTTTATTTCTACCGACTCGAGCTTTTCAATCGTGAACTCTTCACTCAACATAGCGGCAATTGAAATAATCTTCTAAATCGTTACGACAACTGCGCGTTATATAAAGAAATAGTTCTTCAGGGTGAACGGTGTAGGTGAGCTCAGCCTTGTACCGATCAATTGCTTTGTACCAAAGTTCATGGTATTTCAAAGAGTCTAAACTTTTTAAATAAATCCAGCACTAGACCATTCTCACCAGCCCTACACTCGGTAAACCCATCGAGCAGAGCAGTGTATGCGTATTCAAGTACTGTATCAAAATAAAACATATCCGTAACACGCGCGTCTAATATAGGTTTCAGTTTACGGAATCCGACGATTTCAAACATTCTGTCGAGGATGAAACGGTTTCGCGTAGGAATAAGAGCGTTATTATCAGAAGCATTCTTCCACATCAGCCTTATATCAATGCACGGCCGATCGTTATTTATACACAACGTACATACAACGGCGTATGAGGGCGTCACTAATCTGCTCTCTTCTTGTACCTACGTTAGCAGGTATTTTATAACGATCTTCACACCACTTATCAACTATCACAAAGATTCTATTCATCTCCTCGATACTTAAATAAACCCGTTTGTTTGTCGGTCTACATTCCGTTTCCACTACATAGCTAATGGTACCGGAATTACGCCTGAACACGCGCAACGATTTCGTCACGGACACATCGTACGAGGCGTTGAGAATGCTGCTCAAAGGAAGTTCCATCGTATTGTCCATCGTATTCGAAGAGCGCACGTCCACTCGGCTCAAGCTCTGAGATAACTATGAGCCGTGTGAGGCACAGGCAGGAATGGTTCGACGGGCGGCTGACTCGATGACACGTGAATGGGCATGTTCGTACGACTCGAATTGTTGCACATATTTGTTTTTCCGTTTCGTCACTACCAGCCTACGCACTTTGGATAAGAACTAGGCGCTAATCATCTCCACACTCCGGCGCACTATTTGAGAGGAACATATGCTCATATTTTTCCTTTCTACCCATCAAACGATACTCGTCTCTAAAATCTGTTAAAAACTCACGCATGGCACTAGCCACAACCTCACTATGAACCTCATCATGATATACGTTAATATAGTGATAAAAACACCTAAGATTGTCCATGATCACGAGATTCACATTTTCAGACGTAGGGTATGAGTAATCGACATGGTGTAGCATGACGTAATATCGCTTGTCACACCACCCATCCACAAGGCTCATTATCCATACCTGCTGCTTCTCTTTTGCACGCGTTGTTTCTTTTACTTCACGGTGTATGTGAGACTTTATAAAGTTTAGCCCTGCAGCATACTTCAGCACATCGTCTGTGCAACGAAAGCCTTCAACAGTCTCACCAGAACATCCGTAGAGTATTTGTACATCTTGGAACTTCGCACAATCCAATGTGGTTTTAAAGAGGCATAGGAGGGGGGAATAGGAAGTTTTTCGGTATCCACACATCCTCACACTTTACTGAATACCATTTCATAAACGTTGTGCAAGCAATATTAAAGGTAGCCATTTCAATATACGTCTGATCTGAATACACGTCTGATCTCTCGGGCTTACTGCGGTCGACTGACCACGCAGGGACTCCCAGATAGTAGCATGACTCACGCAGTGGGCGGAGCTTAGAACTTTCACCTACACACACACACACACACACACACACACACACACAAAGGAGAAAGTGAAACGCTATTTGATTTATTTAATAAACGATATTCAAGTTATATATATTTACAAATACGATTTAATAAACGAGATATTCAAGTTATATATATATATATATATATATATATATATATATATATTTACAAATAGATACGATTATATACAAGACGTGTGAGTTAGAAGCATCATTGGTATCCAAAGGGTACGGTATCATAGGTGCCAGGTAACTGGTAACGTTTCCTATAGGTGTTACGGCACACCATCGTACCCCTAAGTTCCTTCACGCCTCCCAGATTCTGCGCCCGAAAATTGTGGGTGCCTACAATTAGTTGGTGAGGTTCCAAACATACTAGATCCTTCAACGACTCAAAGTTAACAACCTCCCGATTCGCATGGTTGAGCGTAATACCCTTTGCCTTAACGATATATTTCATTTCATCCCCTACCCTGACCCGTACCCCATAAGTCTTAGGTCCTGTTGAGATAAAAGAGTCGGCGTATGCGTCGTCCCCATACTCATCCTTGATCTCATCAGTGAGCTCGCCGAGGAACTCCCCAATAGCTGGCATGTAATCACCCTCCCTCTCTGTGAATATCACGCTATCTGTATCGGCATACAATACTCTCCGCCCAAGAGAATGCAATAGACCCCAAAGTTTTATACGGGCGTAGGCTGTTGTGAAGCTCGCCACAGGTATGTTTGTAACCCTTGAGGTATCTGTGGCAAATTCAGTGTTGTTGTACTTTATTACGTAAGTATTACCTACATTCACGATCTCCATGACCTCTTTATCGGGGCATTGGCATAATCCCAGACATCGCTATAACTTTGTGCCAAATGAATGTTCCCTCTGCCGGTATTCTGCGCAAATTTTCCCCATAGACTGTTTAGACACAATTTTGCACTAAAGCGCTTGCCAGGATTCTTTACAATTTGGACACGATCAAGTTGTATACCTTCGCGGTCGCGGTAACGTTGAATATAGGCAGACTTCATCTTCGGTATCAACTCCTCGCGGATACCCTGATGCTTCAACCTTATCCTTCAAAAAGGCGTTTATATATGGTGTGAAAAGGTTGGGGAGCTTCTGAAACCTCCACACCTCGTGTATCTTCAGTATTCTATAACCATGGCGTACGGCTAGGGCCAGCTCAGGACTTGTATATACGCCTCTGATCTTACGCTGGTGGGGTATATGGTTACATTCGCCGTTATCCTCTTCCGCGCACTTCACGCACAGGGGAAACATGAGCTTGTCGTCGATAACGACAGGTAAGATCGGCATCCATAAATTGCGTGGGGGGAGTACGTCTACGAAAGAGAGCCCAAAGTAATGATCATTCAAATTTTTTGAAAATTCATTGATGGAGGGTATGCTAGGTCCCACCAGTTTCTCAGGAGCGCCCACGGGGTACGGATGGCTCTTCATCACGTATGGGTATAAAGAACAGAAATCGTAGTAATGGAGCTTCACGCCCACCGTAGGTGGAAAGTATAGTCTGAATGGATTTGTACGTCCTCCAAACAAGCTATCACCACATTTGAGAGGGTCCAGCACACATTGAACGCTTGATCGTTTTTATTTCCTCACGGTATACAACGTCTGTCTCCATCCGTGCATCATATTCATGCTCCCACATGACTTTGTGAGTGAACTGCGATCCTATAAGTTGATCGCGGGTGCGGGTCCCTGCAAGACAGTCGGCAGGAGATCTACCGTGGATATCTCCGACGATACCGCACTCAGGCGGGGGCATCCATGCCACCAGCATCCATTAAAGGAATACAGAGTCTTCACACCAGTGACACGGTTTTCACTTAACCCATCAACCCAAAAAACACGTCCATTAATCTTAATGGGTACTTCACCCGTGTTGCGGGCGTGCTTTATGTATACACCTGTTTGTTGCTGCAGGTGTATGAGCCAGTAAATAGCCTTGTGTCCGTAACTGCGGGGGTTGTTTCGGTGAATAATGGCTAAGGTGTCTTTAGGCATGAAGTTATTCTTGAACACCGTAAAACATAATGATGCGATGGTGGTTGCGACTTGCAGTGGATCGCATTTGAAACGGGCTATGTACATACTTCTAAAGGCCTGGAAACATACTCTAAGCACGCGCACATCATTCACGCAATAACGCTCACATTCATCAGCTATATTATAAGGGTTACTTTCATTAAAACTGTCGTAGTATCGATCAAAGTCTTCACGTTCATCCATACAGTCAAAATAATGTTTGGGGGGCGGTGGGCCTACGTAGTTTAAAGTCTCGCTGGTGAGGAAAGTGTATGGGAAGTATCCTTTGGAAACTTCAGCTGCTACTCCCATCACCTTGGGTAGCTTTGCTAATTTACAAGGTGTGAATAATAAAGTATCTTTAAATTGTACATTGCCTCTTATCTGCATCTGTATTAATTTGTTGCCTCTTTTCAATGGATCACCTGTAAATATCTCAGAGGATTCGTGTTCAAGCAACTCCTTATAAAGGAACTGCGTGTCAAACTTTGCCCCGTTATGGGCGAGAATATACACAGTCATTTTTTGAACTTGTCGGCTAACTTGACAATATAGGACACAAATAGTTTCACAGGACTATCGCTGACATTCGTTTTAAAAACGTTTGTCCGTTTACCGCATTTGGGGCACTCGTCACATTCGATACCCATACACTCATCGCAGATGGTCTGGCTCACAAGTAAATGTGGAATTACCTCTTTGGTTTCAGCGTTCGTATATGTTTCTATATCGTAGTACACAGTTATACAAGGGTTATTTTTAGGCTTAGCATCTTTCATATAACACACATGCTTTACTCCATCCGCCTTATATTCCTCCTGGCATGTAGGACAGTGAATTACGTCGCACTTGTGCTTAAATTTTCCCCAATTATCCATTGTGTGAAACATACCACATTCACAGATTCTCATTTTCCTGCACGTACCAATTGATTTATGGAGATCAAAGCAGCTATTATTGAAAAATGTGCGTCTACACACATCACAGTCTCTCTTCTCAACTACACGGCTTTCACATTTGGTGCTTTTACACTGCTCACATACCATGTGACATTCTTTACAATGTCTCACTATATCATCCGCAAACTCGAGGCACCCCTTACACAAATCATGATGTCTCCCATATTTTCGACTTTTGTCATAACTCGCGTAAAGCCCCCTTATATTACGGATGGGGAGATACGTTGTCCCTGACAATCCTAAAATAAGTAGGGGCCTTGTACGATCTCTCACACAGCTTTTAAAAACATACACAGTCCGGCGGCGATCATCCAAACCAAATATAACTATGCGCACATTCATTTCCTGTTCTACCTTTCTCAGCTCTTCAGGACCCATATTACAGTCAAATTCAAGTTCACAGTCTACAGCTAGTTTACGGGCACGCTCAACGATCGTAGGCAGCCAAATTTTTTGAGTCCGTGTATTTTGTACAGTAAACATACGTGCTAAGAGTACTGCTATAAAGCCGCAACCACGATCGACGTTTATATGCCTTCGGTAAATAGTTGGAGAATTGAAGTTAAGAGTGTACGGTATGGCACTATGACCCGCAACACGGAATACACGGTCAATATTTACCGTGAAGTTGTCCATATTGAAGGCTATACTACTTTGGACGGCTTGCATTATACGCCCTAATATATATTCTACATCTTCAGCAGCCAAACGTCTAAACGGTACTATCACCCAATAATCGTCTACATCACCGTCATCTGACCCGAACCCAAAGGACAGACTCGTCCTGACCTCACGCTCGTCGCGATTCTGAAGAGCAAACTCTATAATACGCTCTACAAACCTGCGCGTATCCCGCGCTCAATTCCATTGCTATACAGGGCTCTATGGTCGACCCTGACTCTATACCGATTTCTAGTCAAGGCGGGGGTGGGGGCTGCGGCGCGCACCAACTCGAACGTAATAACATCCTCAACAGAACGGGGGGCGGATGAATTATGGCTATATTAGGTGCTGCTGCTGGGGGCCCTGTTGCGTAGGAGGGTTGGGGATCTATTATTGTAGACTTAACAGAACGGGGGCGGAATAAGGGGGTATATTAGCGGGAGGTGCTGCTGCTGGGGAGGTTGTTGCGTAAGAGGTTGAGGGTTGGGGGTCTGCTGCAACAGGTACGTATTTCGGCCGCTTTATACCTGATGTGGGGTTCTCATACCTCCGCTTTGGACGTGCAACCTGTATCGCTGGTGAGGGTTCAGGGGAGGAGATCACAACTACACTGTCATCGTCATCCGTAATGATAGGGTGCTCTACCTCATCGTCGGTTCTGTGGGAGAAGAAATATAAGGATCAGCACTCAAAATTTGTAATATTTTGTAAATGACCCTTAGGAGTGTGACGTGTTAGAAATGGACTCTGTAGAAAAATTCAGATTCACGAGCCCATCCACATGTATTATATCTGGACCTACAGGATGTGGTAAAACTGTGTTTATGCTTAAAATCATTAAAGAAAAGGGCGAGATGTTCTCGAAATTTGTGCATAAAGTTATATGGTGCTATTCGACGTATCAATCAGTGTTCAACGAGTACCAAGATGATATTTTGTTCCACAAAGGTGTATATGACGTTAATTCGCTAAAGGGAACTGAACATACAATCATTGTAATTGACG
Organism: Bathynomus jamesi; assembly: GCA_023014485.1. Lineage (NCBI taxonomy): Eukaryota > Metazoa > Arthropoda > Malacostraca > Isopoda > Cirolanidae > Bathynomus > Bathynomus jamesi. Next base: position 423,718 of record JAJOZX010000127.1, read on the forward strand.
ATCTCATGTTGGAGATGGATAAAACGTTTGCCGAGACATTTACAGTATACTCCCACCATCTTAACATAAGCGTGTTCTTCATCAATCAGAATCTATTTTTCAAAAATAGATACATGCGCGATGTGTCGTTAAATACGCAATATCTAGTCTTATTCGCGCAACGTAGAGATGTATCACAAATTGGGGTATTAGCCAATCAAATGTTCCCGAATCAGCGTAAGGAGTTTTTGGAAGTTTATAAAGAAGCTACAAGCGCGTGTTACGGATATTTGCTTTGCGACCTTCATCCGCGAAACACGTTTAGAGTGCTTCTGCGAACGAATATATTTCCAAACGAGCCTGAAACGGTGTATATTCCAGAATGACAAAGAGACTAAAGAAATACCATGAATTAATAAAAATCTATCATCGACTGCCCCGGGCAATGCAGCAGATGTTTATTAAAAATATCGACGCCGACTTTTTAAAATGCATCTGTGAAATCTGTCTTAACGTTATAAATTGCAATGTATCAATGAAAACCCATCAGAAGGCTCGCCTACGCCGCTACAAGAACATAATACGTACACTCGCTCGTAAAAGTCAAACTGTAGCGAAGAAAAAACGAGTTATTGTGCAAACAGGAGGGTCATTTCTCCCCATCTTATTTTCAGTTTTGGGCCCTTTACTGACTAGATTAATATAATGAAGTGAAGAAAATGGTAGTGATTCCCCACGAGGTGTACGCCTCACTGCAAAGAGACACGGATCTAGATCCCCGTAAAAGCAGACTTAAAAGAATGGAAAGCGAATTGTTAGCCCTATTAAACAGTGAAAAAACACCTGATGAGAAAAGAATCTTATACCAAGAAGCTCTGCAGAAATTTCTTCACGAGTACGAAAATTATAAGAGCCCTACAGAGATTCCTGTGGTTATTAGGCACAGCACGGGGGACGATGGCGACATAGGACCTGTACCCGACACAGCTGACCAACCAAAAAGATTAGCCACACAACATATCGAACATGTATTAAAAAATACCCTCCCACTTACATTGAGGAGTAAAGGCTTAAGTCTTTATAATCTATTGAATGAGGATCCCGCCATACAATGGACCGATACAGGGGAGATCATTGTGGAAGGATCAAAGGTACAGGGATCGAATATCGTAGACATTGTCCATGATCTGGTGAGAAAGTGGGATAGGCCATCACCATCAGGATGGAAGCATATTAAAGCAAGACTACAACAAACGAGTTATTGTGCAAACAGGAGGGTCATTTCTCCCCATCTTATTTTCAGTTTTGGGCCCTTTACTGACTAGATTAATATAATGAAGAAGTGGTAGTGATTCCCCACGAGGTGTACGCCTCACTGCAAAGAGACACGGATCTAGATCCCCGTAAAAGCAGACTTAAAAGAATGGAAAGCGAATTGTTAGCCCTATTAAACAGTGAAAAAACACCTGATGAGAAAAGAATCTTATACCAAGAAGCTCTGCAGAAATTTCTTCACGAGTACGAAAATTATAAGAGCCCTACAGAGATTCCTGTGGTTATTAGGCACAGCACGGGGGACGATGGCGACATAGGACCTGTACCCGACGACACAGCTGACCAACCAAAAAGATTAGCCACACAACATATCGAACATGTATTAAAAAATACCCTCCCACTTACATTGAGGAGTAAAGGCTTAAGTCTTTATAATCTATTGAATGAGGATCCCGCCATACAATGGACCGATACAGGGGAGATCATTGTGGAAGGATCAAAGGTACAGGGATCGAATATCGTAGACATTGTCCATGATCTGGTGAGAAAGTGGGATAGGCCATCACCATCAGGATGGAAGCATATTAAAGCAAGACTACAACAAATAAATGTCCCTAAAACGTTGATAGGAAATCTGAACAGGTTAAAAGACTTGGAACATGCAACGCCTGTGACACAATTGAAGGCGCCGTCACCCCCGCGCGGTAACACCTTTGAAGAGGAGCAAGAAGAGGTTAAACCAACCCTACCCACGTGCCTCTAAAATACGCAAATGGCTAACGTATTAACTAAACGTATTATGACATTTCTACCCCATCCTCTTACGGGGCGTAGATAGACTGTACAGAAGTGTTTACGGAGTAGGAAAAAAAGATGTTGAAAGATTTTTGAGGGAGCAGGACGCTTATACGCTTCATAAGCCTGTGAGAAAAAGGTTTAAAACAGCCAAGACAACGGCTTCCTCGATTGATTCTATTTGGCAAGCAGATTTAACAGACATGCAAAGATATTCTGTGTATAACGATGGTTACCGCTACATTCTATTCATAATAGACGTGTTCTCTAGATATCTGTGGCTAGTTCCTCTGAAAAATAAATCACCTGAAACAGTTGCTAAAGCCACCAAAACGCTAATGTTAAAAGAAAACAGGGTTCCTGGCTATTTTTGTACGGATATGGGGAAGGAGTTTATAGGCCGTGCTTTTCAGAATATGTTGACAGAGTTTAATATCAGCTATTACACAACCAATTCTATACATAAGGCTTCTTTAGCTGAAAGAGTTCAGCGCACCATAAAGGAACGCATGCACCGTTATTTTACACATAAAAACACATACAGATTTCTAGACATTCTGGAATCATTGGCATCATCCTACAACCGCTCACACCATCGCACGATTGGGGCAACACCTAACGAAGTTTTAGAAAGAGGTACGCTCCCGAGAAGAGATGGATCACCACCACCACCACCACCACCACACTCTGTGCGCTTCAAAATCAATGATTATGTAAGGCTGTCGCGTTCGGGGAATAAATTCGCAAAGGGTTTTGAGCAAGGATGGACACGCGAGATTTTTAAAGTTAGGGCTGTGAGACCTAAAGGTGTGATAATGATGTATTACATTGAAGATTTGAATGGGGAAGAAATCTCAGGAGGCTTTTACCGCGAGGAATTGCAGAAAGTTGCGTTTAATTTAGAAAAAAATGTGTTTAAAATTGAGAAAATTTTAGGAAGCAAAGGTTCAGGAAGGAGAAAAATGTACCTGGTGAAATGGCTAGGGTACCCAGAAAGCTTCAACACCTATATAAAAGCTGATGCAATAATGAAGCTTAAATAGTATGCAACATGGCTCCTAACCATTTCTACGTCACACTCCCGTCCTCCTCGTCCCTGTCTGTACACCCTAACAACACGCTAGCCAACTTTGTAACAGAACTCCATGGGCACATTGAATTGGGTCGTGATTCGTATGAGGTGGGGATATGCGAAATTCAGCTGGACACCGTCTTTTTAAATATTGAACATAAAGAAACCGTTTTTACGATTCTTAGAGACATTGACGAGTGTGAAAAAGCTGGGGTAGCTATGGATGAAACTATGCGCATCGCTTGGACTAAGATTGCACGGTATTACAGTACAGAAGTAAGACTAGGGCCGGGTCAATATGGTTCGGCCGAGGATGTTGTGAGAGGCTTAAACGTAAGTTTAAGAAACTCAAACCTTACGAATGATTTAGTATATGAAATCGTAAACAACCCTGCACATACACTAATCCTAAAATCAAAGACTAACAGATGTCTTAAAGAACATAGAAAGTTCAAAATTCTAACCAACGGCCGATATAGCGCAGCCTTCCAAAGAGACACATTTCACGAGACACAGTATAACTTGTCCAGATTAATGTATCAATTGAAGATGGAGAAATTGGCTGAAAGGTCCCCAGACATGTGCTATATTTACAGTAATATAGTGGAGCACCAGTTTGTTGGGGATACCCAGGCACGCCTGCTGCGCATTGCTCACATCCCCAACCATAGAGGAAGGAGTTTGAGTATTACATATGACAGACCCCATTATGTGAATGTCGCAACTAATTTAATAACCAATATCACAATATATATAAGAACGATTGAGGGCGAAAACTTCCCATTCGGTAACGGGAGCTTAACAGTGAAGCTACACTTTCGACGCACTGAGTTATAATGGATAGAAAGCCTTTCACCGTCTATCGAGGGATGCGATACCAGCGCGGTAGTGGACTTGGATCCATTTTTTCATCCATACTACGTACGGCTGTTCCTTTGCTGAAGAGGGGTGCCAGATACCTTGGAAGGAAAGCGCTACAATCAGGCCTTAACACTGCAGAAGACATATTGGCCGGGGCTAAACCTAAAGAAGCTCTAAAAAAACATTTAAAGCGTACACGGAACGAAATCATCAAAGATGCAAAGAGAAAAATGCGTGGTGGCGGGAAGAAGAAGAGGGCTCCCCGGAAGAAGAAGAAGGGGTCACGTGGTATTAAACGTAAAAGGCTATCAAAAAAGAAATGCTGTAAGCGAATGAAACCTATGGTTGACCACTTTTTTGACTGATATAAGCTAAGGATATTGATCTCATGAATCATAGTTTGTTTACCACTTGTCGAGAGAGGAGTCACTATTTCGCCATGGCACGCTTCATCCACCCATGTAGTTCACAATGCTGTAAATCGGAGCTGTCCTTTTTTGAGCTCCCGCCAACCCAAGTTTCTATTGAGCACAGTGATTTTATTACAATTAACCCTTTAAACACAATTAGTTCACCGAGTGCACCTATAGAATTCGTGATACCCAGCTCAGGTCCTACTTTTTTGATCCAAGCTGTGTGCACATGTACGCTAAGCTACGTATAGCCCATTCTGATGGAACGGTCTGCGATGACAAATATGCTGTATACCCTGAAACAAACTTTCTGCACGCCATATTCAACCAGTGTGACGTATATTTAAATCAGACCAACATATCGGCAGGCACGGGGTACTATCATCTACGAGCCTATTTGGAAAATGTCCTCAACTTTTCCAAAGAAGCGAAGGCTACCTTTTTAAGTGCGGAGGGATATTATCAAACTAAAGATGAAAATAGTATAAAGGACAAATTTAAAAATTCTAAAAAGAAAATATACGAGTGTTTTGGACGGTTGCACACAGATTTCACTTTCCAGGAGAAGTTGCTTGTGAACGGGGTGGATATGAAAATAAAGCTCACCCGCACGAGTCCTGAGATCTGCTTAAATCTGGATGCGAATCAAGAAGAGGGTGCAAAGTCCGTTGTGGTTCACATTATGGACACATACCTCCGCGTACGGCGAGTGAAATTAAGTTCACCAAAACAACTAGAAATTGAGAAAAATTTACTAAACGCTACAGTGAAATATCCTATTAACAGAGTGCAGATCAAACTATATACGGTTCCTGCAGGGTTGGCATCGAAGCAGATAGAAAACATTGCCCTGGGAAATCTTCCTAAAAGGATATTAATCGGCATGCAGGACCACGCTTCGGTGAATGGAAAATATAAAAAGAGTGCCTTTAAATTCGAGAATTTCGGACTTAAAAATATAACTCTATACGTTAATGGCACTGCTTTGGGTGGAACAATGGGTACGGACTATTCATCAGACGCTGTGTTACCTCTTTGTGCCAGAGCCTATAGTAATCTGACCCATATTGCAGGTGATTGTGATGAGCTTGGTAATGGGGTAACGCAGGAAGAATTCATTGATCAATTTAACCTTTATCCGTTTGACATTACACCTGACTTATCTGCTAGCGTAAATACCCATTTAACACCACAGCAGAGCGGTAACATCTCAGTGCGGCTGGAATTCGCCAAGCCTATAGACGCTCCTATTAGTGTACTAGTATATCTCGAATCGCAAGCCCTAATAGAAGTAGATAGATTTAGAAGCGTTATCACTGACTTTTAAAATGGATGCTAATACACTTCAGAAAGTAATGGAGCGAGTCACACGTTCCAAATTTATCGGCGTGTTTGCGAAGAATGAAACATTGAGTTTGCCAAGTACGCGAGAATGCGGTAGTCTTATTGTGAACACAGACATCATCGGTAATGAAGGGATTCACTGGATCGCTGTCTATTTTAAAAATAGACAGCGCCTGTACTATTTTGATTCACTCGGTACTCAACCCTGGAGTGACCCTATTATTGTAAAATTTCTCGCTCAGTTACATATTCCCGAAGTTGTATGGAACCCATTTCGTATGCAGGGATATTTTACTAATGTTTGCGGAATGTACTGTGTCTCATTTCTCATGCATATGTCAAATGATAAAGAATTTATAAATTTTTTAAATTTATTTGACCCGTGTCACACTCACCGAAACGATGAAATGGTATGCAGACAGATAAAAAACCGTTTTCCAATTGTACGTACTCGTTGTATATTATAATGTTTTTGTTCGTATATTTGTATATTCGTTTATTGTACTGATTTCTTTCATTTAATAAATTTATGAAAATATATTGTGTCTTCTTATCCCAAAAAGATCGAAAAACACTTACATTATTTGACATTGTTGACTGATTAGTATATCATCCGTATTCCCTTCAAAAGATTGTATAACTCGTGTCAAATCCTCATCGGACCTTAAAGGAATAATGAAAACATATACAGAGTATACAGACAGACTGATCCCCATTATGTGAAGATATCTTTGGTTCGAGGAGTGAACGCCATAAAAATTTCGATTTTAGCATAATGGGGAAATAACACTGATTGACATTTTTGGCGAGTATCTAATTGACGAGATACTACAACTCTCCATATATATATATAAATTATAATTATGGGCACTTACATTTCTATGGTAGTCCCTTGCGTCGGGTTGTAAGGAGCGTCACTGCAAATATCTTCTACGGTTTGCGTCGAAAATAGTTCGCCACAATCAGTCGCATTGAAAAGACTAATTGTGGTTAATGCTGCAGTATCACGTTCTTCATACAAGTCTGGGGAGACGTACAGGTCCATGGTGGAGGATGTGTGACACTGCTGACTGATCAGTATATCATCCGTATTCCCTTCAAAAGATTGTATAACTCGTGTCAAATCCTCATCGGACCTTAAAGGAATAATGAAAACATATACAGAGTATACAGACAGACAGACAGATCCCCATTATGTGAAGATATCTTTGGTTCGATTACCAATTTCGATTTTAGCATGATGGGGAAATAACATTGATTGACATTTTTGACTAGTATCTATTTGACGAAATACTACAACTCTCCGTATATATATAAAATCGAATTATGGACACTTACATTTCTATGGTAGTCCCTTGCGTCGGATTGTAAGGAGCGTCACTGCAAATATCTTCTACGGTTTGCGTCGAAAATAGTTCGCCACAATCAGCCGCATTGAAAAGACTAATTGTGGTTAATGCTGCAGTATCACGTTCTTCATACAAGTCTGGGGAGACGTACAGGTCCATGGTCGAGGAATGATTATTCACTGATGCGAAAATAGCTACTGTTACTCCCAACTGAAAATATCCCCTTTTATATGCACATTCGCCAAGCTCCGCCCAAAAGACCAGATGTCCGTCGTGATTGGCTGCCGATGTAGCTGGGTGGAGCTATGACGTGTACCATTCCGCTATAACGGGTACGGACGAGTAATTGCATCTTTATATTTTCACTAATAGAATTAATGCTCTTATTCTCCTTTGAAAATTATTTGGTGATTCGTATAGAACTTTTGATATTGAATCCAAATATGGTTTCAGAAGTTTTCTATCACCCATAGTTTTCGAGAAAATAATATTTCCATTTACTCAATTTCCCGCATCATTAGTCACTAATGTAATCGAGAGGGTATAAAGAGATATATCATAATTATATTTTAAAAATAACATTCGGTTTCAACGTTAAACTGTAGGTCTAAGGTGGTCATTACACATAATAAAATAAAGTGGTTGGCAGATAAATGGGCACCCTACGTGTCCTATGGGGTAATCTCTACTGAACTTCATTGCTAATAACTCTCAGTAATCGAATGACATCCCAAGTCGTACCTTTTCATTATAAATGGAATCCTTTATTTGAACAAAACTCTCGCTCTCTTTCTATATATATATATATATATATATATATATATATATATATATATATATATGTATGAGAGATAATTGTTATTATTACTAAATTGAGGTTATTGGTAATGGATCTGGGCAAGGTGTAATAATGTAATAGACCATAATATTCTATTGAAATAATTTGTATTGTTATGGTTTTAGATAATTTAAGCTCAGGACCTGCATTGTCTACATCGACTCCATCCGTGATATAAAAATAAATGCATATTTTATTTAATTATTTCATTACATTTATCGAATGTAAATTATCTGCTGCGGTGGATGACTCCCCATCCAACTACCACTCAGATCCAACGTCGCTTAGTTGCTCGGCTGAGTTATGATAAAAGAAAATTATGGCAGTGGGTATGAGTAAGTTGTTTGATGTAATAGAACACAACATTCTACTCAATAATTTGTGCTGTTGCGGTATTAGAGGGTCAATCAGTGACTGAATTAAAAGTTATTTGCCCGATAGATATAATATGCATCAGTAAATGAGGCTTGCACCACTAAAGCGTTTGCCAAACATGGTGTGCCACGGTAAATTCAATTTATATAGATATGAGTAAGGTGTTTGATGTAATAGAACACAACATTCTACTCAATAATTTGTATTGTTGCGGTATTAGAGGGTCAATCAGTGACTGAATTAAAAGTTATTTGCCCGATAGATATAATATGCATCAGTAAATGAGGCTTGCACCACTAAAGCGTTTGCCAAACATGGTGTACCACGGTAAATTCAATTTATATATATATATATATATATATATATATATCATTATATTTCTATATGACACCATACAAATTACGCGTAAATATTTTCATTGTAGAAGTAATAACAATGACAATATTAATATCTGAAGTCAGTGGTGATTTCTGCTCGAATAGCTTGTAGAAGGATAATCCCTCGACCCGAAAAAGGTCCCTAGAGACCTTTTTCGTTCGAATCGTGTCCCTAGAGACACGATTCGAACTGATTTAGTTTCTGCCTTTCATCGTGTGTGTGTGTGTGTGTGTGTGTGTGTGTGCATGAGTTGTTTATATATATATATATATATATATATATATATATATATGTATATATCAAGAGTGGTCTGGAAGGAGATGTTTCATAATTTTCTTTTCCGGACGTTTTTCCCACTGTTATTCGTGACTTAAATATTTATAATAAAAATCAAGTGTCTAAAAAGTTATTTAATAAGCAGAAATAAGATGTTTAAAAGAACAGATATTCTCCGACCCCGCTATAGTGGCTTGGGCAATTCCAAATGAATAATTTCTTTATTTTTCGTCATTTTTTCATTTTTTCGTCGCAGGAATGAGGCTATATGTTTCATAAGTTTTCATCTCGTTTGGTGGAATTGTATCGTAAATTATTTAAATGAAGTTTCATAATTAAATTAATTGGTTTTACTGTTATTTAGGAAAATTTATATTGGGAGCAAACGTTACAATAATAAGCTTATGTCGATATAGTTACCCATTGAATTGGAACTCTTTATTCACGTTTGCTATTATTTATTGATTGGTGGATAATTAGTTGGGTATCCCTTATAAAAATCATTTCTGTCTAACGATTTATTTATTGGGTAACTTTACTAATTCTATTAACGCGTAAATCTTTCTGAAACATGAAATCATTGTTCAAAGGCTTTATTTGCTGGATCTATTTAAACTCCTTCGCGTGCAGTTTAGGTAATTACATTTATTCAAGTAGAGTTTGCAACCTCTCCTTTCTTCAAGCGAGTACTGCAACGTTATACACTATCGGATTATGTTTTGGGTAACTTTTGGACAGAAATAAGATGTTTAAAAGAACAGATATTCTCCGACCCCGCTATAGTGGCTTGGGCAATTCCAAATGAATAATTTCTTTATTTTTCGTCATTTTTTCATTTTTTCGTCGCAGGAATGAGGCTATATGTTTCATAAGTTTTCATCTCGTTTGGTGGAATTGTATCGTAAATTATTTAAATGAAGTTTCATAATTAAATTAATTGGTTTTACTGTTATTTAGGAAAATTTATATTGGGAGCAAACGTTACAATAATAAGCTTATGTCGATATAGTTACCCATTGAATTGGAACTCTTTATTCACGTTTGCTATTATTTATTGATTGGTGGATAATTAGTTGGGTATCCCTTATAAAAATCATTTCTGTCTAACGATTTATTTATTGGGTAACTTTACTAATTCTATTAACGCGTAATGAAAGAGGCGCTTGTGTTATTTTATACGGTTGAATCTTGAATAACCATATAAATATATATTGTGGTATTTTATATGTTCATTAGTTTATTATATATACAAGTACATTTGGAATAACAGCCGTCATATATGTGTTACACGATTAATGGGACACATGGCGCTATCTGGATACCTTGCGCTATCTGGCAACTCAGCCAGAATAGAGGATTATAAAAGATCGCGAAGCTGGTGAAGAACCATTCCCCCCTCGGCTCCGGCCGAGTAAGGAGCTCTGCTCCTTCTATTTCTGGCCCTTTGGTAAACCCCTTAGTGGCCTCTTAGGTTAGGGAAACGAAAATAAATTGGGGGAGAACTCCACTCTGTCCTTCAGGTGTCTCTCTCCCTCCTTCAGGTGTCTCTCTCTCTCTCTCTCTCTGCATGTATCTTCCTCCTTCAGGTGTCTCTCTCTCTCTCTCTCCTTCATGTTTGCCTCCAGCATGTGTACTGCATGTGTACATCCAGCATGTGTACCTACTGCATGTGTACTCCTGCATGTGTGCGTGTGTGTGTGTACCTCCAGCATGTGTACTCCTGCATGTGTACCTATCCTCTCTCCTTCAGGCGTCTCTCCCTCCTACAGGCATCTCTCTCTTCTTCAGCTCTCTCTCCTTCAGCTGTCTCTCTCTCTCTCCTTCAGGTGTCTCTCTCACCTTGGCTCAGCCAACTGGCTGATTCTGGCTGATTCTGGCTGATTAGGAGCCTATAAAACAACGCCAACTCGGCTGAAGTCTTAATGTGCACTTGGCTCCTGCCAGGTGAACACCTCTCCTCCTTTCTCTCCTCCTCCTCCTTTCTCTTGGGGGATAACGCCGCCTCCAAGTTTCCCCCCCACCCCCCTTTGCAACAACCCCCACCACCCTTTGCAACAACCCCCTTTGCAACAAACCCCTTCCCCCATTTGCAACAACCCCACCCCCCTTTGCAACATTACATAATAACCTGCAACATTCCTGCACTCTCCCCTTTTGCGGTTATACTACTCAGCACTGCTAAATAATCTCTCGCTTGGTACGTTTGTTGGAGGACAGGCTAAATGTTTCCTTGCAAGTTTACTCAAGTATGGATAGATATTCTGTGTATTTTTCCACCAACTAATAGGATTGTCACATGCAGCCAGGCGTTTTCTTGGTGATAGCTCTCGATCATTTTTACTACATCTTTGACATCGCGTAGGTCTCGTCATTGCTGCTTGACTCAAGAAACTGAGAGACAGATTCTGTGATAGATTTGCTTGTTGAAGGTGTTGGTTCTGTCAATGAAACTTTTATTCTTTTGGTGGGTGGCGAAGCGACAGATTCAAGAGATTGAAGCTCTTCAACTGCTTTGCCAAGTGATGATTTAACTCGTTCTAATGTACTAGGTGAAAATAACTTAGCTTTGTAACGTGGATCTAAGTAGGTTGCAAGAGAGTAACTTCATACAAGAACAGCCTCTCGTCTTGTCGCTTGCATCACTTTTGCGCACAATGAACTAGTTCTATTAATATAGTAGAATTTGATAATTTCCGCTTATTAATGACGTTTTATCTCAACGGTCCACATCCGCACGACATCCGCAGTCCAAAGTGCGGATGCGGATGCGGATGCGAGAAATGTGCGGATGTTCCGCGGATGTGGATGCGGATGCGGATGTGACCTACATCACTAATATATATATATATATATATATATATATATATATATATATATATATATTGGTGGTTTTTCAACAGGATCAACTTGCGCTCAACCCCTTTGCAACATTGGTAGATAAATGGTTACCAGAAAAATTCCCCAAAAGACCAAAGGAAGGATGAACAGCTGGGTGGTGAACTGCAGGGTGCTTATCCACGACGGAAATCGAACCCAAGGCCGAGGGATTCGTAGTCAGCGACGGTAACCACTGCACCATCGAGACGCTATATATATATACACACACACTCGTTGGTTGGCCTTGGAATTTAACATAATGCGATTCCAGGATTCAGGGAGGACACGTTTTTTAGAATCTCATTTTGTAGGAAAGAAGCCCAAAATTATAGAAATCTGTAGCGGAGGACTATTATATAAGGGGTTCCAAAAAACCTTAGCCCCCCATTTGCAGCTTACATGTTTACTTATATCGAAATAGTTTTTGGTGATTATAAAAATATATAAAATTCTTTATTTACTGCAGGTATTAAAATTACTCTAGCTGATAAAGTGATAATATAATGGCTTCTCAATTAATTGGTGATTCGGAGAGGCAACGTGTGATAGATCGCATACGAGCAATAACATTTCGGGAAGCTCGTGATGCTGGAGCCACCTTTATAACATGTTCATGGGTTGCCAAAAAGTTGCGAAGAAGTGAGGAAGGACTTCGTCAAAAGAAATTGGAATAAAACTTTGGATGAATGTGAAATGGATACAACCAAATCTGGGCGCCCAAATTTGCCACTCTCTCAGGAAACAAAGGACATCATTGAAAGCGGTACGCTAAGCGGAAAAACAGCTGTGCTAAACTTTCTAGAGAGATCGAAGTGTTGAGAGGAAAGATGTTAGTGGTGAGATCATTCGACTGTACCGTCATAGGCAAGGTTTAAAAACCTCGGCATGAACTTCCAAAGCCAAGAAAAACTCAACTTAACATCGATGACAGAATGTGGTTTGCCCATTATCTTGAAGATTAGGACGTGGATGATTTCATGCATTTAGCTGTCTCCGATGAATTTTTTGTTTACGTAACACATCGGCCTAACTACCAAAATGATCGAGTGTGGACCACAACACCAGATGAAATCGATGACAATGAACATTATCGCGAATTATTAAAAAGTCCAGACTGTGTTGGTGTGTTTGTTTTGTTCACTGCAAAGAAGCTCATGTGGGTGCTGAAGCCAAATGGTCAGAGTTGGGATGGACAGTATTTTCGTGATATTATTCTATCCCAGCATGTCATTGCTTTTCTAAGAAACCCAAACACTGTTATGGATGTCGATCAGGTCACACTTCTGCACGATAAGGCCCCCTGCTTTAAGGCATTAGCCACTCAACAGATGTTGCGGAACCATGAGATCGATTTCTTTGGAAATGAAGAATGGCCAGGAAATTCTCCTGACCTGAACGTCTGTGAACACATTGGATCAGTTATAAAGGACAAGGTTGAATGTCTCTTGTTTCAAGAATCTGGAGCAAATCGATTTTCGAAGGATACAATGACGCAACACATTGAAACTGTTTTAGCAAATTTGCGTAACGATCAAGATCTATTCACGTCACTTTTGACAAGCTACCCAAAGCGAATTCAGGCTGTCTTGGAAACCAATGGCGGGAACACCAAGTTTTAATTGTTTCTCATTAAATGCAGGATTAAATTCTCTTTTGTGAGGTATGTTTAGTTTTACTGTACCTCTAATGGTTTACTCCATGGGAGGGGGGTTAAGGTTTATTGGAGCCCGTACAAGAAGGTTCCATCTAGGCTCAAATACAAGTATAAAGGTAAAGCAAGGTAAGGTACACTGCGCTCGAGAGGAAATCTAAGAATTACTTCCGTCACTTTTAATAAATTAACCCTTTAACGATCAGTTGTTTTGTAAGGTTTAGTAATTAATGCGTGTATTTGAAACGTTACCAATTTGTATCAGTCGTCCATAAATGGTTAATTAATAGAGGTTAGGATAGGACGAGTTAGTTTAGGTTAGGTTGGTCAAGTTAACCTTTTTAAGCGTTACTTTTACGCGCCGACACTAGACGAGATAACTCGTCGATAACGCTTAAGAGGTTAATAAGGAGGTTAATATTCACGTAAATGCAGTAAATTAAAAACCTTCAACTTATATTAACGAAGACAACAATTTTCAAGTAATCGAAATATACGTTTAAGACTTTTTTTTTCAAATTTCTTAAAATAAATAAAAAAAACGACAACATTTCAAAATGAATAATAACAGCATGAAGGTGTAGGTAACAATTTTAACAATTTTAACAATTTCAACAATTTCAACAATTTCAGCAATTTCAACAATTTCGAGGCCGAGGAACGCTCTTGGATATGTTTCCGACCCTTTTAAGACTTTGCAGGAGGCATTCCTCATCGACTGGCTTATGTACTATAATTTGACAATGGAGATTGGCCGTGACGTAAAAATGAACCAAATTTGTAACACTTTGAGGTAATAGGGAGAGGTTTCCCGGGGTAGTGCCCAATACCGCGGTGGAGATTTAAGGATAAAAATAATAATTCTTCAATGTTAACATAATCCAAACTGGAACCAAAGATTGTGGACAAGAATTAACAATTTTAAAAGATTTCGGGACAGGATACGAAAGCGCTCGGATATAGAAATAGAGGCTAATTCACTCGAAGATTCGGAATGAGACGACGACACTCGTTTATAAACCATTTAAAGAAAGAGCTTTGCAAAATGAATCAGATCATTTTCACAATTATAAACAAACTCACTTTTACATTACATATTATTGAATCTTTTTTTTTACGTAGGAAGGAAGGGAAACCGGCGAGCGCCCGCAGCCCCCCTCCCCCTATATACAAACGAAGGAGAGAGCCACAATCAAGGTCTCTGAGGCCCACGATGCCATTTTATTTGTTTTTTTCCATGTAAATTTTGAAAAAATTGTGTAGCGCGTAAAATGCATGCATTTGTAGTGAAGAATAGAAGGAGAAGTCTGTGTTTGAGAGCATGCTGGACTGCTCACAGGGTAGATGAGACACGGAAAAAGATCAGCTAAGGAGCACAGTGACTGGCGAAACGGGAGTTCCAGCACTCCCTGTCTTCTGCCTAACCTCCCCCCAACCCCCAACCGGGAGTACTTCCCTGGTCGATGGTGTCTACAATTTCCTCTTTCATAAATCTGCGACTGGTTTTATAATAAATCCCTTATCGTTCAAAAACAATGTAAATAAATAAATAAATAAGTAAATAAATAAAAGATTTTTTAACCAAGACTAACCGTAAATTCGGGAGGGTATGAATACTTTTTCGCGCAACTGTACAGTAACTATTACTCCAGCAGGAAAACGTCGTTCAACGTAGAAGAATCACACCATGTCGTAAATCTATTTTATCGTATTTATTTATCTACTTTTTATGTATTTTGTGATCATTAAACGAATTTTGGCGAATGATTGTAATCAATCGTAGCAGAGCGATAATTGTAACTCACAAAATAAACTGAAATCAATTCTTTCGAGTATTTTCGATTAAACTAAATTCAAAGGTACTTGCATGGAATGGTTTTGAATACCGTATGTCGGTTGAATCACCTCTGAACCTTCGTTTTTAGAGTTCACACACACACACACACACAAATATATATATATATATATATATATATATATATATATATATATATATACACAGTTACGTTGACACCCAACGTATGCATCCAATAACTTTATGAAGTTTTCAAATTCGATTTCAGAGTCTATCGTTCAGCTTTCATTATTTAACGTAATTTCATTTACATGTAAATTGGCTTTTTTTTAAAACGATTGATATGGCATTATTTCAACACAAATTCAATTACTTTCGTTCAGTTGAAAATTTTTCGATTTATTTAATACGTTTTCATTTGGTTATCGTATCAAAGAAACTAAAAATTATATTTTTAAATGGATTTCTTTATGACGACAAATATTTTCCACATCTATATATATATATATATATATATACAGTATATATGGGTGCGGCAAAAGTAACGCCCTTTTAATAATTGTACATCTTTTTTAAGGTGTATTGAGCCAACCACAAAATTAATTAAATTCCAGTTATTTTTTAGTTTTTACTGAGAAAGTACTTATTATTTTTCTTAAAATGCTGTATTTTTCTTAAAAACCTTATTATTTTCTCTTAAAATGCTGTAATTGATTTATTTCCTTCAATAAAAGAGAATAAACTAAAAGGGCGTTATTTTTGCCGCACCCGATATATATTAGATGACAGGGCAGCAAGGTTCAAAAGAATCTACCAACTTTAAAGTTGAGTGGAATTTTGTATTTGTTTAAGTACAAATATATATATTATATTTAAGGTGAGCGAAAAGTCCCTGTGCACCTGCAAGAAGTGTAGTGAACTTGTACCTGCACTGTGTTGGAAGTGGAAGGTACACAGGGACTTTTCGCTCACCCTTACTAGGAGTCAGCACAAAAATACCAAGTATTCGTTCCTGACTTTGGATAGAATGATCGTGCAACTCTACATTGAAGAAAATAACGGTTCACACAATAAAAAGATCAATGAAAATGACCCCGACGGATTGTAGTCATCGAATTTATCTTTGTAACATGCCCAAAATGACGGAACAGGAAGATGTAAGCCATTGTATTCACCAGGAGCCATCAGAAGCAGGTATCAGTGGAACAACAAAGGATATAATCTATCCATCAGACTTTTGGGAAACCAATATTTTCAAACGATCCCGGATTTTCAAATCTGACAGTACACACAACGCGTCAGCGACATCACGGTCTTGTGACGTTCTGCGCAAGAGCTGGGCCTACAACCTGCAAACCACATTAAGCTGCCTGGCAGAAGCTACCATGAAACACGGCGAAGCGTTTGTCATTGATCGGGTTGCAAATACTCGGAAGGAAGACTAAAATTGGTGAACTAGCACAGTGATCCGCAAACGTTTTCAGACGCGCTCCCCCCCAACAAGTTAGTGCGCTTTCCCCACCCACTAGTTAGTGCGTCCCTCACCCCCCCCCCCCAATTTTCCTCTAATAATCTAATTTCTATACAGTTTTATTAAAAACAATTTAATTTAAAACTGTACTGAACTTTTCAAGTTACACACAAAAAACAACGTTTATCACGATTTCTTTTATAGTAACTTCAACCAGGTGGATTAACGCTCAACTAAGCCGTAATAACAAAAATGAATGCGATGCCCAGTTGCATAGTCTGGGAGAGCAACCGCCCCCGCCCCCCAAAAAAATTCTAGCTTGCCAACCCTCTACCCCCAAAAAATTTGCTGATGTCAAACAAACTGAAATAATTGTAAAAATAAGATACTTTTAAAACTAAATACCATACAATAATAACCAACAATACATTTATTACATTTACAATATTCATACTACAAGGTCAGTATTGTCCCCACTGAATATTTTCTCGCTCCTCCAGAAGCTGTTTGAATGGGGGAATGGGGGTACCATGCACATCATACGTCTGGCAACTGCCAGCAGTATAATCTTTTTAAAACTTTTTGAGGTTTGGCTATAAAAATTTTAAATTTTTGGAATTTTGGTATGGAGTCAGGCCTCCCATGATGAAAATAAAAATATGCAATATAACAGATCAAAATCTTCATTTTAAATAAATATTGGAATATTCGTGACACTTAATAAACAGTTTTAACAATACATATTTATATCCAATATATTTTCCCGATTCATTAAAAATCTTTTCGCACCCTCCCCCCACCCCTCGTCTCCCTAATTTTAATAATATTAATTTCCTATTCTTAATGAATTAAGAATTATTAAAATTCCATCGCATTTTTTCATGTTACCACTACTGCCCACCCATCAACTCAAAAATGGAAGGGCAACTATGGGAACAGGAGTTTACCATAAAACCAGCCGGTCACCCACCGAGCTATAAGAAATCTCTCCTGAAAGATTTCTTAACCCTTTAGACGCGGATTTCGTTTCCAATGTCTGCTCCGTAAAATGGAAATTTTTTTCCGGACATGGAGAGAAGTCGAATACCGCGTTTTACGCTAATAAAATATCGTTCTACTACGGTTGAACATCGCATCTGAAGGGTTAAGATGGGAATGGAATGAATATTGCAATCTAATAGCGCAGAACTCCTACTTTGCATGAAACAAGATCTACTCTTCCAAGTATCCCTCCATATAACGGTGTTTAAATACTGTCTACATCTCTTATGTTTGATATGTATGCAGAACCAAGATTCGAACCTGGGACCTCTGACAAAGCGTCGCGAGCGGTAAACAGTACTTGCAAAGGTATGTTTAAAGATGAAATAGACAATGTCGTAAACGCATTCGTAATAATTATTATTTGTTTAACTAAACTTAAATATATGTATATCTAAAATAAACTCGAGTCTGGCTATTAGATGTCGCAAAGCGTTTATGCTTAAGCCAATTTATTTGAGAAAGAGGGGAATTATAATTTTATTTCAGACTTTTCTCCAACACCCTGTATATATAGTACATTAACAAATAAGAAATTTCTTATTTGTTAACCCTTTGTCACGCAGTGTGACTTTATTGATTTTTTCTGGCTAACGCCAGACGATTTTATTCAGTCTGGGAAAGACCTTTGTGCAGTAAAGGATTAAGCAAACTTCTCAACCCTTTACTGCAGAAGTCTTTCCGAGACTGAATAAAATCGTCTGGCATTAGCCAGAACAAAATCAGTAAAGTCACACTGCCCGACAAAGGGTTAATGGACAGTACATCGTTGTACGGGGCTCCAATAAACCTTAGCCCCCCCACCCATGGCCTAAACCATTAGAGGTACAGTAAAACTAAACATACCTTACAAAAGAGAATTTAATCCTGCATTTAATGAGAAACAATTAAAACTTGGTGTTCCCGCCATTGGCTTCCAAGACAGCCTGAATTCGCTTTGGGTAGCTTGCCAAAAGTGACGTGAATAGATCTTGATCGTTACGCAAATTTGCTAAAACAGTTTCAATGTGTTGCGTCATTGTATCCTTCGAAAATCGATTTGCTGCAGGTTCTTGAAACAAGAGATATTCAACCTTGTCCTTTATAACTGATCCAATGTGTTCACAGACGTTCAGGTCAGGAGAATTTCCTGGCCATTCTTCATTTCCAAAGAAATCGATCTCATGGTTCCGCAACAACTGTTCAGTGACTAATACCTTAAAGCAGGGGGCCTTATCGTGCAGAAGTGTGACCTGATCGACATCCATAACATTGTTTGGGTTTCTTAGAAAAGCAATGACATGCTGGGATAGAATAATATCACGAAAATACTGTCCATCCCAACTCTGACCATTTGGCTTCAGCACCCACATGAGCTTCTTTGCAGTGAACAAAACAAACACACCAACACAGTCTGGACTTTTTAATAATTCGCGATAATATTCATTGTCATCGACTTCATCTGGTGTTGTGGCCCACACTCGATGATTTTGGTAGTTAGGCTGACGTGTTACGTAAACAAAAAATTCATCGGAGACGGCTAAATGCATGAAATCATCCACATCCCAATCTTCAAGATAATGGGCAAACCACATTCTGTCATCGATGTTAAGTTGAGTTTTTCTTGGCTTTGGAAGTTCATGCCAAGACTTTAAACCTTGCCTATGACGGTACGTACAGTCGAATGATCTCACCACTAACGATCTTTCCTCTCAACACTTCGATCTCTCTAGAAAGTTTAGCACAGCTGTTTTTCCGCTTACGCGTACCGCTTTCAATGATGTCCTTTGTTTCCTGAGAGAGTGGCAAATTTGGGCGCCCAGATTTGGTTGTTATGTATCCATTTCACATTCATCCAAAGTTTTATTCCAATTTCTTTTGACGAAGTCCTCACTTCTTCGCAACTTTTTGGCAACCCATGAACGTGTTATAAAGGTGGCTCCAGCATCACAAGCTTCTCGAAATGTTATTGCTCGTATGCGATCTATCACACGTTGCCTCTCCGAATCACCAATTAATTGAGAAGCCATTATTATATTATCACTCTATCAGCTAGAGTAATTTTAATACCTGCAATAAATTTTTATATATTTTTATAATCACTAAAAACTATTTCGATATAAGTAAACATGTAAGCTGAAAATAGGGGGGGGGGATAAGGTTTTTGGAACCCCTTACATTGAAACTATGTAAGCATTTATTGCATTGCAGTACGGGCCTCAACAATGAAAAGTCAAAAACAACACACACACACACATTATACAGGATGGTTCAAAAGTCCGTATCTATTTTGCTGAAGTAATAGTATTTTAGGATAAAAATGTAGTAATATAATTAGATATATATTTATTTATCAAGCTTAGGTCTAAGATTCGACGTGAGCACCATCAGTTTCTCTGCAAATCTCAAATCTGTCCACTTCACTGCGGAGGTACCTGGACGTCCAGATCTTGCCTCATCATGAACAGATCCTGTTCTTTTAAATTTATTGACCAGCTCGCGAATTGCTTTGTCTGTCGGTCCTGGTTTGTGAAATCTTCTTTCGAATTTTTCTCAAATTTCTCGGATTAGAAAACAGACTTGTAAACTTGATCTACAAAAATACTTTTTCAGTCATAGAGTAGTAGACTTTTGGAATGACTTGCCATATAACGTGGTAAATACAGGGTGTGTATAAAGTAATGCAAGTGAAGGGACAAATCTGACTTGAACTGGCTTCAACTACAGGGTGTTCCATTTAAATGGAACCATAGGGAGTATAAAGATTGGAAAGGATATTGGTGCCTTTATTACCTTTATTTACCTTTATTACCTTATCTTACCTTTATTAGTTTATTATTACCTTTATTACGTTTCCCCTCACAAATCTGGAAAAAAAGACTATTAATTATTTTTAGAAATTATTAAACCTCTGCTGCAATAGTAAATTTAAGAACAGTAAAATCTGTAACTTTGTTCTGCTGTAAATTGCTTTAATTTAGTCATTCGATTCAGTCATCCTTATAGTTATCCATAGTTTTAAAGTTTTACTTTAAGTCCTAACTTAATTAACCTCTTTTGGACCACTGGGTCGAATTTGTACCGTTTCTCATACACGCACTTATAACGTAACCTTACAAAAACTTCAGACGTTAAGAGGTTAAGATATATTTACATTTCACTTCTTCTAAAGAAAAAATTACCGAATTAATCAGTAACTTAAATTTAACTTCAAATTCTTTTTCAATTAAATTTGTTCATGTAACTTGTGAAATCTGACTGAATTAATTAAATCAAAGAAGCGAATTTCGGTGTTTCAATTCATCGTAAATACTTCGCTAGCATAATTCTACGGGGTGTCCATAAATTCCCGCATCATAAGAAAATACATTTATTTTGTTTATTTATTTATTTTTGTTTTATTTATTTGTTCGAAATGATTCCCACCAATCTCAAAACATGTTTGTAAACGAAAAAGCGGGTTTCTTTGAATGTTCCTCAACATATTTGGCCTGATGGAGACATAAATAAATAGACATTGCTTATATTCCTATGATGCGTGACTTTATGAACACCCTGTATATAAATTATACGTATTACCTCGCGAAAGAGTCAGGCATTTGATTCGAAAGTAACATTCCGAGACGACGTAATTACCCGCGATAAGAGTGGAAAAAATAAAAATTTATTGAAAAAGCTGATTAGTTTCAACGAGAAGTATTCTTTTTGGTCCCATAACTCCGAGAGTGACGTTATCGAGACTACTTACGGATAACATTCCGTTTACAAACAAAAGGACCCTCCAACTGGATTCAGGGGAGCAAGTGTAGTTTACGTCCCCCAGACGCCAAAGAGGACGCAAACTACACTAGGTCAAAGTTGGGGAACGTAAACTAAACTAAGATCTTTAGGAGACATTTTTTAAATGAATCCATCAAATAAAACGTTAAAACTAACGAAAATATTACGACTTAACCTAACCAATCGTCAATATATATATATATATATATATATATATATATATATATATATATATACTGTATATATATATATATTAGTGGTGCACCGATTAATCGGTATCGGCACCTTGCATGCCGATTAATCGGCATTTTACCGATTAATCGGCAATGCAAGGTATTTTCCTAATATCGGCATGCCAGGTGCCGATACCGATTAATCGGTGCACCACTAATATATATATAAACTGACGATTGGTTAGGTTAAGTTGTAATATTTTCGGGAGCTATTGAAGAATAGGGACCCCAGCCTTCTTTAGTTAGCTTTATAAGGCTAACTAACGAAAATATCATGACCTAACCTAACCAATCGTCAAGGGCGTACAGTTAACCTAACGTGGTTAGGTTTAGGTCGTGATATTTTCGTTAGTTAGCCTTATAAGCCTAACTAAAGAAGGCTGGGGTCCCTATTCTTCAATAGCTCCTATTTTCGTTAGTTTTAACGTTTTATTTGATTAGGTAAACGCGGACAAAGTTGGGGAACGCAAACTGCACTAGGATAATGTAGGGGAAGTAAACTACACTAGGCACCACAGGGGGACGTAAAGTACACTTGCTCCGATTCAGGCCATCGTCGAATTCCTACATTCGAGCGGCAAACCCGCTGAACAATACTATCGACTAAAATGTACTTTTTACACTCACAAAATAAAATGCTAAAAAGAGGATGTTAAATGCTGGCTTTGGTACAGTCTACAGGTGCATCCAGGCAGTGCCGTATTAAGGATTTTTGGGCCCTGGGGCTAAAATATTCTTGGGGTCTCTCAACAAGACAAATCTTCGAGTCATGTAAATTAATAAAACCATTTATTTCTAAATCAAATAATGCAAGTTTTACACAAATACCAAGCTGCTACAATTAAACCAAACCAATTACACAACTACAAGTCCACTATTAATCTACCAAAGTTGGTCACAAAATCATCCGCTTCATATCACTAAATTTTCCAATCACAAGCTCAGTATTTAAATTCTGCAAAATATTCTTTTCTATGCATAACAATGACAGACTTTACAATTTCTTTTAGGTTAGCATTTGACATTTAACATTTTTAATCATGCTCAAATGAGAAAAAGAACGCTCCGCAGTTGCATTTGACATCATCAAACACAAATAAATGCGATAAGCAATGAAAGCATTTGGGAAAACAGCCCTCAATTTGTGAATTTCCTTTAGTACTCCTAGTGGGCGAGTGTCAGCTAAAGCGTTTTGTTTGACAAACAGTACAAAATGCTGAAACTCATTTGGTAATGGACAAGCCAGATTTTTTGTTGCTTTTGATGCTTCCTCTGAAGTTGGTTGAGAGATATTGTTGAGCATTCCATTTTTATCATAAACATCGGCCCCTAAAACAGCTGGGCCCTGGGGCCTGGCCCCCCCTGGCCCCCCCTTAATACGCCACTGCATCCAGGGCTTGCATTGAGATTTGAATGTAACTGGACTTACGTGTTATTGTGTAAATCTTTGCATAGTACTTCATAAAATGAAAGTACTTACCGTTTTGTATCAGTCATACATTCTTATTCAATTACATAGGGTGGGCCAAGATAAAGAGGCCCCATTCGGTTTTACAGAACCTGAATAAGGCCTCTTTACCTTGACCCACCCTGTATTTGACCGAATAAGGACAAAGTCTCTTCGCAAACTCTGTTCTGTTATGCTATGTTATCAACGTCCATAGCTCAGTGGCTAACGCCGTTTCCCTATAAGCGAAATGAAGACACTGAGGTCAAGAGTTCGAATTCACATAGTGTTGGTAATAATAATCCAGTTGGCCTGAACGCGGTCTAGTTTCTGACCTTCCTGACTGTTTATGTCACGTTATTGTTTGATTCTGCCTCCATACCATACAAATAGCCATGGTCGTATGACAGAAGGGACCTACAGCTTAATAGGGAATCCGAACCACGGGTCGTTACATCATCTGGACGCAGAGTAGTCATCAACCCAACTATTTTTGGCCCCCGATATTGTTTATGGAAATCAATGTAACGACATGATCACGACGTTGCCTCTCGATTTAGTAAAATATTTCATTCAGCGAGTAAAAAAAAAAGGCGTTTATCAGCATCTCACTTACATATCGATTAGAGAGATTTCAGAAATGGATTATACTTAAAAATTGTGTAAAAATCAGCTCGATTAAAAGAAAAACTTATCTTTAAATTTGAACGATATTTACGTCAGAATTAAATTGTTTTAGTTTTGCTTTCTTGTAAACTGCATATAGCAGGATAGAGCATTGCAGAAACATTTAACATCCATTGCAATCTTATCCAACTTTCCTTCAAACTATTTCA
This sequence comes from Bathynomus jamesi, assembly GCA_023014485.1. NCBI lineage: Eukaryota > Metazoa > Arthropoda > Malacostraca > Isopoda > Cirolanidae > Bathynomus > Bathynomus jamesi. The sequence continues at coordinate 447,783 of JAJOZX010000127.1, forward strand.
AGAATTATTTTAGCTTCAAATAAGTTTTAAATAAATAAATAAAAGCTTTCATAAGTATTCACATTTGCTTTAACCGAAGATCGTAGTTTCGCCGAATGCCTATTCCACAAATTTACATTCATTCCTTTAACAACCTGCGTAAGGTAAAGTCGCCAATGGTCGCGCATCGGTCCTAATGTCACGCATTTGTAATAGTATTTTGTGGGGAGTTTTTTAAGTCGAATGCTTGACATTAGGCCCGATGCGCGACCATTGGCAACTTTACCCTACTTTCAGATTTATGGTTTGCTTCTTTTATACAAGAAGTATTTGGTATAAGTTAGTGAACATCTTTCATGCTGTGTAAGTTAAAACGGAGTGATGAGATGTAAACCCATTATTCCGTGTCACCTGGCCCGCAGAGCTGGGCACTTGCGGCATATTTTGCGGTACTGCGGTACTGCGGTACTACCAAACTACCAAACCGGGACCGCATAACGCAGTACCGCAAAGGATCGCTGAAAGTACCGCAGTACCGCTACCGCATTCAAATTTCCGCGTACCGGTTTGGTACCGGTTTGGTAGTTTGGTAGTACCGCAGTACCGCAGTACCGCAAAATATGCCGCAAGTGCCCAGCTCTGAATTATTTTTTATTATTATCCCTTTTAATTTTGTTTCTAAATAAAGCCTCATGCAATTGGATTAAAAGAAGTGTCTGTATGTATGTATTGGTTTAAATTACTTTGGAAATTTACTTTGGATTGAAGAGGAAAGTTTAATTGAAATAATGGAGCAAGTGTAGTTTACGTCCCCATGTGGTGCCTAGTGTAGTTTACGTTCCCCTACATTATTCTAGTGTAGTTTGCGTTCCTCAACTTTGTCCGCGTATACCTAATCAAATAAAACGTTAAAACTAACGAAAATATTACGACTTAACCTAACTAATCGTTAATTTATATATATATATATATATATATATATATATATATATAATATATATATATATATAAATTGACGATCGGTTAGGTTAAGTCTTAATATTTTCGTTAGTTTTTAACGTTTTATTTGATGGATTCATTTAAAAAATGTCTCCTAAAGATCCTAGTGTAGTTTACGTTCCCCATCTTTGACCTAGTGTAGTTTGTGTCCACTTTTGCGTCAGGGGGACATAAACTACACTTGCTCCGAAATAATTATGTCTTAAAGCAAGATTTTACAGCGGAGAGAAGAGTTCTGCAATGATGAAAGTGGATTTAAAATCATCCAATAAAGATACATTAATATTTTATATCTTAAAATATTCTCTTATGCTTCCAAGCCACTTTTACCTAAAATAAATATTTAAGTTACAGATATAACCTATACACAGGGTGATGCATAAATGTGTTTCATAAATCGCAGGGTGTGTTCTTGAGACAAAAGTAAAGAAAAGACCATATAAACATAGGTCGAGAAACCCGTAGGTTTCGAGCTATAGCACGCGACAGAAAAATGAAACTCCGAAAGATTTTTTTTGCATTTTATACAAATACACAGTGTGATACATTTGCTTCATTAAAGTAAATGTTTGAAATTAGTTCCTACTACTTAAATGCATGCATGATGGTTCATGCATAATAATACACCAGCTCATTTCGCCCTTTTAACGAGGGAATATCTTGATGCTGTGCATCCTGAGAGGTGGATAGGGCGCGGTGGTCTTATTCCGTGGCCACTTCGGTCACCAGATTTAAATCCTCTTGATTATTACTTGTGGGATCATTTAAAAAGCCTAGTTTATGTTACGGAAGTCCGAGCACGTGATGAATTGTGGCAACGAGTTCGAGACAATTGCGAAACGATCCGCACTACTCCAGGAATTTTTGTGAGTGTGCCAGACAATCACTGGTGCGACGTGCTGAGGCATGCATTCAAGAAGTAGGAAAGAATTTCGAACATTTACTTTAATGAAACAAATGTATTACACTGTATTTGTATAAAATGTAAAAAATCTTTAGGAGTTTCATTTTTCTGTCGAGTGCTATTATAGCTCGAAGCCTACGGATTTCTCGACCTATGTTTGTGTGGTCTTTTTTCATTACTTTTTTCTCAAGAATACACCCTGCGATTTATGAAACACATTTATTCATCACCCTGTATAGTTTACATAAGACAAAGCAACATTCGGATATGAATTAAACAGTTTACATTAGTGGCTATTTGCGCAGGAACTTTAACTTCAACAGTGGGTGTGGGTAGTCGTAGTTAGTTGGATAACCGTCCTTTCCGTCCAGATGATTTAACGACCCGTAGTTCACATCCCACGTAAAGCTGTAGGTTCCCTCCGTCACATTATCTTTGATGTTAGGAAGGCAGTTAAACAACCCCAAATACACACACTCGCTCAGGAATGACGAAGATTTCATACGCGATGAAGGCGAAGCGCAAGGAAAAAAATATAGGAGTCAAAAGAGGTCCTTTCGGAACACCGGAAGTTGTAGAACGACAACTAAAAACAACGGTGCTGGTTAAGTGTGTGGTCTACCTAGCTTCGAGCAGTCTACCACAATTAAGCTGCGACCAACCAACCTACCAAAAAGGCAACCGTGAAGGCTACGATAAACTTTAATATATCTTAGTTTATTTGGTGCTGGTTAAGTATGCGGTCTACCATCTGAGTTTTGACAGAATATAAACTAACGAAAATATCACGACTTAACCTAACCAATTATCAAGGGCGTAGAGTTGATCTATTATTAATTATAACATTGTTTGTTTCTGGAATAGTATTTACTATTTACTAATAGATCAACTGTACGCCCTTGATAATTGGTTAGGTTAAGTCGTGATATTTTCGTTAGTTTTAACGAAAATATTCTGTTTAACGAATATTTTAGTTTTAACGAAAATATTTTTTTGGTTTCTTTTAATAAATAAAATTTTGTAATTAAATATATTTCTTGAACTAAATTTCTTATATTTTAATTCCTTTCCTTAAATACATTTATAAAAGTGTAATTTAAGATGATGTAGACCGCACACTTAACCAGAACTCAGATGGTAGACCGCACACTTAACCAGAACTCAGATGGTAGACCGCATACTTAACCAGCACCAAAACAACTATCCGTTTACTTACGCCCGCGTACGAAGGAAAATATAAGAAATGAATGACGCGACATCACAAGTCATCCGTCAAATATATCACTGGATACGCTACGTCTTTTGAACCCGTCAAACGACTAATGAACGCCTCAAACGGATTACATTTTATTTTTATTTTAAGTGCATTTCGGTATCTGACAAGTTAAATACTTAAAATTTTCTAACTTAACAACGATTATCTCTTTAAAGGAAAATACGATTAATCTTAAAAAGTACAGTCAATTCAAAGAGTCTTGTCGTGAAACTCTATGTTCCTTACCAGTATTTGAATATTTCAAGACCGAATCTTCCGAATTGACTCTACATATTTTGGTAAATCACAATGGGAGATTCTATTCTACAACGGCAATGCGAGGTCAGAGACAATTCAAACAATAATCAATAATCCATTTTTAAATCTATCTATTCGTTTTAAAATGAAAATATCTATCTACCATAAAGGAATCCCGATAAGGGGAAAAAAATAGGAAAGGAATGTTCTGCACAACAACAACATGAGCAACAACAACATGAGCAACAACAATAGTAATAAAAGCTGTCAGTATTATAAAGGAAAAAAAGGTTTGACATTGTGAATGTTGTCTTTCGAGGAAGTGATGAAATAACAAGGAAAAGATGAGCTCTCACAGCGCAAACCACTCGCGATATCGTTAGTGAGAACTCGCTCACGATACGAACTTTTTGAATTTCACGTTTTTATTCCATTTTACTTTTCTTTCTATCATTATATATTACATATGCAGGTATATATATATATATATATATATATATTATATATATATATATATATATATATATATATATATATATACACACGCAGGGTGTCCCATATATCCGGTCTCATAGGAAAATTTATTTTAAAATAAATTTTCCTATAAGATGAGATATATGGGACACCCTGCATGTGTGTGTGTGTGTGTATATATATATATATATATAGAGAGAGAGAGTTACAAGGAGTTACAAGGAAAAGAAGTACCTCAAAAGGCCTTGCGGCCCATACCGAGGAGGTACCAATGGCAACGGGTGCCACGGAAAATTTTCTACACACTCAAATAGTGTGCAAGATTTGGTTTAACCTTTTCTTGAAATGATCCACAGAGGAACTGTTCACAACTTCTGAAGGTAACCTGTTTCACGTGTCACATCTTATACGTAAAGTTATTCCCACACACACTAGTCCTAAACCGTTTCAAATCCAACTTCCAACCATTGTTGCGAGTTGGGTTATCATTTAAACTAAACATGCTTCTAAAATCGACATCGTTGAACCCGTGTAAGAACTTGAAAACCTCGATCAGTTGACCGCGCAGCCTCCGAGTTTCCAGCGAAAACAAGTTCAGGGCGCGTAACCATCGATTGTAGTCCATATGCCTAACGGAAGGGATTAACTTTGTGGCCCTCGCCTGCACTCGCTCCAGCCTCTCAATATCTTTCCTGAGGGTGGGTGACCAGAATTGCACTGCATACTCCAGGTGCGGCCGAACCAGGGAATTGTACAGAGAGAGCACAATCTCCTTGTTCCGAAATTGAAATTGCCTCCTGATATAACCCAACAGCTTCTGGGCTTTCTTTTCCACCTCTACGCACTGTTTCGTAAACTTAAGGTCGCTGCTGATTAGCACACCCAAGTCCTTTTCCAAATCAGTCGCCTCGATATTGTTCCCCAACATCGAGTAGTCCGACTTTGGATTGGCGTAGCCAATGTGCATCACTTTGCATTTACCCAAGTTAAACGGCATTTGCCATTTTTAGGACCACTCTCCTATCCTACCTAGGTCCGCACGCAGTTCCTCGATCACTTCGGGCGTCCCAACATTGGCCCCAAGCTTGGTGTCATCAGCGAATTTGGCGATCCGACTGACGATGCCACCGTCGATATCATTTATGTAAATGATAAACAACAGTGGCCCCAAAACGGAACCCTGAGGAACCCCCCTAGTGACCGAGGCCCAACCCGAACTAACCCCTTTAATTACAACCCTCTGCCGCCTATTCTTCAGCCAGTTTTCAATCCACCTACCTATTTCCCCACCGATACCCAGCGCGCGCACTTTCGCCATTAGCCGGCGGTGAGGTACCTTATCAAAGGATTCTGAAAGTCGAGATAAAGTATATCAATCGCCCTACTCTTATCATACTCACTCAACATGACGTGGAAAAACTCGAGCAAGTTGGTGAGACACGATTTATGCCGTCTAAACCCATGTTGGGAGTCCCCAAGCAGCTTGTACGAATCCAATGGTCACGATCCTATCCGCTATTCCCTCTAATAATTTACCTACAACTGAAGTGAGACTAATGGGACGATAGTTCCCTGGACTTTCGTGATCCTCTTTCTTAAAGATAGGGGTCACGTTGGCTTCCCTCCAGTCACCAGGCACCTGGCCCGTCTCCAACGATTTGTTGAAGACTGTAGCCAGGTGGGGAGCCACCTGGTCGCGCACCTCTCGCAACACTCTGGGGAGAAACTGGTCTGGCCCAGGAGCCTTGAACGCGCTCAGTTTGTCTATTCTATCGGCAACGACTGTCGCGGTACATCGAACACTATCCAGGCCAGCACCTTCGTGCCTGACGCCTGGCTCGGGGATGACGCGGGTGTCCTCCCTGGTGAACACTCCCGCAAAGTACTCATTAAGCACATTAGCGATGTCCGCGTCGGAGGTCCGCTTCTAATGGGCTTTCTACAATTAACATAACTGAAGAACTCCTTAGGGTTCCCCTTGCAGAGGCTTGCCACCCGTAGTTCTTCGTTACGTTTCGCTAGCCTAACCTTCGCCTTTACTTCCCTACACAGGCGGACATACGCTTCAGTGTTGTCATGGGAACGATTGGCCTTCGCCCTCCTATACGCTACTTTCCTATTTCGGATAGCCGAAGCGATGTCACGACTGAACCACTTAGGCTGCGTTGAAGCAGGGGTGACCGGTTTTGAGGGTATGGCAACAGACTGCAACACCATAAACTCGTCCCGGAATGCACTCCACACTCCCTCAACATCGCCGCCGACCTCTAACCCCATCTCACCTACGCTATCCCGGAGGCTAACAAAGTCCGCCCGCCGGAGATCGAGCTTACTGCCTCTCGAGTTACTACGCTTCACCCGAGGGACGCACACACGGAACCTAATCAGACCGTGATCACTCCCGCCCAACGATTCATCAACGGTGAGGCCAGTGACGAGGTTGTCTTCGGTCGTGAATACTAAGTCTAGAACGCTTTCGCCTCGTGTGGGCTCATTGACCCACTGAGTGAGGAAGTTCTCATCAGCAAAGTCAACTAGCCTCTTCCCTTCAGCATCAGCAGTCCTGTCTTCCCACTTTATGCCGCGACAGTTGAAGTCTCCTGAAACTACACACACCCTATCCCCTAGCAGGCTACTGAGTTCGGTGTACAGGGCTGTATCCTCCTCGAGGAGGAGATGCGGAGGTCTGTACACCAAGATTAACCTATAGCTCGTCCCTCCCACATTCAGATCGACGCCAAGCAGCTCCCGTTCCGACCGGAACTGGCAGTCAACCAGACTCAACGTGTCCCTGACGTCCATTAGTACCCCACCCCCCTCCCCACGGGTGCGGTCTTTGCGAAACATTCTATACCCGGGAATTTCGAACTCCCCAACGTAGTCCCTATGATCAGTATGAATCCAGGACTCGGTGATAGCAACGATATCCTGATATTCTGATGCTAAGAGCGCCCGTAGCTCGCAAAACTTGTTTCCTAATCGACCTAGCATTAAAAAGCATTGCACGGAGGGAGCCTTCCCTATTCTGACCGCCCCTAGCACGACCCGTTTCCCGAACAGCCAGGCTGTCGGGAGTTGAAGAACCCCTCACTAACGAGGGGGCAACTTCCGCAGGAGACTGAGCCCCCTCCAACGTGGTAGGAGGGTCACCCACCTGTATCTGGACGCACCCTTCAGTTGAAGGTACGTCCGCCACCGGCTCATCATCATCTCTCCCCGGACTCGACCTCACCATTCTGTATAGGTGCCGGTTGAGCAGCCTCAAAGACCCTTCCGTCCACTCAGGGCGGGGGGAGTCCCTGTCATTGAACTAGTGCATTTTTTAATTATTCTAACAGTAGCAGAAAACTGGATAGAAAAGCATAAGGCTCTCTCCACACCCTCCGCTTGCTCCCCGCCACAGACGGGTACGGAAAAAGATTGAAGAAAATACCTTGACACTTGAAAAGAAGCCAAGCAAATTTTACAGGAAAGAGGAGAATATATAAACTAGCTCGACAATTTCGTTAGGCACACTTTGAAATCGTACACAAGAGAGCATGATTGTATAAAACAAAATAATATATTTGTGCTAATCATATATCAACTACTTGGTATCGTCACAAAAACCTCGAACATATGATTTGATTTTATACAAAATTTACAGCTCTATTTAGATTGGTATCGGGCATACGAAAACCCCATGGCCCAATCAGGCTAGTCCCAAAAGGATTAAGCAAACTCCCTGTCTACACCCAAGTACGTGCAAAGCTATCACGCTGGCAAGGTGATGAAGTGCTTCTACAGGAAAGGGGTTGAAACAGGAACTGAGAAAGGAAATCAGATTTCTCACACCATGCCCTCACCCTTCACATTCACCCAGCCACCCAAGAGAAGAGAGAAAAAAAAGAAAGCCGGCAGAAACGCAACTTTACCTCACCTAATCCATGCCATTCAATGTTTTTTTTAGTTTTTGTTCATTAGGAAATTATGTACTTCTACAAAATACTTATCTTGTCTATTAACAAGGCAGGCAAGTGTGTAAGCGTGTTGTCTGCAATTAGATGTCTGTCATGTGTATGTGTCTGCCAACTCTTTGAATGTCGGTGAGTTTCAACTTGCGTCTTCCGCCGTGAAAGGTGTTTATGCTGCAAATGATATATTGAGCCTTTCATACTTCGCGGTGTTGTGCCACCACGAGAGTAGAGAAAATATCTTTCTGGCGAGGAGTATCAGTGGGAGGTCCCTGTATCTATCCCGGTGTACTTGTCCCTTATGGAGGATGAAAGCGTTTCGTGGGTGATCACCTGTTGTTGCTACGGCGAATTCAAGCGTCTCCCACTTAGAAGTGTTTATGAGGCAAATAATCAAAAAATTAGTTGCTCGATGGCTGACCATGCTGTGTGGGACACAATGCAACCAGAAATGGCTCTCTGAAGTAAGGGGAGGACAAACTCCTGCGGGGTTACGTTACAATACTATTTTCGGACCTTTTCCAGTTTGTGTACCGTTTTTCATATAATTTATTTTTGATTGGTCATACAACCGCCGTCGATTATAACAACTTTTTAAGAAAGGTAAGTTCTTGATAACCTAACCTAACCTAACCTAACCTAACGTAACCTAACCTAACCTTCTGTTTTACTCTATGCTGTGCCTAACAGAAGCAAAGAAACACTAGAAAGTTGCATAAAAGCCAACATTGTAGAAAACGGTACATAAACTGGAAAACGTCCCTATTTTCAAAATACTTAATTAATCGATTCTTAAATTATTATGTTATATATGAGAATAATCTTAAACCCTGAGTGTATTCAGAACTTTGTCTAACCTATTTTTAAACATATTTACACTTTGCCTTGAAACAACCTCAAGGGAAGTTGGTTCCAAATATTAACTATTTTATAGAAGAAATTACCGCAGATGGAGGTGCTAAATGTTTTTAGTTCCAATTTAAAGCCATTATTTCTTGTAGTCTACCATGTCTATTCCACTGAGCATCTTGAAAACTTGATTAAGCTGACCGCGCAATCTCCTAGTCTCCAAGGTAAACAGATTTAGTCGCCCTAATCTACGTTCGTTGTTTTGCATTCTCATTGAAGGAGCAATTTTGTGGCCCTTGCTTGTACCCTTTCCAACCTTTCTACAGTATATCCTTCCTAAGGGACGGAGACCAAAACTGCACACAATACTCGAGTTGAGGTCTAACTAATGAATTATAAAGAAACATTACAATCTCTTTATTTCTTAATTGGAACTGTCTTTTCATATAACCCAATATTTTTAAGGCCCTCTTTTCGATTTCCGCACAGTGTTTTGACGGTTTGAGATCATTACTGATATAAATTCTTTAGTCTTTCTCTAGATTAGTCTCAATCAAGTTCTTCCCAAACAGAGAGTAATCGGTCGGGTTCTTGCAACCTATGTGCATTACCTTAATTTGTCGAAGTTCAGTGGCATCTGCCAAGTATCAAACCATTCGCCCAACCTGTCAAGATCATTTTGAAACGTTCTTACGCCTTCATGATCACCTACATTATTTCCTAATTTAGTATCGTCTGCAAATTTAGAAATTGCACTTAGGAGCCAACGTTTATATCGTTAATAAAGATGATAAAAAGTAAAGGACCCACAACGGAACTCTGGTAACAGGGGCCCACTCCGAAGACACCCCATTTACTACCGCACTCTGCTTTCTATCTCTTTCCAGTTGGAAACAAGTCTGGTAATTCCTAATCCTCAAGCTTTAGTCCTCACTCACGCGTACGAGACTTTGTCAAAGGCTTTTTGAAAGTCGAAATACACTATATCTATTGCTCTAGTTGAGTCGTCTAAAATATATATACAGGGTTTACCATAAGTCCGGTCTCATAAGAAAATTTATTTTAAATTAAACTTACAAAAGTAATACATTAGAACTAAAACAAATGTTCAGTTGAGGTCTTGTTTTGGGACCTTTTTTTTGTTGCAGGTAGAATAACACGCAATGGCTAATCTGGAAGTAAGTTACACTCCTAAGGAAAAGGCGTACACTTATCTCGTGTACTCATTTACGCATTAGAAAACAGCAGAAAATACGGGACATTTTGAATACTAAACCACTTATCTGATCTACGCCATGCACTTATTTTGAGATTTTTTATTTATTTATTATGTAAAAATCATCATCATTTCGTCGTTGCATTATTTCTCCAGAGAGAGAGAGAGAGAGAGAGAGAGAGAGAGAGAGAGAGAGAGAGAGAAACATTTAAAGAAAAAAGTTCTCATTTCCAGTAAAAATATTTCTTTTTAATTTCTTTTTCTCTCTCATGCGTGTTCGATCCCAATAGGAAACAGGAGTGAATTATGAAGGTTCCTCATTTCGAATGAATGTCAAGAAAAACTCTTAGCTAAATTTCTTTACCTACCTTATGAGGGTTTCGAACGACGGTTCAGGATCGACCTGCGATTTGTAACATCCCGCATCATTTGCAGGATTTGGTGAAAGAGAGAATTGTTGGTCAACGCATGGTTGGTCAGAGCTGCACAAGAACCTGTCCAGCTGGTTCTTAATAAATGTGTGTGTATATATATATATATATATATATATATATATATATACGAAAAGTTTTAAGCGTTCAGCTTTGAGGTGAAAACTTCAGTCAAATTCTTTCATTAAATATTCTCTTTATAGTTAAAAAGAACGGGGACTTTTGACTCACCCTGTGTGTGTGTGTGTATATATATATATATATATATATATATATATATATGATGAATAAAACCACGAAGGGAAAAGAAACACAAAGTGTTCAGTGTTCCTGAGGATGTCATTAGACGAAAGCGCTTGAGCACCACTTTGTGTTTCTTTTCCCTTCGTGGTTTTATTCATCATAAATATTTTTCACGTGTCACTTTCGTGAAATAATTTTCATATATATATATATATATGGGTATAAAGTACATTATCTGAAAAGTTTATATTAAACTTTTAACTGTAACCAATATTACATTTATACATAACTAAAATTTGGTAACTACTCTCCACATACGTGCTAAAAGAGTAGGGAAATAATTATACGATAAACGCCTCTTTGCGGCGAAAGTGGCCCCGCATTGCGTAGATTACAACGCCAGCATCATCGCAGATGCCTTTGTGATAACGAATAGCATTTGGTTTGTTAAAAGGCTTAACGACGCGTTTCTTTCACGCTGAAAGAGAGACGTCCGCTCTTTATTCCATGGAGAGGCGCGATCCTTCCCACGGAATATATTATACGCTGAATATGGGAAATATACGAGAAAGACGCGTTTCTGCTTCCGGTTTTTCTCTCCGTTGAGAGGAATTATTCCTTTGTGTGTGTTAGGCAGATTATCTGTGAACGTATCATCATAATCATCATCATCATCATCATGATAATAATAATGATAATAATAATTTCTCTCCACACGTATTCTTGTTTTGGTCCTTTAACTGACGTTTCGTTGCGTGCCATTACATAATATCTGGAAAACATGAAGCCACTCGGCTTTATCGAAGTTATCCAAGTCAGATAAATGATCTAAAGCTATATTTTATGATCACCTGAACATTTGAACATCTGAACATCTTCAGAGCTTGTTAGGAATTAATTCATTTGGAGTGCGACAGTGCTTAAGGCGAAGTTATATTCTTTGAAGGCTTTGCATGGATACCAACAATCTCTTTTTAGTGGCAAAAGGAATAGAACAGGAAACCCGCTGAAGAAAGAAGTAACCTAAAAACCTAACTTATAACTCAATAGTTCGACCCGAGTTGAGAATTATTATTATTATTATTATTATTATTATTAAAGCATTAGAATTATAGTATTTCACTTTAATTCCTTTGTTAATGAATAAAAAAATTATTTAAACTCTAAAACTAAAATTATAAACGAGACTGGCCATTTCGCAGCAACTACTTCCTGTATATCAGCGAAGTTAAGCGACATTAGGTCTGGGTAGTAGTAGTAGTAGGATGAGTGATCGTCCTCTTCGTCCGGATGATGTAGCGACCCGTGGTTTGGATCCCAATAAAGTTGCAAGTCCCCTCCTTCGTAGGACGTTTGATTTTATTGTAATAGGTGAAATGAAGATTTTTATTCATAAAATACCCATATCTTTTACTGTACTACACCTGGCCGGTCCATGGGGGTGCGGGACCCCCTCAAAAAAATCACGTTTACTTGGTGTCAATATTTAGACCTATACAGCATTATTTTAACACAGCATTATTTAATACTCTTAACACTGATTTAGGTCTCATGAATATCTTTAAAATACCATACAGAAGGTTTACAATCTAAAATACAATCACTCCCAAGTACAATCCAAAACATCAAAATGTCAGAAGGTTTAAAATCCAAAATACATTTAATCCAAAATACAATCCTAAATATCAGAAGATTTACAATCCAAAATACAATCCAAAATACATATTGAACAATGCTATGCAGTCTGTTACTGTATATTATATAATTTATATTCAGCTCATTTTCTAAAATTCACCTTCCTCAGCTTTCTTGCAGCAAACTGTGCTATCATATCGTGATAATCCAAATTTGATGCAATTTCCCTCTCGAGAGAAAGTGTAGCAAATCCATTCAACTAATACTAAGCGCGGGGTCCTCTAAGCGCAGGGCTCGGGCAAATGTCCTGGTTCGCCCTACCCTAAGACCGGCCCTGGTACGACAAATGTATCCTACAGGGTGTTCATGTTATTAGTTAACCCAAAGAAATGCAAATAAAAAACTAAGTGTAAGATAACTATATTTCAGAGATGCATGGAACTTTGTAATACACAGAGAAAAATATTTCATTGACTCAAAACAAAAAAATAAAATAAAATAACGTGTTTCAACAAAATTTTTGCTTTATTTTAAGAAACCCAAATTTTGGTTTCGTGTTACAAAATTAGGATCACCTGAAGATCAGGGCCCCCAGCCTTCTTTAGTTAGCCTTATAAGGCTAACTAACGAAAATATCACGACCTAACCTAACCAATCGTTAGGTCAACTGTACGCCTTGACAATTGATTAGGTTAGGTCGTTATATTTTCGTTAGTTAGCCTTATAAAGCTAACTAAAGAAGGCTGGGGGCCCTAGGGTTGCCAGATTTTTCAAATGCCCATGCGGGACAAAAAATTTTCTGAGGTTTTTTAAGACCAAATTTTTTTTTCGAATTGAAACTGGATTTCTTCAACGGTTACAACAAACAAAATTAGAAAATTTTTATTACAATAATATTTAACAATTAAACATCGTGAATAAATTGAAATTATTATACATAATATTGAAACTCTAAATCAATTCATCCCTAAAAAATTTGCTTAAAAAATATTTTTGCGGGACATTTTGAACGCGGGATTTTGACGCGGAATTTTGACGCGGGATTTTTGGATCAAATGCGGGACTGTCCCGTAAAATACGGGACGTCTGGCAACCCTAGGGGGCCCTGATCTTCAGGTAATCCCAAAATTAATTTTGTTGATACTAATTTCCTCCAGTAAACAAATGTTTATTTGATCAAGCAAAAATTCTGCGGATGTTTCTTTTAAATAATAATTTGTTTAAATTAAACATAAATTGTTTTCATTTTCAAATTACCAAAATGTTTAATATACTTTTTATAGTCAGAATTTCTTCACTTAACTATTATATATATTCATTTATGCACACTATTATATATACTGAAATAAACATGAAAACACCTTACCCCAACCGGAGTCGAACCGCTTTCTTTGAGATTTTTCATGCAACGTACAGAGTGTCGTACTTGCTACGGTATCCTAAACTCCTAACATATTTTACAAATCGAGTATTAATAGTTTTACTCTGCATTCGAATTTTATTAAATCCTTTTTTAGGTGAAAACTTTCATATATATTTGCATTTAAAAACTTAATATTTCGAAGGAAATAAAGAAATGTTTTTTTTTAATTAAAACAACTAATATTAAACCTTTATGAACGGGTTCATGCGTGCATATATGGAAATATAATATTCATTATTATTTGTAAAACATTCACAATAAAATTCTACAGGAACAAAATGAAGCCTCCCCTCCTCCCTCCCCTCTCCAAAAAAACTGCTGTGATAACTAAATAATTAATCAGAGCAATTAAATCCGAGTGACGCAGCGGGAGAAGGGGATAAGCGACAAAATCGGCAAAATGGGTTTTCTGTTTGAAAAGACAGCTTATTCTTCCCTCTATCATCTCCAATTGGCAGATATACCATTTTCTGACTGAAAACACTCGATTGTTCTGATTGTTTCCAGTCAGAAAACGGGATATCTGCCAATTGGAGGTGATAGAGGGAAAAATAACTGTCTTTTCCAAAATGAAGCCAACAAAATATGTTTTGTACTCGTAACTCTAAATAAAGCAATTTTTATATTTTAACCATTACTTTATTTGATCCAAACAAAAAGTGGTCAAGTAAACGTGGTTTGTTGCTTTTAATAAAAAAATTTTCTCTGTGTATGAGAAACAATAATAATAGCAGTCGAAACACGTCATAACAAATGTTGGAAGTGTTTACCGCAATGTTCAATGCACAAACTACATGTCTAGTCAGACAATGGCAGCGTCGGAATTCATTTTCAGTGATTGCATAATTTCTAAGGGATTATTATGGCCTCCACGCTCACTTTATTACTTCTTGCGGGGGCTACATTAAAGACCAGGTACAAACAATCCCCACATTCTGGAGGAGTTGCAACAAAACATTATCAACATTCAGCCAGGGGTGTTAAGGCCACTGCACACCGAAAGCCACGCACACTAGCCACACCACGTTCGCCACGTGGCTCAGCATTGCTCTAATTATTTTCAACGAAGCACCTCATACCGAAACCTACACCATGCGTCGGCCAGCCGCGCCACGTGGCTCGCGTTCGCTCCCTGAGCAATATTCTGAGACGTGTCTTTGGCTGCGCCTACTCAGTTCGTCTTCGTAGTAGGTGAAGTTTAACCCATCTCCACTGGCGGAAGTGGTTCAATCAGTCGTACTCATTCATTCATTCCCCATCCGCCCCGTTTCGCACCAATTTTGCAATGGAAGAGTTGATTGAAAAAGTCAGACAGTACTAGGCTGACCATACGTACCGTTTTGAACGGGACAGTACTACGTCTACCTAAATTTCTGTATGGGTTCTGTCACTGAAGAATAATTGTAAGCTCAATATGTTTATGTACTTACTTTTTCATGAATACAGAATATTACATAACCCCGTCCCTTTTTTGCCATCCCAATGTCCCGTTTTTGTCTCAAGGAAATATGGTCAGCCTAGACGGTACCCATGTCTTTATGACATGAGGAAAGAAGAGTACATGGACATATACAGAAAAGATAATTGTTGGAAGGAAATTGCTATCAAATTAGACCGTGAATGTAAGTATTCCCATTTTAATACCTTTCTCTACGCCAATTAATCCAATACTCTCTTGGTTATATGACGACCTTTTGTGACTTCTGATAATCATGTTCATAAAAATATGTATGAGGGCACTTCTCATGTAAGGTTTTTGCTGAACAGAATGGTGCATATACGTTTATCCTTTGAATTTCGTTAGGCTCGACGATTAAGGTCGGATGAATACTGGCGGCGTTGCCCGGCCACGTGTCTTTTGGTGTGAGGACCGCGTAGCGTGGCTGTCGTGCGTGGCGTGCGTGGCTTTCGGTGTGTAGCGGCCTTTAGAGTCTGTGTCGAGCAATAGGCTTCGCCGCGCACGCTTGTGCACTGAACATAACGGCGAACACTTCCAAAATTTATTATGACATGTTTCGACTGTTACGATTATCGTTTCTCGTATCACAAAGTTTCATGCATCTCTGAAATATAATTACTTTTTATTTAGTTTTTTATTCGCATTTCTTTGGGTTAACTGATAAAATGAACACCCTGTACTTACTTTGATTCTAATTCAAGTTTCTTTACTCCCTTCACTGCCACTGGTTCTATTTCATTTCTATTCTTGAAATGGTGGCGTCACCCGGTTAAGCCTTGTGGGACAACGGACGAAATGGCGGACTCGTTTAAAAGGAGAAAAGGAATAATAGATCTGAATTTCTTTCGTAATATTTTATTAAATTACTTTGAAATAGTATGATTAAAGGAGAGAAGGCGAGAATGAAATATAACTTTTAGTTAAATTCTACCAGAGAGAGAGAGAATAGAATAACCTTTATTAATAATAATAAAATAAATAATTTTTTTCAATTTACAATGACATGAATAATTGTGAAGCTCGACTATTTATTTTATTTAATTTGGCCCTTAAGCTTTAGGCTTTACTGGGCTCTTATTAAAAATAAGCAGCTAGTTGTTATAAATTAATAATAATAAATAAATAAGTAAATAAGTATTATTAATAGTTAAAACATGTATTACAATATTAAACAATATTAATGGCCAATATTAAACAATATTAGTGGACATTAATCCTAGATTTTTGTTAGTATGCCATTATTATTAATCGGGATTTCAACTTGGTTTTAAACAAATTTACATTCACAATATTTTTTATATCGACATGCAAGTCATTCCATAGTTTCAATCGAATGAAAATGGGTAGTTTTTGAGATGAAGACAATCTAAATTGAGGTATAACAAGCTTTGATCTATTTCTGGTCTGATACGAGTGGATTTCTTGATGAGTTACAAAATATCTATTTGCCCATTGCAAATTAATGATTTTGTTCTTACACTCGTAAATAAAAATAAAATGTGCCAGTTTGGTTATATCGTTGAGCTTTAGTAAGTTTAGCTCTTTAAATAATGCACTAAAGTGATCAAGGAAATCAGCATCAGATAATAACCTTATTGTTCGTTTTTGGATGACAAAGATACTATTTAATGCGTTGTTAGCGGAGTTTCCCCAAACAAGGGTGCAACAATATATATATACACATATATATATATATCTCTATTTGTGACCGTGACCTTTAATGCAGGGACCTGATTCTTGTTCATGACACATCGTCTGGTGATGATCCGTATGTGTATGAAGTTTCAGCAGTTTATATAAGGAAGTATGTTTTCTAATTTACAATTTGAAATCAAGTCCTCAGATTTCATTTGAACAGAAAAGTTTACTTTGATCACTTTGATTGTAATTAATAGCGTTGTTTCCGAGACTCAAATCACGTGACTAATATTCCTTACTACATTATACTATGTTTGAAGATCCTTAATTGCCAACTGACTGAAAATAATATCCCTTTTTCAGCTTCTCTAAGACCCCTTTCCTCTCTTGTTAACACGCACGAAGTTTACACAGACGTTCCTTCAAGGTTTTGTGAAAATGTTTCATTTGTTCTCTCTCTGTTTGTAATTGTTTAAGTCCTTCGTTGTCTCCTGCTACCATTCCTCGAATCTTTTCCATCGATGCCTTCACCTATTCGATTTCTTTCATCAAAAAGTTGTTAAGATCGCCAAGATTCTCTTTCTCGGCCGCCATACTTTCCAGTTGTTTCCGTTGCATTTTAGCGACGTAAAAAGTTCGCTGAAACATTATTTGAGTTTGTCCTCCTCTTGTTTGCAGTCACCCAATTGTTTGCTCGAATATTCCAGAGATTGTTTGGCACAAATAACAACAGATTTTTCTTTGTCATTCATTTCTTTCCAACGCTCTTCTTCTTAGGCTTTCTATTAGCATGCTCTAGATTAATTTGTAGCTTTTATCTCTTATTTAAGCTGCTCGTTGCTGGTTTTGCAATTTTTTTGGAGAACTTGTAACTTATTTCCTAAATTTTGAATCTGGGAAAAATACTTGATTTCCTCTTTCCACTTCATTTGGTATCTTCTCAGTATGTATATAAAGAAGTTGATCCATAAAGTATGCATTATTTCATCTACAAAAGTGTTACAAAAACTGTCAAGGATGCAACGATTTGCAAATAATTCTGTGTAAAAGTCTAAGAAACTTTTAGAAGGGTTATCGAAGTATATTTTCGATTCAATAAAACCATCAGAATCCCAAGAATATTCAGTCTGTATGAAAAGGAGCAATACTGACCGTTTGACAAAACAAAATACTGAATTAGAAGAACTATCAAATGAAGCTTAATAATTAGGAACTGTTGCGGACAGAGATTCAGCTGAGTAAATAACAACGACATTAAAAGCGAATAGTGATATTTCAACTAGGCTTACATCAAAATTTTATGGAATAGGTCATGGATCACTCTTGCTAGTACTAATGCTCATTATATTTATATATATATATATTATATATATATATATATATATATATATATATATATATCCGAAGTTCATTTCTAAACGTATCCAGACATCTCCCACAACTTTCATACCTATACCTATATATATTTTTTTAACCTATCATGCATCAATTTAATATAAAAAAAATAGATGTATTAGTAATACACAAAGCTTTTTATTTGGATCATTCTTATGAGGCAAATACTTTTTGAGACGTGTATGACAAGTGGAAGACAATGTTCAAAGACCAACCATATTAATAGGCTCTCATTTTCATGTAAGTTGTAAAGAAGAATATTTGGGTTCATTCAATTACTTACAGTCACACTAATGTGAAAACACATCAGATCATAGTTTCAGCGTTTTTAAGTTAAATTTAACGCATTTTATCATTGGTACCTTCGTTTCGTAAGGTATACATTGTATTAATTTCTAAACAGCCCGTAAAATAACACTCTTACATAATAAACAGCTAAACTAGAATTACTTTGGGACGACATCAATGTTTCCCCCTATATCTGTGATCTTGACCTTTGGTAGAAGGACCTGATTCTTGCTCGCGACACACCGTCTGTGATGATACATACGTGTGTGTGTGTGTGTGTGTGTGTGTGTGTGTGTGTGTGTGAAGTTTCATCAATAAATGTACAGCGGTTTAGAACTTATGACATGACCGCCATTTCACCTTTTGATCTCTACTTGTGACCGTGACCTTTGATGCAGAGACCTGATTCTTGCTCATGACACATCGTCTGGTAATGATCCGTTTGCGTATGAAGTTTTATCAGTTTATATTGAACTGTTCAAAAGTTATAGCGCAGACACGAAAATGTACTGAACAAACGGATGGACAAGTGCAACCCAGTATGTCCCCCTCCAAATTTATTTGGTCGAGAACATAACAACACTGTTGATGTAAGATTCTAGAAATTATTGGAACTGCTCATAAATGTATAAACTCGAAAAAAGTTACTATACTTTCTTTTATAATTACTTCCTCCCGGCCCTACTTCTCTGGGGAAATTTCCGTTTTTCTGCCAATTTTTAGCTTGTACACATCAGGGATTCATTAGGTTGTACTCACGAGTTAAAGGAATAATAACTAAATTTACATCATTTTCTCGCAACAAACCGGCAAATGTAAAAATTATTGCATTATTAATTGAAAAGAGATTAATTGTTAATGCAAATTACGTTGCGTTTGTCTACACTACAATAAATTTAAGAGTATTTGAGTGAGATACTAAAAATTTAGGAAATATCTATAAAGAGATACTGAAAATTTGGGAAATATCCATAAAAAGATTAAAAATTTGGGAAATATCCATAAAAAGATACTGAAAATTTGGGAAATATCCATAAAAAGAAAATGGAAATTTGGGAAATATACATAAAATTAATAAAATAAAAAGTGAAACAAATGAATTTTAGATTGAATAAAATATATGAACTTTATATTTTATATAATTATTTAAAAATGTCCAAGACATGCAGAATAATGCCAAAATTCTTGTTCTGAAATCAGGCTCAAGACTGGTTACATTGGTTTCCATCACTAAGTAAAAACTATTATTGTAATAAGTTACCCTGTATTTTCACATGTTTAAGCAAGTGCTTTCCTCCGTTTCATAACAAATGTCATTTTCTAAAAAGGATATATTCCAGAAATTTGGGAGTGACTAAGCTCGTGGCCACGCATGTACTTCTACGAGAAAGAATAATTAAAATCAATGAAATCAATGAACTCATTATCGTGTGCCATTTGATGTGCTTCATGATGGGCTTCGACAAGTTGCGTGAAAGTGACCCAAGACACGCTCAACGGAATTCATATTTGTCTTTCTCAGACCTCAAGGAAGAATGTGTAATCTTTATTGTCTCCTGCAATGAAGTATAACTAAATTGCAGTCATCTTTGAACAACTTTGGCTAATAAATATAATCATTTTCTTGATTATTCGAATCTCCGCTTCATATTTGCTATGAACAAAGTTGTTTTTCTTATTCAACCCACGCATCCATGGTATCAAAATTTATGGAGATGCTCTTGAGCTGTGTGTAGGGACAAATTCAAAGTATTGGCGGCATTGGCAAGTCTTGCGTGTGCACCGGACCACGACTGAAGAAAAGGACCTTTCAGTTTGTTTTGTAACAGCTAATGTTCTTGGGAGCCAATTTTTTTTTTTGCCATCCCAAAACCCTGCAATTATATTACGAACTGTTCAAGACCTGATTTTGAGCAATTTTCTCTCACTTCGACCGCACCCTGACTGTCCAATAACTCGACCAGGAGTAAAAGGTAATACACCACAAGCACCAATAGTACAAGGCATCTTTTCATCTATGTAAGCTTCGTGGCAACCTTATATTCGTATAAACTATATGTCTTGGGTGTAAGGTTCTGCAAGAAGACTTTTATGTTTCAGTATTATTTCTCAGGTGCTTCATATATATATATATATATATATAATATATATATATATATATATATAATTAATGTGCCTCGCTGGTGTAGTGGTTAGCGTCGCTGAGTACGAATCCATCGGCCCCGGGTTCGAGACCCGACGGCAGCCGGCGCGCAGCAAAACCCAGCTGTTCATCCTTCCACACAATAAAGAAAGTGGTTGGTAAATAAATGGGTACCCTAGGTGGCCTAGTGGTTAAGACGCTGGGCTGCTGATGGGGCATGGTTCGGATTCCACGTTAAACTGTAGATCTAAGTTGGAGTGAAAAGCTTGACCTTCGTCAGAATGAACAATTCGGGCGGAAGCTAACCAAAGGTTATATATATATACACACCTTTGGTTAGCTTTTGCCCGAATTGTTCATTCTGACGAAGGTCAAGCTTTTCACTCCACCATAGACATACGGTTTAACGTGGAATCCGAACATCCCACCAGCAGCCCGGTGTCTTAACCACTAGACCACCCAGGGTCCCCATTTATCTACCAACCACTTTCTTTGTGTGGAAGGATGAACAGCTGGGTTTTGCTGCGCACAGGCTGCCATCACCGGGTCTCGAACCCCGGGGCCGATGGATTCGTAGTCAGCGACGCTGACTACTACACCACCGAGACGCATATATATATATATATATATATATATATATATGTGTATATATATTACTTGTTTACTTTAGTTGAGTTCAGGACGATAACTGTTCAGGATCGACCTGTTTTTCGTTCAACTCCTCTACAACATCTCCCGTCATTTTGGGAATTTGATGGAGAGAGTCGCTTTCTACTCTGATCTTGCCCTCATAGCTAACTATGCATATAGGCTATGGTTGTTTGAACGACGATTTGAACGGCGGTTCAGGATCGACCTCTCTGCAGCATTTTACCTCATTTGCAAGATTTGGTGGAGGAGGGAATTGCATTCCGATCTCCTCTTGCCCTCGTAGCCAGCCACGCATGGCTGGTCAGAGACTTTGCACACACACACACACACACACACACACACACACATTATATATATAATATATTGGTATATAAACAGAGAGAGAGTAATGTGGTTCTTATGGTTTTTTTCAACAAATTGAAATGTGTATAAAAAAAAACTGTATATATATATATATATATATATATATATATATATATATATATATATATATATATATATATATATATATATATATATATATATTAGGGTGATGCAAAATAACTTATCATTTCAAAAACTTGAAGACACCCTCTAATTTTATTTAGTTTAGTGTAAAAACTGAACATGCAAAATTTCAGCACAATTGAAGACATTTTAGAGGTTGCTACCATCCATTGAACATTTTGTATATTGTTATTTTTCAGTTTGTATTTATTGTACATTTATTTATTTTGCAGATTTCATCAAAAATGGTAGTCAGCAACATATAGCAGTCATAACAGACTCTGAACCTCTTTCCGTAAACCTTCTCATCCCTTTCATTGCTATAGACGCCGTGGCCGAACATTCTAGAATCATTTCTTTGCTGTGACGTCACTGTGGCGGCCGCGTCAGTGTAAGTGCGGCGTCACTGACTCAGTATCTTTGCTGCCTTCGCTGAGAGTGGTTGTATTGCAGTTGCTGAGTTGCACTCATGGAGCGGCATACGCGTCACAAAACAGTTGTTTGGCTCATAGGACATCCTATAGAGTCCTTCAAAGAAACCCAGCTTCCATCTAAAAGGGAAACATTAGCATTGTTTATGAACTACAAGATCAATAAAAAGCAACAGGTGAAAACAGCGGCTTTGTTGACTGCTAGAGATGTTATGGATGTGTGGGAAAAGGCACGCATCCCAACAGTGTTGAAATGTCATGTCGTGGAGAGAGTAAAGAAACTTTTCAACGAGTGGGAGAAACTAAAGAAGAACAGAAATAATAAGAAGAAGCAATCACCTGCACTACTTCAAAAACAAGAGAGCTGGCAAAATGACTTGCAAGATCTGTTTGACATTGCACATGCAAGTGCTCTTGACATGATAAAGATAGATGAAGATCGTGAGTTTTTGATGCTGCAACGACAAAAAGGAAGAAAAGGCAAAATGTCTGGAGTGGATAAAGTTTTTTCACAAATGGAAGAGATTGCTAGAGAAAAGGAAACATTGCTTGAAAAGAAAAGAAAGAGGGAAACAGCCGTTTTCGAAGCAGCAGTGCTCTCAAGTTCAAGTCCTTCAAGTTTGAATGAAGATAGTTCAAAATCAGAAGAAGAATTTGTTGCTGACCCTCAGCAGCCATCAACTTCGAGACAAAGTAGATCAAAGTCTAAGAGTGCAAAGCTTATGGATTCTTCAATGCTTGTATCTCTTGATGCTGCAAAAGTAAGTGATAGAGCTGCTTCGGAAATCTTGATCCCAACAATCAATGCTCTTGGGCAAAACCCTGAAGAATACAGTGTTAGCTATTCATCGATACGGAGAGCAAGACAAAGGAACCGCAAGACAATGGCAGAAAATTTGAAGCAGGATTTCGAAACAAATTGCCCTCTCCAAATACATTGGGACGGCAAACTACTGGAAGATATTACTGGTCATGAAAATGTTGATCGACTGCCAGTTCTAATTTCCGGCCAAGGAGTTGATCAGCTTCTTGGTATTCCCAAACTTGCCAGAGGAACTGGTCAAAACATTGCAGATGCTGTCCATCAGTTAGTATTGGAGTGGAATATATCTGACCAAGTGAAGGGCATGTGTTTTGACACCACTGCCTCCAACACAGGTTCTAAGAGTGGTGCTTGTATGTTACTAGAGCAAAGATTGGATAAAGATATGCTGTGGCTGGCTTGCCGACATCATATTTTCGAAATAGTGTTAGAAGCTGCAGTTTCTGTCTCCTTGCCATCTTCTAGTGGCCCTGACATACAACTGTTTAAGAGATTCAAAGCAAAGTGGGTGGAAATTGACAAGAACAATTACCAAACAGCAACAGATGACCCTAACATTGCAGAGAAAATCTCAGATGCTGAAGAACTCATTCAATTTGCTCAAGCTCAGCTTGATGAACAGCAGCCTCGTGATGACTACAAGGAATTGCTCGAGCTAACGCTCATTTTCATCGGTAGTGCCCCCAAGTCAGGAATCAGCTTTAAAGCACCCGGAGCTTATCACAGAGCACGATGGATGGGCAAGCTAATTTACTGCATTAAAATTTGGATGTTTAAATCTCAGTTTAAACTAACTGAGAGAGAGGAAAAAGGACTGAGAGATGTTTGCTGCTTTTCAGCTGCGATATACATCAGATCGTGGTACCTGGCACCCATACCCTCATGCGCCCCCCGTTCAGATTTGCATTTTGTGCAAAGTCTGCAGCTCTACAAGCAAAAGGATGACAAAATTGCAAGTGCTGCACTCAATAAGTTTTTGAGACATTTGTGGTACCTCTCTGAGGAGCTTGTGGCGCTTGCATTTTTTGATTCAGCTGTTTCGCATGAGACAAAAAACAAAATGAAGCATGCTCTGCAGAAACCAGTTGACTCAAAACCGAGCAAACGAGCATCAATAAATCCTGAATCAGCTGGGCAGAAACAACTGCAGGATTTCGTTACTGCGAACACAAAAAGATTCTTTGAAATCCTAGAGGTGCCTTGCACTTTTCTTGAAAAAGATGCTGAAGAATGGAATGATGATGAAAGTTATGCGAATGCAAGAGATATCGCATATGGACTCAAAGTGGTAAACGACATTGCGGAAAGAGGTGTACGACTGATGGAGGAATACAACAAACTGATAACCAATGATGAAGAGCAGAAACAATACCTTCTTCAAATTGTTAAAAGTTACAGGTCGTCACTCTCAAACAAAAACAAGAAAACATTACTCTTGCTTCACAAAAAACGAAAATAAACATACATAAGTGGTTATGATATGCCTACTGGGGAAACTTCCACATAAAAAAAAGTTAACGCGCTATACGCTGTACCTCAGAGGGTGGTGCGGAAATCAGCGTGCCTATTATTTACTATTTTATGAGCTCACTACGTACTATAGTCTAGAATGTCATCGTTTTTTTTCAAACTAGGTTAACTAGGTACATATCAAACCGGCTCCGGCGAAAATATCAACAAAACAATTTTTTAGCACAAACTGATATACATTTATTTTTAAAGCTTGGTAGCAACCTCTAATTTTCTCTTTTTCAACCCCAAATTTCGCATACAATGCATTCTTAGGAATATGAATAAAATAGGAGGGTGTCTCCCTGAAAATTGAAAAAAAAAAATTTGACCCCTTTTTTGCATCACCCTAATATATATATATATATATATATATATATATATATATATATATATATATAGTATATATGTATATATATATATATATATATATATATATATATATATATATATATTCCAGTTTGTTGAAAAAGCAGACAAGAACCACATTAGTCTAATATGAAAGAAATTAAATAAAAAAAAATGCTAACATAATTAAGAGCAAGTATTTAAAAAGTGAATCTAAAAGTTATGTGAATAAAATATCTTTACCATCTAAATTGAATTAAGAACGGGTGAAAAAGATTCCTCAAAATCTTTTCAGTTATTCTTCGAGAATGAAAGAATTCTTTTCTTTGATGAGGTTTTCCAAAGTTCGATTTTGCCTGCTGGGGATCTCTCGCTTAACTTTCTTTTCACTTTTTTGCTAATTGCTCTTACTGTATATATATATATATATATATATATATACACATTCAACTGCAAAGAACACGCAGTATAAATAACGTAAAGAACGACGCTTGTATAGGAGATATTCCGCGCAAGACGAGAGAGAGAACGAAACAAATGAAAACATGAGGTAACCACCCGGGAATCGAACCCGGGATCTTCCGATTGTCGGTCAGATGCGATACCATTACACCATGGGCTTCACTCTTCCAAATGCCGTAATTCTTCTACATACTCGCAGAAACCAATGCCCCAAGGGGGCACCTCCCGCATGCCGTAACATATACATTCAACTGCAAAGAACACGCAGTATAAATAACGTAAAGAACGACGCTTGTATAGGAGATATTCCGCGCAAGACGAGAGAGAGAGAACGAAACAAATGAAAAATGAGGTAACCACCCGGGAATCGAACCCGGGATCTTCCGATTGCCGGTCAGATGCGATACCATTACACCATGGGCCTCACTCTTCCAAATGCCGTAATTCTTCTACATACTCGCAGAAACCAATGCCCCAAGGGGGCACCTCCCGCATGCCGTAACATTATATACATTCAACTGCAAAGAACACGCAGTATAAATAACGTAAAGAACGACGCTTGTATAGGAGATATTCCGCGCAAGACGAGAGAGAGAGAACGAAACAAATGAAAAAATGAGGTAACCACCCGGGAATCGAACCCGGGATCTTCCGATTGCCGGTCAAATGCGATACCATTACACCACGGGCCTCACTCTTCCAAATGCCGTAATTCTTCTACATACTCGCAGAAACCACTGCCCCAAGGGGCACCTCCCGCATGCCGTAACATTATAATTTATACATTCAACTGCAAAGAACACGCAGTATAAATAACGTAACGAACGACGCTTGTATAGGAGATATTCCGCGCAAGACGAGAGAGAGAGAACGAAACAAATGAAAAAATGAGGTAACCACCCGGGAATCGAACCCGGGATCTTCCGATTGCCGGTCAAATGCGATACCATTACACCATGGGCCTCACTCTTCCAGATGCCGTAATTCTTCTACATACTCGCAGAAACCAATGCCCCAAGGGGGCACCTCCCGCATGCCATAACATTATATACATTCAACTGCAAAGAACACGCAGTATAAATAACGTAAAGAACGACGCTTGTATAGGAGATATTCCGCGCAAGACGAGAGAGAGAGAACGAAACAAATGAAAAAATGAGGCAACCACCCGGGAATCGAACCCGGGATCTTCCGATTGCTGGTCAGATGCGATACCATTACACCATGGGCCTCACTCTTCCAAATGCCGTAATTCTTCTACATACTCGCAGAAACCAATGCCCCAAGGGGCCACCTCCCGCATGCCGTAACATTATATACATTCAACTGCAAAGAACACGCAGTATAAATAACGTAAAGAACGACACTTGTATAGGAGATATTCCGCGCAAGACGAGAGAGAGAACGAAACAAATGAAAAAATCAGGCAACCACCCGGGAATCGAACCCGGGATCTTCCGATTGCTGGTCAGATGCGATACCATTACACCATGGGCCTCACTCTTCCAAATGCCGTAATTCTTCTACATACTCGCAGAAACCAATGCCCCAAGGGGGCACCTTCCGCATGCCGTAACATTATATACATTCAACTGCAAAGAACACGCAGTATAAATAACGTAAAGAACGACGCTTGTATAGGAGATATTCCGCGCAAGACGAGAGAGAGAGAACGAAACAAATGAAAAAATCAGGTAACCACCCGGGAATCGAACCCGGGATCTTCCGATTGCCGGTCAGATGTGATACCATTAACCATGGGCCTCATTTTTTCATTTGTTTCGTTCTCTCTCTCTCGTCTTGCGCGGAATATCTCCTATACAAGCGTCGTTCTTTACGATATATATATATATATATATATATATATATATATATATATATATATATATATATATATATATGGTACGAAAACGTCTGTCTGTAGCTCCACTTAACTTCGACATTACTGTATTATTTCTAATCAACTGTATATATTTCTATCCTTAGTATGTGAACTGTCATTGTATTGTTAATATTTGTCATATGAACTATGGTCTGCCAATAAACCTTTTCATTTTCATTTTCATATATTATATATATAATTATATATATATATATATATATATATATATATATATAACGAGATAACACGCATAACATGCGCTCGCGTGGTTTTGGATGAAACAGAAATGCCCTCCCCCCCACACCAGTATTCAAACCTTGGACCTCCTGAGTAGTAGTTGCAACGTGATAAAAATTAACAATGACCGTAAAATGCTTAATGCTCTCGCGTCCAGAGGTATTTTACGATGTTAACCTCCCTGCACTCGAGGTAATGGTAGCATTAAATTCAAATCTCTCTACCATAACACTGGGGTCCCATAGATGATTTCATATAAAACCTACTAACGCGTGTTTTTCTATCTGTGGGAAGTTTAATGCAGCACTCTTCACTCTGGGCATGGTTCTGGGTAGTTTGGAACTAAAGTGGTTTTTCCTTAATAGCTGCCCTCGCGTTATCAGTTAGTTTCATTGTGAGGTGGTTCAGTTAGTTTGATGTCATCCCATTCTATTATCTGATTGAAGTCATCTCCATCATAATTGATTTTAGGGACCTTGAAATCTCTCACTTTAACGTTTTCACACGTCTCGCTTCTCAGATCCAGAATTTTCTGCACAGCTTTCTCACGTTTTTATTTTCTAAATCAACCAGCAGTGCTAAAAGAATATTTTCTAGGGGAGGCAAACTACACATTTCGAGTTATATACAGGGTGGGCCGAAAGTCTGGATCCATAGGAAAATATTTATTTTAATACATAAATTACAACAAATGGTAAATACTTAAAATGAATATCAACTTTAACTCGTAAATGCGTATCCGTGATACTGTACAGTGGCTCGTACTCCAGTATAAACAACAAATTATAACACATGCTCAAATTGGCGGCCTCTGACATCGAGACACTTAGGGATGGAATTTATGATTTTTAATAATTCTTCGAATTGACGTTCTCGAGATGCGTGTTTCATTTGATAATCTTCTTGTTGACTTTACTGGACTATTCGTTAAAGTTTCACATACCATTGGAGGTATTTTCATCAGTTGCAGTTTTGGACGACCAGAACGCCGTCGATCATGTACACTTCCTGTTTCTTTGAAACGTTTAAACAACTTGCCAACAGTCGCATGTGTTACTGGATGCTTATCAGGATGATTTCTATTGAATTCGGTAGCAACTTCTCTGTGTGTAGCGCACTGTCTTGCGTACAAGAGCACAAGTTCTACCCGGTCTTCTGTTGTTAGATTCGAAGCCATTTCTGGGCTGAAATAAAAAAGTATTTGAGTATTTATACTGGAGTACGAACTACTGTACAGTATCACGGATACGCATTTACGAGTTAAAGTTGATATTCATTTTAAGTATTTACCATTTGTTGTAATTTATGTATTAAAATAAATATTTTCCTATGGATCCAGACTTTCGGCCCACCCTGTGTATATATATATATATATATATATATATATATATATATATATTAACAATTGCTGCAGTCTTAGAAAATGTTTAATCAATTTAATAGCATGGTACACATGCCTTGATCCATCTATACAGTATGGTCCACACGTAATAGCAAACCAAATTGGCCAATAATGTGTAACAATAAATTGTATGTGTTATAAAAATTCTTTGTTAGTTTGAGTGTTGCAACATAGTGCTTAGAAACCCTATTGGCAAGTGTCAACCATCTTGAGCGACTAATAGGCCCAGATTTTTGACAGTCAAAGTTCTCCTCTACAGTTCTACTTCTGACTGCATAAATACTGTAACCCTATATAGATAGTGTTGGTCACCATTTAAGTCATCAACAATAAGGTGGCTGAGCAAATGTCTTTCAGGAAGATACTCACATGTCACATTTAATGGCAAATCATCCAAAAACAAGCTTTTTCCGAAAGGGGTCCCTCAAGGCTCTGTTCTCTCACCAACACTGTTCAACTTATACATGCATGACATTCCAACACCCATAGATAACAAACTTACCTTATCATCATATATATATCATCATACTGTATATACATCCACCCACAACAACATCGACACCGCTACAAATAACCTACAAACATACATAAACAATATACAAGACTGGCTCACACACAATATACTCAAAGTAGCGCCTACAAAATCAACCATCACCTTGCTAACAAGCAACACAAAAGAACACCAGAAAACTCCACAGATTACACTAAACAACACCAACATTCCACACACTCACAGGACCAAAATACTTGGGGTGACATACAACACATCATTATCTTTTGCAAACCACATTCAGGACATTAAAAACAAATGTACGTCAAGACTTAACACGCTTAGGGTATTAACAGGCACAAACTTTGGACACCAGCAGGAAACAACATCACTCATATACAAACAATATATTCGCTCAGTTATGGACTATGCTAGCCCATGCTGGGCACCCATTATCTCAACACACACATAAACACCTTAGAGACAATACAAAACAACGCACTTCGTATCATTACAGGATGTACTTAAACAACACCAATAGAACACCTGCACACAGAAACAAAAATACTGAAAGTTAGGGAACATTTAGACATGAGAACACAATTCATGGCAGCAGCGACAACTAACCCACAACACCCTTGCCACTACATGTACAATCATGCACCAACACCTCGCACCATTAAGGTAACACCAGAGAGACATTATAACCAAATACTCCATTCCATACCACGCCCCACAGATATCACACAGTACAGAAGACACATACACACACAC
This sequence comes from Bathynomus jamesi, assembly GCA_023014485.1. Taxonomy (NCBI): domain Eukaryota; kingdom Metazoa; phylum Arthropoda; class Malacostraca; order Isopoda; family Cirolanidae; genus Bathynomus; species Bathynomus jamesi. The sequence continues at coordinate 477,820 of JAJOZX010000127.1, forward strand.
ACCTAACCCACAAAGCACTGACACGACTTGGTCCGAATGCGGTCCTAGGTGCGAAACCGCCACCCATTCACAGGTCAGAGACCAGCCTGAGCAGATCGAATCGAGTTAACTTGACACGATTCCGATGTGGACATCACCCTAACTTACAGACATATAAACACAGACTAGACAACTCGACAGACGACACCTGCCACCTGTGTCAGGACACACCACAAACAATTTAACACATTATGACAGACTGTACTGCTCTAGCACAACAACGAACACAACACAACATCACTAGTGCGCTGAACCTCTGGTCCACTCCGGAGAGGGCGATCAGTTACCTACGTGCAGCCGGCTTGCTCGATCAGGGTGGGCCAACACAACAACAATCAACAATATGTTGGGGTAATTTTAGCAATACTTCACCATTATTTATAGGTTTGAACTTTACAATTGGATTCTGCTCACAGAAGCGAATAGCCTTCCCATCAGGGACACAGAATATCTTTGCCCCAGATGTTGTATCATCTACTTCTTCAAAGAGATACCTCAACGGCAGTCCATTTGTATATAACAATTATTTGCCGAAAGCGGAAAATTTTATTATACAATGTTCGCCAAACACGCTCTAATACAGTAGTACTGTACGCGTGCCAATGCGCGCTCTAGTGTTTTCCCCTACACTCTCCACCACTCCCGCATCTCCCTCCCTCTCGCGTCACCCTCGCATCATCCTTTGTCTCAGTCCCGCTACCGCGTTAAGTTCAGTGAAGTTGTGTTGGATTGTTTTTGTCGTATTTTGCCGTTGTTTTGCTATTACCAAAAATTCAAATATTGTCAAGGTAGAGCTTGCAAGTGGCAATACACAATGTGAGCATTAAATCTACGGAGAGAAGATAAAGACACCATTAGTCGACCAATCAGGACGTCCAAAGCGTGGACTCGTATAAAGGTGTTACGATTGGTACACAAATTTATCATAGCCCGCCCAGTTACATTGACAACCAATCATTAAACTTACGGACAGCCTATTAGTCTTTTGGGGTGGTGCTTGGGGATCATGCATATAAAAGGAAATATTTTCAGCTGGGAGTCACAGTAGTTATTTTCACCAGTGAATAAACATTCCCTCCGCCATGAATCAAGAACTTTACAGTTTACCGGATTTATATCAAGTTGGTGACATTGTAGCGTTGTCTACACTTAATCTTTTTAACACGGCTGACCGGGATGGATTATTTCCAATGCAAACCGTTGATGATATTTGCAATGACGCTCCTTACGATCCAACGCAAGCGACTGCCGTAGAAATGTAAGTGCCTGTAATTTTATTTTTTGTAGCAAATTATTCGAAAATTTGTTATTTATTTAATGTGCCTGTCATTAGGAGAAAGAGCACTGTTCTGGATTATTTCATCATATATATGGAGGGATGTAGTAATTCATCTCATCACATTAAAAATGCTTCATTTAGGTATCCGCAATTATAAATTAGTTTGCAATTAATATTATGCTAAAGTCCTGTTTTTGATCCATTGAATTTTTTATAGCAATCTTTTGCATGTTTTAAATATTTTTTTAAGTTCCTTAATAAATGTTATTCGGCATTTTCTCTTAAAGGAACTTCTCTGATCGGATCAAAGATAGCTTCACATTGTAATACTCTTACTATATGTATACTCTGCATATGTTTTAAACAATTGGATTTTTATTAAAAAAGATTCAGTATGAACTAATGAATTATTCTTTCTCTTTAAGGTTCGATGAGGATTTGACACGTGTTATACAATCTTTTCGTTTTGAAGAAACCCATGTCGTGGACCTGAATACGGAGGTAGAAGATTTACCGAGCAGTCAACCCAACGATTGTCACATCACTAACGAAATAATGTAAGTATTTTTTTATATGATAATAAAAACCCACTCTAATAGACAGAGTTTATTTCCACAACAGTTTCGATGCCCACTGGCATCCTCTTCGGATGGATACAGAAGAGGATGCCAGTAGGCATCGAAACTGTTGTGGAAATAAACTCTGTCTATTAGAGTGGGTTTTTATTATCATATTTTGACCTTCACTAGAAAAGTGAAATTTTTTGCATTTATTTTTTTTTATGTTTCGATCTTTTCTTTTTCGGGGAAGAAGACACAATGTATTTTCATCAATTTATTTAATGAAAGAAATCATGTTTTTAGTACAATAACCATCTTAAACTACAGAATATACAAACTAACATTATTGGTTACAAATATATATATATACACGAACAAAACATCATACTATACAAAAAGTACGCACAACGCTTTTTATATCTGCATACCATTTCGTCGTTTCGTTGGGTGTGACACGGGTCGAATAACTTTAAAAAATTTATAAAGTCTTTACCACGTGACATATGCATGAGAAATGAAAGACAGTACATCCCACACGTATTACTAAAATATCCTTGTAGCCGGAAGGGATTCCATACAACTTCGGGGATATGCAACTGATCGAGAAATGTTACAATAACAGGGTCACTCCAGGGTTGAGTGCCGAGTAAATCAAAATAGTACATGCGGTCCCTATTTTTAAAATAGATTGCAAGCCAATGAATCCCTTCACTACCAATAACACCAGTGTTCACAATAAGGCTACCGCTATTTCTTGTAGATAGCAATTTCACTGTTTCATTCTTCGCAAACACACCGATAAATTTGGAACGTGTGATTCGTTCACTATTCATTACTCTCTGGTGTATTCGCGCTCATTTTAAAAGTCAGTGACAACGCTCCTAAATCTGCTACTATTAGGGTTTGTGACTCGAAGTAAACTAGTACACTTATAGGCGCGTCTATAGGCTTGACGAATTCCAATCTGACTGAGATGTTTCCACTCTGTTGTGGACTTAAGTGTGTATTTACACTAGCAGATAAGTCAGGTGTGATGTCAAACGAATAAAGGTTAAATAGATCGATGAATTCTTTCTGCGTTAACTCATTCCCGAGCTCATCACAATCACCTGCAATATAGGCAAGATTACTATATGCTCTCCCGCAAAGCGGAAACACAGCGTCTGATGAATAATCCATATCCATAGCCCCGCCCAACGCAATGCCATTAACGTATAGAGTTATATTTTTAAGGCCGAAATTCTCGAATTTAAAGGCACTCTTTTTATATTTTCCATTCACCGAAGCATGGTCCTGCATTCCAACTAATATCCTTTCAGGTAGATTTCCCAGGGCGATGTTTTCTATCTGCTTCGATGCCAACCCTGCTGGCACCGTGTATAGTTTGATCTGTGCTCTGTTAATTGGGTATTTTACTGAGGCGTTTACTAAATTTTTCTCAATTTCTATTTGTTTTGGTGAACTTAATTTCACTCGCCGAACGCGGAGGTATGTCTCCATAATGTGAATCACAACGGCTTTGCTCCCTCTTCTTGATCAGCATCCAGATTTAAACAGATCTCAGGATTCGTGCGAGTTAGCTTTATTTTCATATCCACCCCGTTCACAAGCAACTTCTCCTGGAATGTGAAGTCTGTATGCAGGCGTCCAAAACACTCATATATCTTCTTTTTAGAATTTTTAAATTTGTCCTTTATACTACTTCCGCTTTATCTTCATAATAGCCCTCGGCACTTAAAAAGGTATCCTTCGCTTCTTTGGAAAAGTTCAGCACATTTTCCAGATAGGATCATAAGTGGTAGTACCACGTTCCTGCCGATATATTGACCTGATTTAAATATACGTCACACTGGTTGAATAAAGAGTGCAGAAAGTTTGTTTCAGGGTATACATCATATTTGTCATCGCAGTCCGTTCCATCAGAATGGGCTATACGTAGTTTAGCGTACATGTGCACACAGCTTGGGTCAAAAAAGTAAGGGCCTGAGCTGGGTATCATGAATTCTATAGGGGCACTCGGGGAAATAATTGTGTTTAAAGGGTTAATTGTAATAAAGTCACTGTGTTCAATAGAAACTTGTGTTGGAGGCATGTCAAAGAGGGACACCTCCGATTTGCAACATTGTGAACTACACGGATGGATGAAGCGTGCCATGACGAGTTAGAAATAGTGCCTCCTCCCTCGACAAGTAGTAAACAAACTATGATTCATGAGATCAATGTCCTTAGCTTATATCAGTCAAAAAAATGGTCAACCATAGGTTTCATTCGCTTAGAACACTTCTTTTTTGATATCTTTTTACGTTTAATGCCACGTGGTGGTAATCCCTTCTTCCCGACAGCCCTCTTCTTCTTCCCACCACCACGCATTTTTCTCTTTGCATCTTTGATGATTTCGTCCAGTGTACGCTTTAAGTGTCGTTTTAGAGCTTCTTTAGGTTTAGCCCCAGCCAATATGTCTTCTGCTGTGTTAAGGTCTGATTGTAACGCTTTCCTCCCGAGGTATCTGGCACCGCTCTTCAGCAAGGGGACAGCCGTATGTAGTATGGTTGAAAAAATGGATCCAAGTCCACTACCACGCTGGTACCTCATACCTCGATAGACTGTGAAAGGCTTTCTGTCCATTATAACTCAGTGCGTCGAAAGTGCAGCTTCACTGTTAAGCTTCCGTTACCGATGGGAAAATTTTTCCCTCAATCGTTCTTATATATATTAATATATTGGTCATTAGAGTAGCTGCGACATTCACATAATGGGGCCTGTCATATGTAATACTCAAACTCCTTCCTCTATAGTTGGGAATGTGAGCAATGCGCAGCAGGCCTGCATGGGTATCCGCAACAAACTGGTGCTCCACTATATTGTTGTAAATATAGCACATGTCTTGGGGGTTTATAGCCGTCAACCATTTTCTCCAATTTCAACTGATACATTAGGCTGGACAAGTCGTGTTGTGCCTCGTGAAATGTATCTCTTTGGATGACTGATCGATATCGCCCCTCGGTCATAATTTTGAACACTCTTTGGTCTTTAATATTTCGGTTAGCCTGCAATTTTAGGGCCACAGTGCATGCATGGAGATCAATGTTTACGATTTCGTATACTAAATCGCCCGTAACATTTGAGCTTTTTAAACTTACGTTTAAGTCTCTCACAACATCCTTGGTCTCACCATAGTGACCCGGTCCTAGTGTTACTTCTGTACTGTAATACCGTGCATCCCCAGTCTGGGCGGTACGCATGGTTTCATCCCGAGTTACCCCGGCTTTTTCACACTCACGACAGTCTTTAAGAATCGTAAAAACGGGTTCTTTATAATTAATACTTAAAAAAAGGGTATTCAACTGAATTTCGCATATACCAACCTCATACGAATCACGACCGAATTCAATGGGTCCATGGAGTTCTGTTACAAAGTTGGCTAGTGTGTAGTGTGTTGTTAGGGTGTACAGACAGGGACGAGGAGGACAGGAGTGTGACGTAGAAATGGTTGGGTGCCATGTTGCATACTATTTAAGCTTCATTATTGCATCAGCGTTTATATAGGTGTTGAAGCTTTCTGGGTATCCTAACCATTTCACCAGGTACATTTTTCTCTTTCCTGAACCTTTGCCTCCTAAAATTTTCTCAATTTTAAACATTTTTTCCTAAATTAAATGTCACTTTCTGCAACTCCTCGCGGTAAAAGCCTCCTGCGATTTCTTCCCCATTCAAATCTTCTACGTAATACAACATTATCTCGTCTTTAGATTTCATAGCCCTAACTTTAAAAATCTCGCGTGTCCATCCTTGCTCAAATCCCTCGGCGAATTTATTTCCCGAACGCGACAGCCTTACATAACACAGGTCAACAAAAAAACATTTTTTTTTCGTTGCCAAGGAAATTCGTACGAATTTAGGGTATTTTGGGGTTGCTGAATTCCAAAATGAAAGTAGTTTTTCCGATTTGGCTCTAGTTCTTGAGATAATGAATACCCTCAATTAATAGGAAACGTATCCATAACGCGTGCATATGGGAAACTACCGGAACATTCTAGATGGTGAGACCGAATAAAATGCCATTATGTATTTCATGTGTTTACTTTTGTATGATTTGAGACAATTTCAATGCGATTTGTAAGTAGGCTCCGCCTGAACATTAATTTTTTTGCATTTTTACGTGTTTCAATGTGGTACCAATTATCTCATAAATTAGAGCCAATCTAGCAAAACCGATGTCATATTCGGAATCAGCACCACAAGTTACCCCAAAATCACTCTAATATGATTGGCAATAAAATGAGTGTTGACCAGTGTAATCATTGATTTTGAAATGTGTAGAGTGTGGTGGTGGTGCTCCATCTCTTCTCACCTCTGGGCGCGTACCTCTTTCTAAAACTTCGTTAGGTGTTGTCCCAATCGTGCGATGGTGTGAACGGTTGTAGGATGAGGCCAATGATTCCAGAATGTCTAGAAATCTGTGTTTTTATGTATAAAATAGCGGTGCATGCGTTCCTTTATGGTACGTTGAACTCTTTCAGCTAAAGATGCCTTATGTATAGAATTGGTAGTGTAGTAGCTGATATTAAACTCTGTCAACATATTCTGAAAAGCTCGGCCTATAAATGCTTTCCCCCATATCCGTACAAAAATAGCCAGGAACCCTTTCTTTCAACATTAACGTTTTGGTGGCTTTAGCAACTGTTTCAGGTGATTTATTTTTCAGAAGAATTAGCCACAGATATCTAGAGAATACATCTATTATGAATAGAATGTAGCGGTAACCATCGTTATACACAGAATATCTTTGCATGTCTGTTAAATCTGCTTGCCAAATAGAGTCAATCGAAGCAGCTGTTGTCTTGGCTGTTTCAAACGCTTTTCTCACAGGTTTATGAAGTGTATAAGATCCTGCTGCCGCAAAAAACTCTCAACATCTTTTTTCCCTACTCCGTAAACACTTCTGCACAGTCTATCTACGCGCTGGGCTAGAAATATCATAATAGCGTCTTCTTAATATGTTAGCCATTTGCGTATTTTAGAGGCACGTGGGTAGGGTTCAACGTTGTTTAACCTCTTCTTTCTCCTCTTCAGAGGTGTTACAGCCGGGGGTGATGGCGTCTTGAATTGTGTCATGTGCGATGCATGTTCCAAGTCTTTTAACCTGTTCAGATTTCCTATCATTGGTTTGGGGATATTTATTTGTTGTAGTCTTGCTTTAATATGCTTCCATCCTGATGGTGAGGGCCTATCCCACTTTCTCACCAGATCATGGACGATGTCTACGATATTCGATCCCTGTACCTTTGCTCCTTCCACAATGATCTCACCTGTATCGGTCCATTGTATGGTGGGGTCCTCATTCAATAGATTACAAAGACTTAAACCTTTATTCCTCAATGTATGTGGGAGGGTGCATTTTAATACATGCTCAATATGTTGTGTGACCGACCCATTAATCTTCGGTTGGTCAGCTCTATCGTCGGACACAAGCCCTATGTCACCACGTCCATCGTCCCCCGTACTGTGTCTAATAACCACGGGAATCTCTGTCGGATTCTTATAATTTTCGTACTCGTGAAGAAATTTCTGCAGAGCTTCTTGGTATAATATACTTTTCTCATCAGTTTTTTTTTTACTGTTTAGTAGAGTTAACAATTCGCTTTCCATTCTTTTAAGCCTGCTTTTACGGGGATCTAGATCCGTGTCTGGATTCTTCGAACTTTGCAGTGAAGCATACACCTCGTGTGGAATCACTACCACTTTCTTCATTATATTAATCTAGTCAGTAAAGGACCCAAAACTGAAAATAAGTTGGGGAGGAATGATCCCCCTCTTTGCCTTTGTACAATAATTCGCTCTTTCTTCCCCACAGTTTGACTTTTACAAGCGAGCGTACGTACGTATTATGTTCTTGTAACGACGTAGGCGAGCCTTCTGAGGGTGTTTCATTGGCACATTACATTTTATAACATTAAGACAGATTTCACAGATGCATTTTAAAAAGTCGGAGTCGATATTTTTAGTAAACATCTGCTGCATTGCCCGGGGCAGTCGATGATAGATTTATATTAATTCATGGTATTTCTTTAGCCTCTTTGTTATTCTGGAATATACACCGTTTCAGGATCGTTTGGAAATATATTCGTTCTTAGAAGCACCATAAACGTGTTTCGCGGATGAAGGTCGCATAGCAAATATCCGTTACGCGGGCTTGTAGCTTCTTTATAAACTTCCAAAAACTCCTTACGCTGACTCTGGAACATTTGCTTGGCTAATACCCCAATTCGTGATACATCTCTACGTTGCGCGAATAAGACTAGCTATTTTGTATTTAACGACACATCGCGCATGTATCTATTTTTGAAAAATAGATTCTGATGAAGAACACGCTTATGTTAAGATGGTGGGAGAATACTGTAAATGTCTCGGCAAAAATTTTATCCATCTCCAACATGAGATCGTCAATTACAATGACTGTATGTTCATTTCCCTTTAACGAATTAACGTCATATAAACCTTTGTGGAACAAAATATCATGTTGGTACTCGTTGAACACTGATTCATACGTCGAATAGCACCATATAACTTTATGCACAAATTTTGAGAACATCTCTCCCTTCTCTTTAATGATTTTAAGCATAAACATAGTTTTACCACATCCTGTAGGGTCAGATATAATACATGTGGATGGGCTCGTGAACCTGAATTTTTCTACAGAATCCATTTCTAACACGTCACACTCCTAAGTGGGTCATTTACAAAATATAATAAATATTTAAGTGATGACCCTTATATTCTACAGTCTTGCTTTCCTCTTCTCCAACAGAACCGTGAATGACGATGAGGTACAGCACCCCACCATCGATATTACAGATGACCCCCGACGACAGTGTAGTTGTGATTACAGAATCCATCCCCGCTGACGAACCCTCACCAGCGATACCTGTAGCACGCGCCAATTCAAAGCGGAGGCATGATGAAGAGCCCACGACATCAGGTATAAAGCGCGCCAGGATTGCGCCGGTTGTTAGACCCCCAGTAATAGAGCCTCAACCCTCTAAGTCTTACGACACAACCCCGACAATAGTACCTTCCTCAAATATACCCCCTTATTCCTGTTCAATTCCGGGCACATCCTCCACACCCACAGCAGCTTCTCGTTCTGTTGAGGATGGCATAACATTTGAGTTGGTGCGCACCGCTACCCCGACCCCAGCCTTGACTAGAAATCGGTATATAGTCAGGGTTGATCCTAGATCCATGTACAGCAATGGTGTTGAACACGGACTACGGCGCATAGTTGAACGTATTGTAGAGTTTGCCCTTCAGAACTGCGACGAACGTGAAGTCAGGACGAGGCTGTCCTTCGGATCGGGTCAGATGACGGAGATGTAGATGATTTTTGGGTAGTAATACCGTTCTGACGTTTGGCAGCTGAAGATATAGAGTATATATTAGGCCGTATAATGCAAGCCTCTCAAAGTAGTATAGCCTTCAATATGGACAACTTCACGGTAAATATTGACCGTGTATTCCGTGTTGCGGGTCATAGTGCCACACCTTATACTCTTAACTTCAATTTTCAGGCTATTTATAGACGGCATATAAACGCCGATCGTGGTTGCGGCTTTATAGCAGTAGTCTTTGTACTAAATACACGGGTTAAAAACATTTGGTTGCCTACGGTACTGGAGCGTGCCCGTAAATTAGCTGTAGACTGTAAACTTGAATTTGACTGTAATATGGGTCCTGAAGAGCTGAGAAGGGTAGAACAGGAAATGAATGCTCGTATAGTTGTATTTGGAATGGATAATCGTCGTAGGACTGTGTATGTTTTTAAAAGCAGTGTGAGAGATCGTACAAGACCCTTACTTATTTTAGGGCTGTCAGGAACAACATATCTACCCATCTGTAATATAAGAGACCTTTACGCGAGTTATGATAAAAGTCGAAAATATGGACATCATGATTTGTGTAAGGGATGTATCGAGTTTGCGGATAATATAGTGAAACATTGTAAAGATTGCAACATGCCACATGAGTAGTGTAAAAGCTCCAAATGTGAAAGCCGTGTAGTTGAAGCTGAGAAGAGGGATTGTGACGCACATTTTTCAATAATAACTGTTTTGAGCTCCATAAATCAATTGGCACGTGCAGGAAAATGAGAATCTGTGAATGTGGTATGTTTCATATAATGGATAATTGGGGAAAATTCACGCATAAATGTGATGAAATTCACTGTTATACATGCCATGAGAAATGTAAGGCGGTTGGAGTAAAGCATGTATGTTATATGAAAGACGCTAAGCCTAAAATTAGCCCTTGTATAACTGTGCACTACGATATAGAAACATATACGAACGCTGAAACCAAAGAGGTTATTCCACACTTACTTGTAAGCCACACTATCTGTGATGAGTTTATGGAGATCGAGTGTGATGAGTGTCATAAATGTGGTAAACGGACGAACGTTTTTAAAACGAATGCCCACGATAGCGCTGTGAAACTCTTTGTGTCCTATATCTTCAAGTTAGCGAACAAGTTAAAAATAAATGACGGTGTATATTCTCGCCCATAACGGGGAAAAATTTGACACACAGTTCCTTTATAAGGAGTTGCTTGAGCACGAGTCATCTGAGATATTTACAGGTGATCCCTTGAAAAGAGGCACCAAACTAATGCAGATGCAAATAAGAGGTAATGTACAGTTTAAAGACACTTTATTATTCACACCTTGTAAATTAGCAAAGCTACCCAAGGTGTGGGCGTACCGCTGAAGTTTCAAAAGGATTTCCCTTACACATTCCTCACTAGCGAAACTTTAAATTACGTAGGACTACCTCCACCCAAACATTACTATGAATGTATGAGTACAGATGAACGTGAAGATTTTGACCGATACTACAACAGTTTTAATGAATCTAATCCTTATAATATAGCTGATGAATGTGAGCGTTATTGCGTGAATGATGTGCGCGTGCTTAGAGTATGTTTCCAGGCCTTTAGAAGGATGTACATAGGCCGTTTCAAATGCGATCCGTTGCAAGTCGCAACCACCATCGCCTCATTATGTTTTACGGTGTTCAAGAATAACTTCATGCCTAAAGACACCTTAGCCGTTATTCACAGAAACAATCCCCGCAGTTATGGGCACAAGGCTATTTACTGGCTCATACACCTACAGCAGCAGACAGGTGTATACATAAAGCATGCCCGCAACACGGGTGAAGTACCCATTAAGGTTAATGGTCGTGTTTTTTGGGTTGATGGTCTAAGTGAAAACCGTGCCACTGGTGAGAAGACTGTGTACTCCTTTAACGGTTGCTGGTGGCACGGATGCCCCCGTCCTGAGTGTGGAATCGTAGGAGATATCCACGGTAGATCTCCTGCCGACAGTCTTGCGTGGACCCGCACCCGCGATCAACTTATAGGCTCCCAGTTCACTCACAAAGTCTTGTGGGAGCATGAGTATGATGCACGGATGGAAACAGATGGACAGTACCGTGAAGAAATAAACACGATCAAACGTTCAATGGTGCTGGATCCTCTCAAATGCGGTGATAGCTTGTTCGGAGGGCGTACAAATCCCTTCAAGCTATACTTTCCGCCTACGGAGGGCGTGAAACTCCATTACTACGACTTCTGTTCTTTATATCCCTACGTGATGAAGAACAATCCGTACCCGTGGGTGCACCTGAGAAACTGGTGGGACCTGACCTGCCCACCATCGAGGTGTTCTCAACAAATTTGAACGGGTACTATTTCGGCCTTTCTTTCGTAGATGTGCCCCCACGCGATTTATGGATGCCGATCTTACCCGTCGTTATCGATCACAAGCTCATGTTTCCCTTGTGCGTGAAGTGCGCAGAGGAGAACAATGGGGAATGTAATCATACAGCCAACCAGCGTAAGATCAGAGGTGTATATACAAGTCCAGAGCTGGATCTAGCTGTTCGCCATGGCTACAGAATATTGAAGATACATGAGGTGTGGAGGTTTCAGAAGCTACCCAACCTTTTCACGCCATATATAAACGCTTTTTTGAAGGATAAGGTCGAAGCATCAGGGTATCCGCGAGGAGTTGATACCGAAGATGAAAAATCGGCCTATATTCAACGTTACCGTGACCGTGAAGGTATACAGCTTGACCGTTCCCAAATTGTAAAGAACCCTGGCAAGCGCTTTAGTGCAAAGTTGTGTCTAAACAGTCTTTGGGGAAAATTTGCACAGAATACTGGCAAAGGGAACGTTCATTTGGCACAAAGTTATAGTGAAGTCTGGGATTATGCCAACGCTCCCGATAAAGAGGTCATGGAGATCGTGAATGCAGGTAATACTTACATAATAAAGTACAACAATACCGAATTGGCCACAGATACCTCACGGGTTACAAACATACCTGTAGCCAGCTTCACAACGGCCTACGCACGCATCAAACTTTGGGGCCTATTGCATTCTCTTGGCGGAGGGTTTTGTACGCCGATACAGATAGTGTGATATTCACAGAGGGAGGGTGAATACATGCCTCCTATTGGTGAATTCCTCGGAGAGTTGACTGATGAGATCAAGGATGAGTATGGAAACATCGCATACGCCGACTCTTTTGTCTCAACAGGGCCACAAACTTATGGGGTATGGGTGAGGGTGGGGGAGGATATGAAATATATCGTGAAGGCTAAGGGTATCACGCTCAACCAGGCGAATCGGCGGGTCGTTAATTTGATTCGTTGAAGGATCTAGTGTGCTTGGATGATGATGAGGGCGACCGGCCGCTCCAACTAACTGTAGGTACCCACAATTTTCGGGCTCAGAAGCTGGGGGCGCGAAGGAACTTAGGGGTACAAAGGTATGCCGTAACACCTACAGGAAACGTTACCAGGTGCCTGGTACCTATGATACTGTACCCTTTGGATACCATAATCTTTGATATGTTTATTGTTAACTTATTTATTACACGTATTTGTAAATATATATACACCTTAAATATTTCGTTTATTAAATAAATCGTGTTTCAATTAGCGTTTCATTTTCTCCTTTGTGTGTGTGTGTGTGTGTGTGTGTGTGTGTACAGGAGAAAATTCTAAGCTCCTCTCCAGCGTGTGTACAGGAGAAAGTTCTAAGCTCCGCCCAATGTAAGATCGGTCATGTGACTCCTGCTACTACCTGGACATATCTCTTCCCTGCGTGCTCAGTTCATCGCAGCAAGCCCTGGATCTCAGACGTGTATTCTCCCGCGTAGACGAAAAATAGTAATGGTTACCTTTAATATTGCGTGTTCGACGTTTATGAAGTGGTATTCGGTAAAGTGAAGATGGTGGATACTGAACTCCCTATTCCACCCTCCTTTGATACTTTTAAGGCTACATTGAATCGTGCGAAGGACAAGAGGTACAAATACTCTACGGCTATTCTGGCGAGAGCATTGCAGGATTTCGTGGTACAAGTGATGTATTGAACTATGTTGTAGGACTAAACTTTATAAAAGCTTACATATACCGTGAAGTAGAAGAAACAACACGTGCAGAAGAGAAGCAACGGATATGGTTAGTGAGTCTTGTTGATGAGTGTGCGACAAGCGATATTATGTCATGTTGCATCATACCGAGTACTCGTACCCTGCGACTGAGAATGTAAATCTTGTCATCATGGAGAATCTTAAGTATTTTTACCACTACATTAATATATATCATGACGAGGTTTGTAGTGAGGTTGTGGCTAAAGGTCTGCGTGATATTTAACAGAATTTAGAGATGAGTATCGCATGCTAAGCAAAAAGGAAAAATATGGTCATATGTTTCTCTCAAATAGTGCGCCGGAGTGTGAATAAAATGTGTTTAGTTCGTGAAAATCCCCTATGCAAAAATGTCTGGTGCGTATTCTGGGGAGTGGGAGTGATAAAACATTAAAAGGTATTGCTTCATGTATCGGAAAATTTCTCAAAACACCTACCCAATATAATGGGATACAAGTATCTTACATGTTGGAACAGCGCCGTACACGTTTCATTAGCTTATGGTGTGACTCACTCTTCCCGTCGAGCCGATCCGTTGCATGTGGCTCATAGTCATCACAGAGCTTGAACCGACTGGACGTGCGCTCCTCGGATACGATGGAACTTCCTTTGAGCAGGATTCTCAATGCCATGTACGATGTATTCATGACGAAGTCGTTGCGCGTGTTCAGGCGTAAAACCGGTGCCATTAACTATGTACTGGAAACGACTTGTAGACAAACAAACGGAATGTTGTTTATTTAAGTGTTGAGGAGATGAATAGAATCTTCGTGGTAGTTGAGAAGTGGAATGAGGATCATTATAAAATTCCTGCAGGTGTAGGTACAAGAAGAGAGCAGATTAGTGACCCTCATATGCCGTTGTTTGTACGTTGTGTATAAATAACGATCAGCCATGCATTGACATACGACTGATGTGGAAGAATGCTTCTGATAATAACGCTCTTGTCCCTACGCGAAACCGTTTCATCCTCGACAGAATGTTTGAAATCGTCGGATTCCGCAAGCTGAAGCCTATATTAGACGCGCGTATTACGGATATGCTTTATTTTGATACGGTTCTTGAATACGCATACACCGCTCTGCTCGATGGGTTTACCGAGTGTAGGACTGAACAAGGCGAGAATGGTCTAGAGCTGGATGCTTATTTAAAAGGTTTAGACTCTTTGAAATATCATGAACTTTGGTACAAAGCACTTGAGCGGTACAGGGCTGAGCTCACCTACACCGTTCACCCTGAAGAACTATTTCTTTATATAATGAGCAGCTGTCGTAACGACTTAGAAGATTATTTCAACTGCCGCTATGCAGTGTGAAGAAGAGTTCACGATTGAAAAGCTCGGGTCGGTAAAATAAACCCTCGATTGGAAAGGAGTGTTTATAAACTTGTATTTAATAATGATGTTGTGGCTAACGATGACCTCTTTGTGCGTGCTTTTGATTGTATTCTAGCCGTATTTAAAGATAACTTGCCAACCGATGTAAAGTGGGCACAAAAATAGTATTGAACGATATGAAGGCCATTTAATAGAGTATAGGTTCCCTATAACTTGAGCGGTGAAATAATATTAAGCCGCGTTTACTGCGTAGTGCAAAGCAATAATGATGTGACTGTAGACTCGATTACGTGTGAGTTTAGTGTTTTGCGCAGTAGAACAAAGTGAATGTAGTTTGATGTATATTTATTTTCAATATATTTAATTATTTAACATAATTGTGTATATATATATATATATACATATTTTTTTTTTCTCCTGTACTGCTATATTGATGTTTATACTCCATCGTTTTGTATTATTTTTTATTTTATTTTTTTATTTTAGTTAAGTGCAGTAGAAGATAAAATGTATGTATTTATTTTCAATATATTTAATTATTTAATATAATTTTGTATACATATTTCTCCTGTACTGTTATATTGATGGTTATATTATTTTTTATTAAAAAAAATTTTATTACATACATATTCCTCGTTCATATTTCTCATACTATTATTATTTTTTATTTTATTTTTTTGATCATATATATTCCAGCGTTTGATTGTATATTTATTTTCTATGTATTTCTGATTCCAATAATTCGTCTAAATAAACAGAATGATGTAATGGTGTTTTATTTAATTCTTTTGGTTGTAAACGATATTATTATTTAATTATACCAAATGGCTGGTTACGCTTTCTAAACCGACTGACGGATTTCTAAGCCAACTGTCAAGAATATATGCATTAATTAAATAAATAACGCTATCTGGCAACTCAACTTGTACACTTGAACAAGCCATTTACGCCTTTTAAGCCAACTGACAGATTTATAAGCCAACTGTCAATAATATGTGCTTTAGTTAAATAAATAGCGCAATCTGGCAACTCAGCCTGTACGCCTGAACAAGCCATTTACGCCTTCTAAGCCAACTGGCGGATTTACACCTTATAAGACAGCGGGCGTTCAGATGAAGTCTTAATAAGCGCTTGGCTCCTGCCAAGCGAACACCCTTCCTCCTTCTCCTTCTCTTTCTCTTGGGAGATAACTCCTCCTCGAAGTTGCATAACCCCTTGTTCCTCTTGCAACATTCCCCCATCCCCTTTGTTGCATAGCACCTTTGCAATATCCCCCTTGTTGTATAACCAATTTGTAACATCTTGCAGCATTGACCAACATTTGCAATTGCATTGCAACATTCTTGCACTCGCCCATTTTGCACCCATACTACTTACCCTTAGACAGCAGTATGGCACCAAAACGTAAAGCATCTGCAAGTGGCAGTGAAGAGAAGAAAAGTCGTAAGGTTATGACATTAGCCGAAAAAATAAAGAATCTAGATAAGTTGCGTGGTGGTATGAACATAACATCACTTGGCCGCGAGTATCACGTGAATGAGTCTACCATACACACCATCCGAAAGAGTGAAGAAAAGAGATGTGCTATTTTCCTCTAATATACTTTTTATTTATCATATGTAAATATCATTATGTTTATGATTTCATTATGTTCTTATTTCTTATACAATATAGGTAGGGAAATTCATTTATGTGTGAATAAAAAATCGGATCACCTGAAGATCAGGGTCCCCAGCCTTCGTTAGTTAGCCTTATAAGGCTAACTAACGAAAATATCACGACTTAACCAATCGTTAGGTCAACTGTACGCTCTTGACGATTGGTTAGGTTAAGTTGTGATATTTTCGTTAGTTAGCCTTAAAAGGCTAACTAACGAAGGCTGGGGGCCCTGATCTTCAGGTGATCCAAAAAATCTACGTATCTAAGTATTAATGGGAGACTTTACGCGGTCGCGTTCACGTATTCCTATTTATTCCATAAGGTATTACGTTTGTCCAACGCGGATTTACCGAACGCGCCGTTCTCGAGGAACCTAACCCCCGCGTTGGACGAGGGTTTACTGTATGTATATATATATATATATTATATATATAAATTGACGATTGGTTAGGTTAAGTCGTGATATTTTCGTTAGTTTTAATGTTTTATTTGATGGATTCATTTAAAAAAATGTCTCCAGAAGATCTTAGCGTTAACTAAGTTTGTGACCCCTTTTGCGTCAGGGGGAAGTAAACTACACTTGATCCGATTTTTTTATATACTAGTGAATGCGAAATATTTGCATGCAGGAAATTTTCGCGTTTTTGAGTAGGCTATAGTTTACACGAAAATATCCAGCAAACGAAAATTTGATAATTTAAACTAATCTTTGGAAGACAGGGAGCAATCCAAGAATAAGCACCCCAAAGGTCCCCAATCCAAAAAAAAGCACCCCAGTTAGACCCCAATCCAAGAAACAGCACCCCAAAGGTCCCCAATCCAAGAAAAAGCACCCCAGTTAACCCCAATCCAAGAAACAGCACCCCAGTTCGACCTCAATCCAAATTAAAGGATTTTACCATCGAAAACTTTGTCCAGGTCATTGCATGATCGCACTTAGCACACAGCATCACTTTTTGAATATTTTTTCCATTACACCAATTTATTACTGGCAATGGATCTTCAACCAATAATAGTAACACTTCAGTTTGAAAAGTTGATGCTGTCATCTTGCCCTCAAACTTCTAAATGTTTTTTACATTTCAGGACTTATTTATAAATATATCGAAACCTACGGTAAAATTATTGAATGCCCGCCCGGTTAGGTTAATTGAATGCCAGGTTAGGTCAACTGTACGCCCTTGATGATTGATTAGGTTAAGTCGGGATATTTTCGTTAAAAATAACGAAAATATCACGACTTAACCTAACCAATCGTCAAAGGCGTACAATTATCCTAACCGGGCATTCAATTAACCATTTTAGAGCAATTAACTCCATTCTAACTTCATTTTAGAGCAATCCAAGAATAAGCATCTCATTCGACCCCAATCCAAGAAAAAGCATCCTAAATTGATTTGGGGTGCTAATTCTTGGATTGCTCCGAAGATAGTAAAAAAAATAAAATTTAGATCATTAGAATACTTTATTTGGGTCACCTGAAGATCTTCCCAGCCAGAGTGTTCCCCTGAAGATCTTTCCCCACAACCCCGATCCACCTAAAGATACTCCACCACAGTCCGCTCCACCTGGAGATACTCCCCCCAGCTGAATACTTTACTCATTTCACGAAAGTCAAACTTGTCGCCCTTCCTCTCGAGTTGGCCTGGTTTCTCGTACTTTCCACCTCACATCCTTTGCTTATCAGGGATTGTTCTGAGCCAGGCGTCTAATCTTCTTTTGAAGATGTCCACCGCAACACCATTCGTGTTCCTTAGGTCTTTGGGCAGCTGATTAAACAGTTTTGGTCCTCTCACAACCTAACTATTTTCTTTCAAGATTAAGGATGTTCCCTGTCGAGCCTTTAATTTGGGAACATGACACAGTCTTCCTTTTCTACTTTCCAATGTTGTTTAGGGAGTTACAGGGTTCAGAGTAAGATTAGGGACTAATTTCTCCATTATTTTCCAAGTGTAAATAATGGTGTATCTCTCTTTTCTCCTTTCCAGTGAATATAGGTTTAGTTCATGTAACCTTTCCAGTAATTTAGTTCTTTGCACCCCTTGATCTTGGCTGTGAAGCTTCTCTGAATCCCTCCTAGCTGTCTAATGTCTCCTTTTTTATATGGGAATGTTAGGACCGAGCAGTATTCCAATTTGGGTATGATCAGTGTTTTCACTAGAGGAATCATTATATTCCTATCCCTTCGTTTAAAGGTTCTCAGTATCTGCCCAGTTATTCTCTTTGCTCTGTTTACTGCTATCTTATTTTGTGTTTCAAATTTCGCATCATCTGTCATTACAACCCCTAAATCTTTTGCTCTAGAATTTCTCTGAATTTCCTGTCCATTTGGGGTATAATATTCTATGGATTTTAGGTGATCTCTTTTTCCATACCTTAACAGCTGAAATTTCTCAGTGTTAAACTTCATATTGTTGTCTTCCGTCCACTTGTAGATTCTGTTCATATCGGTTTGTAGAGATCCTATATCTTCTAGGTTTCTTATTTTTCTACTGATCTTTGTGTCATCGGCAAAGAATGTTACTGTGCTGTCTCTGGTAACTTCCTCATCTATATCAGTTAGCATGATTATGAAGAGTAGTGGAGCTAATACTGTTCCTTGTGGTACTAAGCTGAAGACCTCTGATTCTGATGAAGATACTCCTTGTACTGTAACGACTTGCCGCTGCGAACTAAGGAAATTATATATCCATTTCCCTACTTTTCCTGTTATTCCCATATATTTCAGTTTATGTATTATGATTCCATGGTCACACTTGTCGAACGCTTTGGCAAAGTCTGTGTATATTACGAGTACATCATAGTTTTCATTGCTTTCAAGTGCATCAATAATGTTGTAATGTTCCATTAGTTTTGAAAGGCATGATCTGCCTGACTGAAACCCATGTTGGTTATCATTTAATTTTTTCCGAGTTTCCAAAAAATCACAGATTTTTTCCCTAATTATTCTTTCAAATATTTTAATGAGATGAGATGTAAGCGACACTGGCCTATAGTTTTTGGCCTTGGATCGATCTCTTCCTTTATATATTGGGACTATGTTCGCGCTGTTCAGGATGCCCAGTATTTCTCCCATGTCTAGTGATCGCCTCCATATCTAATATAGGGGCTCAGCGATTGCATTCTTGCAGTTTTTGATCAGTGTGGCATTCCATTTATCCGGTCCTGCAGCTGAGTGTGCTTTTAGTTTCCCTATAGCTTGTGTAACATCATCTGTCGTAAAGTCGAAGTCCATTATACTTTCCTCCTGTAGTTCTTCAAAGAACGCGTTTCTATCGCATATCAGTTTGTCAGTTTTTGGGATACTGAAAGATGATTCGTACTGAGTTCTTAATATTTCAGATACTTCTGTTAGATCATTAGATAAAGCACTGTTCTCGTTTTTCAGAGGTCCAATAGTAGCATGGTTTTTCAACTTCCGTTTTGCAAAATTATAGAAGTACTTCGAGTTAACCTTTATCGCTTCTATAGTGTCGTCTTCTTTTTCTGTATGCTTCTCAATTAGTTCCTGTATGACGTTATCGATACTCTGTAGTTTATCATTTAATATTTTTCTGATATTATTTTTACAGTTACTTAATTTTGCAGCATATATATATATATATATATTATATATTATATATATATATATATATATATATATATGCCTGGGTAGGTCAACTGTACGCCCTTGACGAGTGATTAGGTTAAGTCGTGATATTCTCGTTAGTTTTGACAGTAAACTAACGAAAATATCACGACTTAACCTAACCAATCATCAAGGGCGTACAGTTGACCTAACCGCGTGTGTATGTATATATATATAGACCACCTGAAGATCTTCCTCCCCAGAGTGGTGTCCAAGTGAACGCACCTGAAGATTATCCCTCCCAGCCCGATCCACCTAAAGATCTTCCCCGCCCAGCTCTACCTGTGGGTGGAGGGAAGATCTTCGGGTGATCCCTTTATTTGAAAAGTAAATTCAGTATATTGTAATAAAACATTGTAAAGTAAAAGCAGTAAAAACATTTTAAATTATACTGTATTATTTCTGTATAACAAGAATGTCATGAATGCCGCAAATTTCCCAACCTTTCCAAATGTTCTCCCTCATTTTTTAGGTTATCCCATGCAGAGACAATCCATTTAGCATGAATAGGTTTCAGTGTGGAGAGCTTCAAATCTATCTTACCGAGAGATTCATTTACGTTGAGTGCTGCTGAAACTTTATCCGCATACCAAAAGGTAAAACTTGCCTTGATATACAACCTCAACCTCGACCAATCACAGTCCAGAATAAATGTCGTCATTCCTGATGTCATTTTAATCTGCAAGATTATAAGTAGCAACTGTTGACCGCGAAATTATGATGCTGCAAACTCGTCCGAGGCTATGAAAGAGCGAAAATTTGCTGCCGCGAAATTAACCTGGTTTACAGTATATATACTTATAAACTCATACAATATTATACTAATGTTTGTGAAATGACGTTGATGGGCCAAACCGAGGTGTTGACATAGTTACTGGCATGATCTATGTTCATACCATGTTTCTACACCGTATGACGAACACCGACTCTGAAAATAAATCCAGCTCAAAATAAAATTGCACAGTGAGGCCGGATAATTGGTATATGGGAAGCAGGCCTCTCTGTAGCTGACATAGCCATGGAATTGGAAATTTCGAAGCCGACTGTTCGATGCTGGGTGCAGAGGTGGCAGGAGACTGAGAATCTGCTAGGTCGTCCTAAGTGTGGGGCACCAAGAAAGACCACCCCAGAAGAAGACCAGAGAATAATCAACGAAGTGCAGAACGATCCTATCAACAACGCAGTCGCCATCCGGGAGACACTACATATGGGCGTGTCAGTGGACACCGTAAGGAGACGGTTGCATGAAGCAACTGCCAAAAGAGAGAGGATCGAGGAACGACATCGTCAGGCCAGGCTCTCGTTTGCTCGCCAGCATATAAATGATGATCTCGCATACTGGAGCAGAGTTAGCTTCTCTAATGAGAAGACGTTTGTGTCTACAACTCACGGCCGGCTTCGGTGTTGGCGACAGGACAACACGAGATACGCCCGCCAAAATATTTACGAAGTGGCACGGAGTGGGCACGTGACGATGAATGTGTGGGGATGGATGCACCTGCAAGGACTAGGAGAGCTGACTCAGATCGACGGGAGGTTTACGGCAGATCAATATATAGAGATCATGGATGAAGTGATGCTGCCTTCTGTACGCGCGTATGCCTTGCCCTATCCTGAGCAGATTACCTTTATGCAGGTATGTTGTATTTGTGTGTTATAGAATATTATACGGTAGGGTAAGATTTATGTATTACACGCATTTGTATGTCCGGTTTCCACATTTACATGGGACGAATAATGGTCATAAAATTGTTATTTAACTCTTTCAGTACTATGGCAACACTTTAGGATTTTATTCTGGAAAACTGCAGACTGTATTATTTGTATAACAGCGGACACACAATTGCATTTAGCTGAGAGAAACCCCTGATACATATGGGTTAAAACTTATCTCGAATAGTGGGTTACTGATGAAGCGTATGGATGAGATATATAATTCTACTTTTAATACTGAAAATCCATTTGCAGGACAACTCTCCCATCCACACTGCCAGGATTGTTAGAAGGTGGTTCGAGGAGCAGCGAAATCTAGAACTGCTGGACCAGCCTAGTGTAACCTCAACCCCACTGAGAACGTATTGGGGAATGTGGTGAACTCGTGGGAGCCTGGTCAGGAGCGGACCAGCCGCCAGCTGCTGGATCACACTATGGCTGAGTGGGAGATGTTCCGAAGGAACCCACACATCATGCATAACCATGTTGCATTTATGCCACACAGATTACAAGATGTAATAGACAATAATGGGGGATGGACCAATTCTCACTAACTCTCTTTGCCCCTCTACCTCGCTTTCTCTCACACTATTTCAATATTTTTCTCGCTCAATATATATATATATATATATTATATATATTAGGGCGGTTCAAATAAATGAAAATTAAAAATTCAAGCAGGCATGTACTTTTTTTATTAGACTTAATTAAGAACATAAAACTCTGAGACGAATTTGAGTGGAATCCGAAAGTATTTACTCGGTGCTCAAGCATTAGAATATGTACAGTGGGTGAATTGGATAAATAACATTTAGATTACCAATGAATTCGCACAATATAACGTTCAGTGATGGCACAAATATATTAATATCACCTTAATATCATACATGAAATCTAGTCGCCTGAACATTTACCGGTGGCTGTAAAAGGAACTGCTTTTGAGTCTCGGCTTTGGTAATGGTTGCATTGAAATTCATTATCATGGACACGCCCCTTTCAGCACTGTCGTTGATAACATTGAATCTTTACATGGATAGGAGGGATCGTCTATCGTCTTGGTGATTTTTCCACTCATCAGATATCCTAAGAACCCTCGGCTGATCTTGAAAGTATCAAATAACTTGAATGACGCTGAATCGACAGTCTGAGAGATCCATCCTCTTTACTGAAATGTTTCCTTTGTATTTTCTCCGATCTTTCTTTAGTGTTCCTCTCTGTAATAAATTTGCTGCCTCAAACATTTTCATCTTTGTTTTCCGACAAGGTTTCAAACGAAACAAAGCCAAACCAGGAGGAGATTGTAGACACCAATCGACCAGGGAAGTACTATCATCTTTACATGACCGTAAATTTCCTTCAATCGGCGCGCTTGGAAACTTTAAATACCAGAAGCCCCATACGACAAATCAGCAATCTAGGAGTAATCGAACATGAGCTTGAGCACCCACTAAAAGTTTTGCTACCAAGTAGAAATTTGCCATGAAGGTTTTTGTAAACAAGTAAAATTAAAAATCCACATGCTCAGAGACTTACCTGCAAAATTTTTCACCCCTATTACATGAACCGCCCTAATATACAGTATATTAATAGGGTGATTCAAATATGGGGGTAAAAAAATTTTTTTTATATTTTAATGTGTTCAACCCTTTAAATGGTTCATTTCAGCATAAAAACAACTATCCTAAAATATTTTAGCAAATTTTTAATTTTTAGGGGTTGCTACCAGCAATTAAAAATTGACAGAACGACTCAAATTGTCAAATTTTTCCACACCACCCAGGGGATACAGTACAAGGCGCATTGCTTTTTGTTAATGTGGAAAGCTCCCCCGTAGGTCCTACCATAACCACAAGCATGCATAATTAAACTAGCATGATATTTGAGACATTAGCTGTCCTTACTTCATCAATGTTTCTTTTTTTCTATCAGGGTAAACAGCCCTGTAGTTTTTCACTACTTGTAGCAAGAATTGTTTTTGATCTTCGTCATGTGTTAGTATTTTATTATATTCATCCATTAATTTTACTCCTCTTTCCGCTATATTATTCACGACTTTCCACTGTTTGATAGATTTCTTAGCGGAGTTATACTCTTCATCATTATGCCATTCTTTAGCATCTTTGAGTAAAAATTTTGAACTAAATTCTGTTATTGTAAAGAATCTTTGAGTATTTGATGTGGCAAAATCTTCTAATTTATTCGTTGGAATAAGTGCAGGATCTAGAAAAGCCCGTTTTGCAGGAAGAGTTTCTGTTGTATTTTGCAAGGCCTTTACAATTTTGTTTTTCGTTTCAGTAGGCACTTCATCATCATAAAAGGCCAAGGCTACCAGTTCTTCTGATAGGTACCAGAGGTGACCTAACAGTTTTTTAATAGCAACAAATGCAATTGTGTCATTTATTTGTTTGTAGACTACAAGATTCTGTAATAATTCCAGATCAAGACGAGGAGCGCAAGATGGCACAGGAGCTGTAAACCATGCCTTTACATATAACCGAGTAGCAAATAGACAGATGTCTTTTAGTCCTTTTTTGTCTTTTACTGAAATTTTGAACTGAGATTTGAACATAAAAGTTTTTAATGAATATGTAATTTTGGCCATCCACCTAGCCCGATGGAGTCCCGCTGGATGTTTAAATTTGATTCCACCTTTTGGTTCACCTCCCCAAAAATAATTGTTAACTGCAATAGTTGTAGGTAATCGTCTCTTGGTTGGAATGTATCTAGTTGATTTGCTGCAAATATAATTATGTCATCTTTGATGTCATGAATATTTTCATAGATATCTGGATCTGATAATGCTGTTTCGTAGTCCTCCTTATTAATGCTTGACCATTTTTCTCTGAACTTCTTAAAAAGGACTATATCTGGGCCAGAAGATGGTGATAAAGACTTTCAAACAACAGCTTCCAGCATAATTTCAAATATGTGGTGTCAACATGCCAGCCACAATAAATTGTTGTCGAATTTTTGTTCTAGAAGAATAGCTGCACCATTTCTAGGACCAATATTGGCTGCCGTTGTATCGAAACACACGCATTTTATTTGTTCGCAGATGCCCCATTCAAGCGATGTCTGATTGTTTGCATTAAAACTAGAGACGCATTTCTGTCACTCAATTTTGCAACATCAAGACTTCCTAATAATTAATTTATCATCAAACAATTTTCTACGTTTGCCTACCTTACTTTTCCATGTTGAAGGTTGTGCAGCACAGAAACCAGATTCATCACTTTTACTCTCCTCTGATTCTGATTCTGATGATGTACTGGTGAGTATGACAGCCTCTTCATTCTTCTTTCTTTTGATCTCTTCTTCTGCTTTCCTCTTTTCATAACGTTGTTGCTTTTCTGCTGCTCTTTGCTCATTTTTAGCAACAGCCTTATCAATGGTACCCATTTTTCCATGACGTCCTTTCTCACGTTGCATTTTCAAGAATTTCTTATCATCTTCTATTTTTATAAGCTGCATAGCATTCTCATGAGCAATGTCAAATAAGTTTTCCAGTTTATCTTTCCATTTTTCTTCATTATTATTTAAATTTTGTGATCTTTTCAATGTGTTTGCTTTGTTTTTCTTAAGCAGCTGCCATTCCTTTAGTATTCCTTGAATTTTATCTACTACATGTATTCTTTGTTTTGCTGGTATTCCTGCTTTTTTCCAAACTGCTAGCACATCATCCGCAGTAGAGCAGCATGATTATCTAATGCCTCGCCTTTTAATATTTCTGTAGTGCATGAAGAGGGCCATCATTTCCTTCTCTGATGGTAATACGGATGTTTTTAGTACTGCAGAGGGCTGCCCAATTAGCCATACTTCAGTTTCTTTTCTTGTAGAACTTCTCCCAACTGAGCAACTGGGTGATGGTGAGTTAGGCCTAGCTTCCATAATCAATTAATTGGTATCAAAATTACGAGTTCCAAGCAACAATTAAAAGCAAGCTAGTATATAAACCATTAATTAAAAATTCTGAAATATAAACAATTAAACAAAATTATAAGTTGTAAAAACAAACAAATTGAAAAAAGGGAAACTTTGACGCCTGGTGGCACATAGTAAATTTTATTTAAAATTCACCAAATTTGGCATACACTACTTTTTTGTCATAGGGAACAAAAATACAGGTTGAACAATTAAAAAAAAAACTTTGATTTTTTGAATCACCCTAAATTATATATATATATATATATATATATATATATATATATATATATATATATATTAGTGGTGGACCGGATGTCAGTTTTTCAACATCTGCGGATGCGGATTTTTAATTTCAATATCCGCGGATGCGGATATTTAGTTAATCTATCAATATAATATAGAACTATGAATATATGACAATTTTTCAAATTTCGTGATATTACTATTATGGCAGGCAATGCATAAGAATTAAAATTAATATTAATGTTTTCATTATGATAAAAATAATAACTTTCTCAAGAGTTTCAATCACAGAAAATTCAATGAAACAAGTTTCATTCAGTTTTCTGTGTTACCAGGTATTTATATTTTGAGGTGTATATATTTGTTTGTTCATTAATAACACTAGGCAACAAATTTCAACTTTTTTTTTGTTACAGACACGTGAACTACTGATTCCTACTAAAGCGGTGATGCTGATTTCAGATCTGATATCAAAATTTCTCTATCACGTCCAGATTTTGTGTAACCAAAAACCACTATTTTTCATTTTTTTCTCACCCGCTTCTATTACGAAAGCCGTCTAAGCTACTTTTGCGTGCCACGTTTTATGTTAAGCATACTTAAATAATTAGTGAACAGGGATGTCTTTCCTCCTTTATTCTGGCTTAAGACACAGCGGAATTCCGCTGGCGGAGTTACCACCCCTGCGCCCAACCATCCACCCAAAGCGCGTTAGTATTTTGTTGTTACTACTGAAAGGCAAATTCCTGTTCTTAAGTGAAACTTTGGTGTGTCCTCTTCCTTTGTCGCTTGTAGGATGACGAGCTCTCCTTCTGCAGGAACCAACAATAATCTCCCATCATATTTGGGTTGAAATTACCTTGGTATCTGTTTTCCATAACTGAGATCTGTTGGTGGAAGCGCTCACCATGCTCGTCACTTACAGCCCCAAGGTTGGCCGGGAAGAAGTCAAGATGAGAATGTAAAAAATGAATTTTCAAAGACATTCTGCATCCCATTATTTCATAAGATTTAAGCATGTTTTCTACGAGTTTACGGTGGTTTTCAGCTTTGTGGTTTCCAAGAAAATTTTTGACAACTTCAACGAAAGATGTCCATGCTCCTAGTTCATTCTCATTTAGGTTAGATGGAAACGATGAGTCGTGGATGACACTGCGGATCTGTGGTCCAGTGAAAACTCCAGCTTCTAGCTTGGCATCTGTCAATATTCCTTTGAATTTATCCTTTAAATATTGGAAACCACTACCTTGATGATCCATACCCTTCACGAAATTTTTCATAAGGCCAAGTTTAATGTGAAGTGGTGGAAGATGTACTTTCTGAGGGTCAATAAGTGCTGGGTGTTTCACATTGTATTTACCAACAACATGTTCAGTTCTAGATGGCCAATCATGTTTTTTGTAGTGGTTCTTGTCATCTCTGCTGTTCCATAGACACAAAAAGCACATATGCTTTGTGTAGCCCAACTGTAACCCAAGAAGTAATGATACAACTTTAAGGTCGCCACAAATATTCCATGTGTGGTCCTTATATTTGATGAGTCTTAGCAGCAGTTTCATCGATTCATAAGTCTCATTAAGGCCAGTGGCATGTGCTACAGGTATTGAAGGTTTTTCATTGCCGTTGTGCAGTAATACAGCTTTAAGGCTAGCTTTACTAGAGTCAATGAACAGTCTCCATTCTTTTGGATCATAGCGACAGCCAATCCCTTGCATCAGACCACTGATATCGTGGCAGAAACAAACGTTTTCTTCCTGTAAGTAAAATGATGAAAACTGCAAATGGCGATGGCGGAAATGGGAAACTTTGGTGTTTGGTTGGAGAAGATTAAATTCTTGAAGTCTTGAACCAAGCAACTCTGCCTTTTCTTTTGGTAATTCCAAATCGCGCACTAAGTCATTTAACTCCGCTTGACTTAACAAATGTGGGGAAATATTTGCATCTGGAACATATATGCCATCTTTCCTGTTTCTATATCACTAGCAGAATCTTCAGATGAACTGCTGTCTGTTATCGTTGCTGGTGGAACTGGTGGTGGATTTGTTTCATCATGTGGTACTGGTTTCATTGCTGATTCGCAGTTTGGGTACGTGATCTTTGATTTGTTTTTCTTTGTGAAACCAGCAATCTTTGTCAAACAAAAATAACAATCATTGAAGTGATTTTTCGGCTCACGCCAAACCATGGGGACTGGAACGGCATAGCTTTTCTTTTACCATTCATCCAAGCTATTAACATTGCATTGCACTGTGCACAGCAAATACGTGGTGCCCAGTCCCTCTGTTGGTCTCCTAACTTACAGTCAAAATAACACTTGTAGGCAAGTTTAATCTTTGTTGTTATGTTTCTACGTTGTGGCTTAGGTGTATATTGTCCACAGACAAAGCAGAAGTTGTCTGGGTGATTTACACAAGCACGTCTATTTGATGCCATTTTGAATTACCATACAATATCTGAAAAAACGTAGAAAGTAATTATTACGATGTGCAAAATAAAAAGAAATACACACCGTAGTACAAAACAAATGCTATAAAAACACACAAGTCACCACAACCTGTCACTAGATCATCAGCAGAGAGCTTCAACAACCGTTCTGCTTGACTGTCACGTAGCGACTCGGGATAAATTTTATTTATCAAAATTGTTCGAATTTGTATATACAGTACTGGCCAAATTATTAGGAATTTTTTAAAAATTTCATTTTTTGGTATAAAATGTTAAATTAAACCAATTTTAAACGTTGAAAAGTTATTTATTTCTACACAAGAATACATGGTCATTATTTAGCAATAGTTT
This sequence comes from Bathynomus jamesi, assembly GCA_023014485.1. Taxonomy (NCBI): domain Eukaryota; kingdom Metazoa; phylum Arthropoda; class Malacostraca; order Isopoda; family Cirolanidae; genus Bathynomus; species Bathynomus jamesi. Next base: position 506,491 of record JAJOZX010000127.1, read on the forward strand.
AGTACTTAGTTTGACCCACCTTAGCTGCCATAATGGCTGCGACACGCTTCGGCATGCCATGAATCAATTTTTTGCATAATTCTTTAGTCGAACGAAGCGTGTTTGTTCGTCAGTTTTCGTTTGGTTGTCGTGCGATGCGGGTGTGTTTCTCTTTCTTTTACGTGTCATTGTAACTACCGTTTAATTTAAATAGTGTATTTACCCAATTTCGGCAATTATTTGTTACAGTTTTTAAGTGAATTTGAAAATGGGGCGAAAGAATGACTTGAGTCCACGGAAAATTGGGCAAATACAGGTTTTATTAACTTCTTCTACATTTAAACAAAAGGAAATCGCTGCCAAACTCCATGTTTCACCACAGTCAGTACTTCGTATTAAGAAAAAAATGGTATTTGGAGAAAATGTAGGCCCCAAAAGGGTTGGAAGATGCGGCAGAAAAGAGTAACGACTCCAAGAACTGATAGACAGATTGCAATTTTGTCTCTTAGAAATAGAAGAGCTACTTGCAAAAACATTTCCAGTAGTCTAGCGGCTGATGGCATCAATATTAGTCGTAGAACAGTCAACAGGAGGCTTCTAACTGCCGGCTTCAAAGCCTACCGCCCAAGGAAGAAGCCCAGGCTCACTGAGGCTATGAAGAAGGCACGTTTTGCATGGGCAAAGGAACACATTAACTGGACTAGTGAGGATTGGGAACAGGTAAGAATAATATTTAACTGTTTAGTTGGGTATTTAACATTAAATAGAATGTTAATACAGTATACAGTATGCATAGAAGTGTATTTACAGTACGTGATAAAACTGCAGTAAAAATATCTGTAAAGCAGCAAGTCATACTGTACTTCGTTTTAGCTGTACTTCATACGCTATGCACTGACTCTTTCACAGGGCTTTCTTTGATTGCAGGTGGTGTTCTCCAATGAGTCAACGATTGCCGTGCTTGACGATCGTGTTCAAAGTGTAAGAAGGAGGCCTGGAGAAGAATTTTTGCCTGAGTGTCTGATGAAAACGGTGAAATTTCCACAAAAGATCATGGTTTGGGGAGCAATTTCTGTGCATGGAACTAGTCGTTTGAGCATTGTTGAGGGGAATATGAACCAAGTCAAGTATATAGAAGTACTAAGAGGACGTCTACTGCCTCAAATAAGGGAATGGTATGGTAATAGATGTTGGATTTTTCAACAAGACTCAGTTCCATGCCACACGGCAAAGTCGGTTAAAAAATGGTGTCATGAAAATAGTGTTCGGTTGCTCCCATGGGCTGGAAATTCTCCAGACATGAACCCAATCGAAAGTTTATGGTGTATTTTAAAGGACGTAATCCATGAAACGCCGATAACAACAAAACACCAACTCATAGAGCGACTTATTCAAGTCTGGTTTCACTCTAAACGTATTAAGGAATTATGCAAAAAATTGATTCATGGCATGCCGAAGCGTGTCGCAGCCCTTAAGGCAGCTAAGGGGGGTCAAACTAAGTACTAAACTATTGCTAAATAATGACCATGTATTCTTGTGTAGAAATAAATAACTTTTCAACGTTTAAAATTGGTTTAATTTAACATTTTATACCAAAAAATGAAATTTTAAAAAAATTCCTAATAATTTGGCCAGTACTGTAGTTGGCAAAAAAAATTGCTTTAACCTTGAAAAGCAAGTTTCATATTACTGGCATTAAGCGATTAAAACCAAAATCTGGACGTGGTAGAAAATTTTACTAAAAGTGATTTGCATTTTACACAAAATCTAGACGTGATAGAAAAAATCTAATTACAGATTTGAAATCAGCATACCGAAATTAGCTAGGAGCACCTATTTGGTCTTCTGTAACAAAATCTTTGTTGCCTAGTGATAATTAATACTTTACATGAAATGTGCATGATTGGGCCTTATAAGCTACTTTATAAGCTAATTTAATTGTAAATTGCATAATTTATTAGAGGTAATATCCGCATAACATCCGCAGTCAGAAGTGCGGATGCGAAAGTTAAAAATGATGCGGATATCCGGTCCACCACTAATATATATATATATATATTATATATATATATATATATATAATCGTGTACATTCGTAAGTTAGTAAAGGTTTAAGGCTGCACACGGACACTACAAACAGTTTTATTGCTATTGTTACATAATGATTTAATATACGCGAGACTGGTGGGTGGGGAAGGGGAATGAGGGAGTGTGGAGGATGGTTGTGTAATGTCTATTTTAGGTTCAAATTCACTGTGCATAAAAAGTTGTATTGTGGTATCTGTTCATATAGACCTGTAGTAATCATAATGGAACCTTATTACTGTATAAGACTAGTAAACATGGAATTCAACGCTGTTCACGATCATATTAATCTTTTATCTTTATGAACAGAGACATTACATTATAATTAGGGGCCGTTCAAAAATTACGTAACGTTATTTTTGCTAAAACTTGACACCCCCAGATTCCCCGGGAACGCTCTGTAACGCTAGACCAGCACCCCCTAAGATATTATGTAACACTTCCCCCACCCCACACCCTACACGTTACGGAACGTTACAGGGGAGTGGTGTCAGGTTTTAGCAAAAATAGCGTTACGTAATTTTTGAACGGCGCCTTACCTGTATGTCAATGTTATATGTTGTTGGATTCAGTTGTCCCCCCTCCACCCTACCTTCCCCAAGTTGGGGTACCTTGACTATCGCTGCGGCGTTGCCACATGTACGGAGTCGCCTGTGAGACGAGGAACGTTACATATGGGGGCAACTGTACATACGCATGCACGCAGCAACACAAACACAACCAAATATGGAGAAGGCAAAAAAAAGTGATTTGGCATCTAAAAGCCATTTCTCGTAGATAAATTGTGATTTAAGGGCGGGGTGAGGGGGTGTCATCTCTATAACATTTTACTGGGGGATACTTAGTTTTGGTGCTAGGCTAGACAAATTTGTTTATTGGCAGCTATTTTGTATTTTTGCAAAAATGGGGCAGTTTGAGTAATTTCAGAAAGTTTAAATTATTTTCGGTTTTTCCATCTATAACTACAATAAAATTTTTGTGTGCTATTGCACATTATTTTTTCGTTCCACCATAATATATATATATATATATATACACAGAGTGCTGTGCCCGCTAACTCCTAAAGTTAGCGCCGCTAACGCAAAAGCAGCTAACTACCATGAAATTTAGCGCCGCTGACGCTATCGCAATTTTTTTTGTAAAACCACCCCAATTTATATATGTTCTGCCTTCCGTAATTTACTCACATACAGTATATTAGCACACACTTTCATATAATTGGTTGCTAAGGTACAAAAATATGACGTTCCAGTCTACGAAAATGAAAGCATTTTTATGTAAGAGTCGAGTTTCTTTCGTATATATTAATAGGGAAAACAAACCAACGGAAAAATAAATCCAATTCAATTTATACGTCTATATTTAATTTAAATACACAAACTAAAACTCAAAGAAATTATAAAATATTTACAAAGAGAGTAAATCATACCAAAATTTTAATGTTCCATTCATACAAATTCATAACATTCGTGTACCTATATTGAAACTTGTTAAAGATAATTTATTTGTAACTTTGGCTAAAATTATTAATCAAAGTATTTCCAAGGAATATTCCCATCAATGCTAAGAACTGGTTGTTTAACACCCCTATTTAAAGGGGGTGATCCTACACTAGCAACCAATTACAGGCCGGTGTGTTCATTATCTGTGTTCAGCAAAGTTTTTGAAAAAATTGTAAAAAGTAGAATGCAGCGATATTTAGAATCCTACAATTTATTATCTCCAAATCAATGTGGCTTCCGTAATAATAAAACAACGGAAATGGCTATTTTAAATCTTATGGAATATGTAAATATAGCTAAGGAGAACAAAGAAATAATGATGTCAATATTTATGGATTTGAGTAAGGCGTTTGATGTAATAGACCATAATATTCTACTTAATAAATTATATTGTTACGGCTTTAGAGGAGCAATCAGTGATTGGTTTAAAAGTTATTTGTCCAATAGATATCATTTTGTATCAGTAAATAAGGTTTGCTCATCTAAAGCGCTTGTCAAACATGGTGTGCCACAGGGCTCAGTTTTGGGTCCACTGTTATTTTTATTATATATAAATGACCTTCCACGTTCATCTGACATACTGAACTTAATAATGTTTGCAGATGATACAACTGTCTCTTTTTCTTACAAAGATGTTAATACAGCAAAGAATATATTTCATTCAGAATTTATCAGTGTAATGAAATGGTTGACCACCAAGAAATGTATATCTTGATGAACTTAATGTTAATGAAATCGCCATAAAGGAGTGTACTGTAACAAAATTTCTTGGTGTAATGCTAGATAAGAATTTGCAATGGAGTGATCATGTAAATTATATCGCGAAAAAGATTTCAAGGAGCGTTGCTATAATGTTTAAACTTAGAAATGTAGTCGCTAAACAAGTTTTATTGACTCTTTATCATACTCTTGTTCGTCTTTATATAACATACTTCACCCTTGTATGGGGTAACTCCGCTAACAACGCATTAAATGGTATCTTTGTCATCCAAAAACGAGCAATAAGGTTATTATCTGATGCTGATTTCCTTGCTCACTCTCGTGCATTATTTAAAGCGCTAAACCTACTAAAGCTCAACGATATAACCAAACTGGCACATTTTATTTTTATTTACAAATGTAAGAAAAAAATCATTAATTTGCAATGGGTAAATAGATATTTTGTAACTCATCAAGAAATCCACTCGTATCAGACCAGAAATACAGTAGATCAAAGCTTGTTATACCTCAATTTAGATTGTCATCTCAAAAACTACCCATTTTCATTGGATTGAAACTATGGAATGACTTGCATGCCGATATAAAAAATATTGTGAATGTAAATTTGTTTAAAACCAAGTTGAAATCCCGATTAATAATGGCATACTAATAAAAATCTAGGAGTAATGTCCACTAATATTGTTTAATATTGTCCAATTATATTGTTTAATATTATAATAGATGTTTTAACTATTAATAATACTTATTTACTTATTTATTTATTTATTATTATTAATTAATAATAACTAGCTGCTTATTTTTAATAAGAGCCCAGTAAAGCCTAAAGCTTAAGGGCTAAATTAAATAAAATAAATGGTCGAGCTTCACAATTATTCATGTCATTGTAAATTGAAAAAATGTGTTTATTTTATTATTATTAATAAAGGTTATTCTGAAAGAAGCTGATACAATTGATACAAAATTAGCGATTGACTTTCTCCGAAAACTTAGCGCCGCTACCTGTTTCGCTAATAATTTTGAAAATTAACGGCGCTAAAATTAGCGCCGCTAATCCCAGCACTGCATACAGGGTGAGTCAAGACGAAATGTCATAACTTCGGGAGCTTATAGTTGAGGTGAGGTGCTGAACGCGCTGTACGTAGTATGGATACATGCCTTCTCCGTGTAACGTTCTACATACTCTCGTTTGAGGAACTCTAAGACGTGTGGAAATCCTTCGTGTACAAACATGCGGACTCCGCTCTACCATCTGAATAATGTTTTCTTGTTCAGCCACATCTTCTTGTACTGGACGATCAGATAAAACGGTTACGCTTGGAAATGAACCGCTCTCTCGCAATCTTCGGAAAACGTTGCTAAACACTCGTCGATCCGGAATTCTTCGATTTGGAAAACGTCGCTGGTATTCAGCGACAGCAGCAGTAGTATTTCCATCGCAAAATCCGTAAACATACACCATATTGGCATATTCGGCATTTGAAAACGTAAAAGGCATACTGAACGCAAAAACCATCAACTGCACGTTGTGAAACACAACATTCTACTGCGTAGTTAGTTCGGTTCGGTAAGTAACTGTCAATTTAGTTCAAGGTCACACATGTGCATGCTTGCAATTCAAACATCCATAGCTCCATAACCGTTATAGTCCATGAGCCGAGACCCAAAATTTCACATATCGGTACCATCTGAAGTGGCAAATTCTAGTTGGTATTTTTCAGTGGCAATACATCTCTAGTTTATGTTTTGATATGATAACCATGGCAGAGTGGCAGCTTATTGGTGATAATCACTTCTTGAATGGACATACCCGTCGAGCAATCGTGCAGACTGGCACTTTGTCCGTATCATTGATTCCGAGATTACCATCCTTCTCTGGAGGATTAATACAATCTTAACCACTCATAAATATCCCTGGAACTCCTTTTGCTAATCTAAGTAATAATTGTGACATTAGCATACAAATTTTGTGATTGAATTGTGACATTTTTGATAGAATTTTGAAGTTCAATTGAAAAAAAAATTGGCTTTTTCAAGGCACTTTTGACAAACTAGAACGTTCTTAAAATGTGTGATGCAATTGATTTTAGGGAGATTTTAGATTGAATGAAACAAAAATCTAAATTGTAAACATTTATTTTCCTTACTGTTCAGGCATTAAATGGCTGTTTTCTTGAGCTTACAACGTACAATCTGATATTTATTTTTCACCATACCACGAAAATCATTCATCTCACCATACCACGAAAATCATTCATCTCCATCATCGTCTGTATCAGAGTCCGTTAGCTCTACAGCTGGCTCTTCTTCATTGGCATGGTTGTCACAGGTTTGCAGTTTGCACATGTCTGTGAACTTCAAGCCATTGCTGAGGCAGGTACACTCTGGTAATTTACACGAACGTGTGCACTTGCAGGAGAGCAACTGCAAAACAGCATCTGGTGCAGGTGAGCCACGCATCCACTCGATAGTCAGCTTGCCATCATCATCTGTTGTCTAGCCACAGCCCTTCGGGCTTGGAATAAAGGGATGACTTTGCAGGCACGGCCTCCAGATGGCAGTCTAATAGTTGGCCCGCAGGACATGCATGAACAGACAATCCTCACAAGGTGGGAGCTGACCTGACTCAACCTCTCCACGTCTGGTACAGAAGAGCTGGTAGCGAAGTGTATTCACTTCAGTTGTGTCTGTTGAAAGCAGGTACATGTGGCAGGTGATATGTTGAAACTTCTGAAAGAGGTCTTAGGATACCTCCCATGAACGTCCGAGCTGACTGAAGGCCTCTTGGTGGGTCTTGTCAGACTTCAACTGTTTGAAGGCAGCCATCTTCCCACGGCCTGTGAAAGCACAGACGGTGTCGCAGCCAGTGAAGGCATGCATACCAACCAAGGCATCACAGACACCAACTCCCAGTGAACGGGTCATCGTGATATCAAGGAACCTTTTCGATTTTTAGTCCCGCTCTTCTGATACAGGGGACATGGAATGCTGCTACTGACGGCCAGGCATAGAACCAAGGCGTGAGTGTCCTCAGCAATGATGACAACAGCCTTACTTCCTGATTCTGCAGCATGAAGAGCATGGAGAAGTAGGCGAGTGTCAGCTTCTTCCTGCGAGGATTTTAGCTCTGTTGCCTCTTCCCATTGTGTCTTTGTCATCTTGAAGCATGTTTGCTCACAGGTGACATACAGAACCTTGTCTTCAAGCTTCTCTCTCAATCTCGGCCCCTTCCATTCATCCACCAGGAACTTGATTAGCTGTGCCTTGCTGGAAGGATTGCAGAGTAGCTTCCTCCACTGCTGGACATAGTGTCCAGAAGCAATGTTCCTGAACTGGATGCCCATGTCTGCTCTTCTGTTGATTCTTTCTGCATTTTTAATGGACGTCTCTTGGTAGACGTCAAAGACGACATCAATGTGCTGACTATTGGCACTCTCGTGAAGCACGTGGGATAAGGCTGACCCTGCTAGCTGTGAGAAAGACTTGTCACTCCCTTTCATTTTCTGGACCAGGTTCATTCCATCAATGACAGTTGCTGATGGCTCTGGTATGACTTCTGCGGGAGAAATGTTCTTTTCTAGCTCTCTCGCTAGAGCTGCTTTGTTTGTCTTACGCAGTGATCCGTCACCTTTGGCAAGCGACCAAGGTAGAGGACCTAGGGGATGGGCCAAGACCTCACTCATGCGTAGTTGTCGGCTTTCTGCAACAAGGATCATCTGCCCAAATAATTTCCTGTTAGCCCTTAGGACCACTTGCTTGGCTTTATCTTGCTTGCGTGGCTTCTTTTTGATGTTTGAGAATGTTTTCAGTTTCTTTGTCATTTTGTCATGGAACTGTGTCGTCGGGCATATGCTTGCAGGCGTTCTTGTTTGAAAGCTTGGTAGGCCTCTTTTCCAATCCCCTGAGCTTCTAGAAGGTCCTTGGCAATCTCTGGTGGTGCATAAGTAGCAGTCGATAAGCTGACCAAATAAATCCGCATGGTCAGGACTGAAAGGATTGAACCAGCTGGTCTCTATGAGCTGAACCAGGGACTGAACATCGGCCTCATCTCTCAAGATCCTGAGTGGTCGTACGTCTGGATGGCTAAAATTGGGGTCATGCTGGCCTATCATGTCCCTCAGCTGTTTGAGGTACATACTCCGATATTCTGACGTCAGATAGTACCTGGTGACAGCTCCATGTTTCAAGCTGAAACACTTTGTCCCTCCAGGTGTTTGTGTGTCCTTGTTGACAGTCTCCTCAATTGTTTGGTCAACAGGGATCCGCCCAAAGGGATTTCTGCTGCCAATCTGGACTGAAAAGCCACCTTGCATGAAGTGGTCAAACACGTCAGGATGGTCGATAGACAGACGAGACATCGTGGCATAATAGTAAGGTAGAAAGCGCGCGTAGTTCAGCTTGTCATAAGCAAAGCACCACGGGATCATCTCTCTGATGGCTGCAAGGTGGAGCAACCAGTCCCCTTCTCTGGAAGCTCGAAGCAGCCCCAACAAGATCTCAACCATCTCCAGGTATGATATCCAAAATGCTGGGAGTCCGCATCCATCTCTGAGGGAGTTCAGATAATCTCGAAACAGCTTCAAGATGCGTGTGCATGATGTATTCTCTAGAACCTTTCCGAATGATGTCTGACAGACATCACCATGGAAGCTGGCAATGTTCATCAGGGTTTCTTCCAGGTGATGAAGTTCCCTTGTATGCCTGGCCTCTAGCCATGAAAGGAAGCCTTTCCAGCCAAGCCTCATCAGTGCTTCATATACAAGCTTGTGCACTCTGACTGCTCGGTTGTACTTACGGCCTTTCATCACGGCAGTTACTGACCCTTCTGCAATCACGCCCGATTCCACACACAGGTCCCTCAGTCCTGAATCTTGAAATCGCTTTCCAACAATAGAAAGCAGGTTGCAAATGGTATGGAACACTCCCATCCTGATGATGATGTTCTTGAATTTATCGTGCTGCCACACTATTTCCGCGGCCTTGGCGTAGAGTGCTTGGTCAAAGACAGATGATCTTGTCCAGCTTCAGGGACTCCATGTCACAGAGCTGGGCACTTGCGGTTTTTTTTGCGTTTTTTTGCGGTACTGCGGTACTGCGGTACTACTACCGCACTACCAAACCGGTACCGCATAACGCAGTACCGCAAAGGATCGCTGAAAGTACAGCAGTACCGCTACCGCATTCAAATTTCCCGCGGTACTTTCCGCGGTACCGACCAACACGGTAGTACCGCAGTACCGCAGTACCGCAAAAAAAAACGCAAGTGCCCAGCTCTGCTCCATGATGCTGAGTGTTTGGTTTAACACTTCATTCACAGTAGACATTTCTGTTGCAGGAGCATTGATTGTAGGCAAGTAGCTCACAGTGTCGTGGATCACTGTTACATTATCGCGGATCTGGATGTTGAAGCTAGTCCAACTGCCAATTGTCTACATCTCAGGATTAGTCATTCTGGCAAGGAGCCAAACAAGGTTCTTCGCTTTTGCATCCTGGAGTTGTTTTGTAGTATCAGCGTCTACACTTTGGATCATCTGTGGCCCACTTCGCTGCCCAACGTTGTAGGTCGGTAGCAATAATGGCGTGGGGCTGATGCTTCTCTTCTTTGATTTGGTGACTGCTGGCATGACATTTTGTGGCGTGACCCCGACAACTTTGGGCTGGACAGCAATCCCATTCACTCTGTGAGAGGTTCCCTTTCCACTAAGTGTCTCTTTAAGTCTGTCAACATTGTCCCAGGCCAGAGTTGTGAAGACACCTGGGTAGACATTTCCTGGCAGTGGGACATCATCTTTCGAGAGTTCAAGCTTTCGGAGACAAAGTGCTGTCAATCTCCTCAACCTGTGAGTAGGAGACACCGTGGCCAAACCGATTCAGAGTTCGTATCAGTTCTGTGTTTCCTGTCAAAGACTTAACAGTGAATGGGAGCAGAATGTGCTTTGGTGGCTTTGTCTTTCCACAGGTTACAGCGAAGACCAAATCACTACCGAAGGAAGTGGCGAGTCGCTGGACTCTTTCAGAGAGGTTTGTAAACTTGCACTCTCCAGTCAGCAGGGTATACAGAAACTGAGTGACAGATTCTGGAATGATGATCTGGCTCTGCTCTGTGTCGGGTGGCCATGACTGACTGACGTCTTGCTTCTTAATCTCATTTCTCATATGCATAGCTGCTTTGCTTAAGACGTCCGCACTTGAGTTTGCAGCCCTCGCATTTTGCAGCTCTTTCTTCAAGCCGTAGGCTTGTTTGGCAAGTTCTTCCATTGACAAGCTGTCTGGGTAGAGGAGAAGCCTTCCATTGTCATCAGAGAAGACGTGGATGGAAGCTCCTAGCTCAGTTTACGACGAATATGTTTCTTGGTCGACTATTTGATTTGTGCGACGCCAAGAGATTTCATGGATCTCTCAAATCTTGATGCGAGGTCTGTCAAGGGTAGTATTTCTGGGCTTGAAAAGAGTTCATTCCTAATATACAGAAATAGTTCTTCATAGGCCTGCCTCTCTGCACTTTCATACTCTGCACTTTCACCGTGTACCTGTTCATCACCTGCAACTGAGCTGGCAGCAGGTTCTCCTCGCGTGTACAGTCTGTAGCATGTTCTGTGGTAATGTCCCTCAGCAGCAACCAATTCTCTGCTCAAAATAGCCAGGATTCTTTCATCTAGCTTTATGGTTGCTGCTTTCCGGATGCTTTCATCTGCCCGTAGTTCGACACACTTGACGAGAATCTCCCTCGTGTTTTGTCCTTTCAGGTACTTGTTTGATTTGTTGCAGAAAATGCATATTTTATCATACACTCTTGAAGTGTTAGGTGCGTCTCTGGATAGCGTTCTAGAACTGTCAGTTGCACTTTCTTCTGTGATATCTTTGGAAACGAGATTGTCAAGAAGTTTCTTCATTGTAAAAATACTACGGCACTTACGATGGTACTTTATTGGCGGGATTTCGCTTTCTGGGAGGTCTTTGGACAAGTTCAGAACTGGGACGTGCTGTCTGATCTCTGCGGCCCTCAACAAAGTTTTCCATGAGTTCAGGTCTATGAGTGACACCAAAGAGCTCGAGTCATCATTAGAACAGTGAATGAGACAGTCTGTGCGTGCCCGCTTCTTTGGCAAAGCGCTGCCTTCATCACCACTTCCAGGATCCATAGCACTTCAAGGACGTCACCACACTCAGTCTAGAAACCTGCAACGTAAAAACAAATCAATGCCAGCAAAATCAAAATCAACAGTAAACAACTATTAATGATTCAAATAGGAATCATCTTCATTAAATATATAAATATAAGAATTTAGTTCGTTTATCATGTAGATATAACGATATACATGTGATATATATGACTAAGCTGCCAATGCAGAATGGTTATCATACATTAATGTTCTTATATTGACCCTATAAACATCTTAGTACCACTAAGGTTTTGCCACTCCAGATGGTACCGATATCTGATCTGGCTCATGGACTATTAAGAATCGGGCCTATGTTCATATGAAGTTTTTGACTGGGAATGACCTCAGCTATAAGCTCCCGAAGTTATGCACATGGTGGTGCAAAAGTAGGTATACAATTAGCTATAGAAAATTAATAGCTAACTATACACCTACTTTCAGGATGGATTCAAGACCTGAAAACAATGAAAAAAGTTTTTATAAACATATGCCCGAAATCGCTTTGTTTCCGAGTTACAGCCCGTTATGTGTTCCAGCAAGTATCCGCCTTACTTTTAAAGGAAGTACTGAAAATGACCGCCTTGCGCTTGAATACATGCCTGAACACCTCGTCATAGACTGCCTGACGCGTTCAAACATTCCAGGTATTGCTCGGATTTTCTGGCATCCTTGTTCTACACGTTGGCGAAGCATTTCAACGTTGTCAATGGGTGTCACGTAAACGATGGATTTCAGATGACCCCACAGGTAAAAATCGAGTGGATTCAGGTCTGGGGAGCATGCAGGCCACGCAATGGGTCCTCCACGGCCTATCCATTTTTAAGGGAAATGGTCATCCGAATAGTCTCTGGCTACTCGACTAAAATGAGGCGGAGCGCCGTCATGCATAAACCACATGCGACGTCGGACACCAAGAGGAACTTCATCTAGTAAATCATTTAAATCATTCCTTAAAAAATTGGAATAGGATTCCACTTTTAATCTTCCAGACAAAACAAAAGGACCGATTAAGTTGTCGGCAGTAAGTCCTGCCCATACATTGATATTAAATTGTTGTTGGTACCTTGAATGGATGATGGCATGCGGATTCTCTTCGGCCCAGTGATGAGTGTTGTGAAAATTGATCACGCTATTTCTTGTGAAGACAGCCTCATCAGAAAACAACACGGAGGATAGAAAAAGAGGATCGCGAGCACACTGTTGAAGAAACCAAGTACAAAAAGCCTCTCGTGGTGGGTAATCAGCTTCAGTAAGGCCTTGTACTCTCTGAATGTGATATGGGTAAAGCTGTTGTTCCCGTAAAATTCTCCACACAGTTGTGTATCTTACACCCTCTGCTGCTGCTATCCTTCGGATGCTGTCACCAGGATGTTCCTCCACGCGATTTAGGACCCGCTCCTCCAACTCAACAGTTCTGGCGCTGATTGGTCTACCACTATCTGAAACTCGCTTGTTGAATGATCCTGTATCACCAAGACGCTCGTTTATTCTCTGAAAGGTCTTATCTGGCAGATGGCGATTCGGAAACCTTTCCGCATACAGACGTCTTGCTGCGACCGCATTACACTCGGCAAGTCCATACATGAGATGCATGTCTGCCATTTCTCTGTTTGAATAAGCCTCCATTCTCACTTCAAATGCACACTATCACTGAATAGCACAAAAACTTTTAAGGTTTTTTTTCACTGGACTGCACTTATTCAAGGTAAGAAGTTACGAATACACTGCGAAACACCGTGAAACACCGCGATGCACCTCTAACTGACTAATGGCTCTACACTCAACGATAGTGAAACATGTCATAGAGTGTACGAAACATTACAATCGGCAAGGCCATACATGAAATAAGTCTCGTACACACTCACAAACATTGTCGGCAAGCAGCGTTTGTAAACAGTTTGCTGAAAGAATTGCTGGAACACAAAACGGGCTGTAACTCGGAAACAAAGCGATTTCGGGCATATGTTTAAGTAAACTTTTTTCATTGTTTTCAGGTCCTGAATCCATCCTGAAAGTGCGTCCCACATGTTATGAAACACCCTGTATATACACATGAAAAACAAAGCTCTTGAAATATGTTAATAATTTTTTGTAGACATTTCGGAATGTTTTCCATCATCATTGCAATCTTCAATCTAAATAATTATTTTAAATATACTGTATATGGAAAGATTTAAGTCATGTTTAAGATTGCGCTCATAATGGAAGGTATTCTGAAATGCAGTAAATTATTAAAATATATTTAGAGTTTTAGTTCTCATATTTATAATTAAAAATTTAGATTCCCTACAAATAAAATGTAAAAACAAAATATATATATATATATATATATATATATATATAGAGAGAGAGAGAGAGAGAGAGAGAGAGAGAGAGAGAGAGAGAGAGAGAGAGAGAGAGAGAGAGAGAGTTACGTTCACTCCAATTCCGTGCTATCTTTTGCATCACTTTTCTCCTATACACAAAATAGCTACTACTTTGCAAAAAAATTAAAAAAACTGGGTATAAAATCAAGAGGGAGCATGAATTAGTAGTAATTTGATTTAAGAGTTTTTTAATTAAAATCCTAACGCGAGTAAAATTCGAAAAAATAATCGTTGTATACGATAAAAGAGCGCATTCTCTAAACTTCTTAATGATACCCCTACCAACCTCAATGCAAGCGTAGGTGATTAAAAACTTGAAAAAAAAACATGTAGAAGCTAATGTAACCTCAACGACCACCAAGGAAAATGTAGGAGGAATTTGCATTTATATATATATATATATATAAGCTTATGTGTATATATATATATATATATATATATATATATATATATATATATATATATATATATCAGGAACCAAGCAGAGAACCAATCTTCAGCGCGGCAATTCCAAAGAGCAAATAAATACAGTATCACCCACTGCCAAGTCTATTAGTTTATGAAAAGTGTGTTTGTCCATGTGCATGTCCATGACTATTTCGTAAACTAACAGAATCGGCAGTGGGTAATACTTTGTTTGTTTTTAATAAAGAACTACGAGGGCCGCTCAATATATGATAATTTGCACCACCTTTTTTTTCTTTCCAAGTTTCCTTGTAAGTTCCAGAAATTTTCACATAGTCTCCATCCTTTTCTACGGCTTTCCTCCACCTCGAAACAAGGGCCTTTATTCCTTGCTGGTAAAAGTCCGCTCGGTTCCGCTGGAGCCACCTCTTAACTCCTCAACAACCTCATCGTCACTCTAAAACTTTCTTCCACGAATAACATCCTTCATTGGCTCAAACAAATGGAAGTCTGAAAGTGCCAGATCCGGGCTGTAGAGAGGGTGGGGTAACACGGTCAAGCGAATTTTTGTGATGGCCTCTCTTGTTTGCAAACTGTTGTGTGGTCTTGCGTTATCGTGCAAAAGAAGGACGTCTTTCAGTTTTCTCTCTGGTCGAATTCTCTTTATACTTTTCTGGAGTCTCTGTAGGGTAGCACTATATGCCTCTGAGTTGATTGTTTGTCCTTTCTTCATAATGTCCACCAAAATCACCCCTTTCATGTCCCAGAAGATAGTGGCCATAACCTTTCCTGCAGAGGGAGCCATTTTGAACTTTTTATTGCGTGGGAAGTCTGCGTGATGCCACTCCATGGATTGGCGTTTTGTTTCAGGTTCAAAGTGGTGTAACCAAGTCTCATCCCCAGTCACAATTCGTGAAAGGAAGTCATCCCCTTCTGTCTCGTATCGAACCAACGACTCAGAAGCAATTTCCTTTCTTTGGGTCTTGTGATCTTCAGTCAGTTCGCAAGGAACAAACCGTGAACACACTCGTTTGAGTATCCCAGTTGCTGAATTATCATATTCACACCACTTCCTTCACTAATTTCTAGCTCCAGTGATAGCTCCTTGTATGTGACGCGTTGATTTGATCGAATGATGCTGTTAGCACGTTGCACAGTGTGAGATGTCACAGCCGATGCCGGGCGACCGCTGTGTGGCTCATCATCGAGGCTGGCTCTCCCTCTCTCCGATGATCTCACACGTTTAGACCAGCGTCCAACTGTACTTCGATCAACAACAGCGACTCCGTAAACGTTTTGTAGACGTTTGTAGATATTTCCAACTGTTTCCTTCTCTGCGGTTAAGAACTCGATAACAGCTCTCTGTTTACGACGCACATCACTGTCAGACGCCATTTTCGAAACTGCGTTAACCATCGGCTCTATAGAAGGGCGTTTAAAAGCGGTTTTATACAAGGAGGGGAGGTTCAAACTGTAAAAATCCTGGAATGTGAAGCGCAGAAAGTTCAATTTACGGTCCAAAAGACATTTCAGCTCTATGGCCTATTATTTAACTAAGAAAAAAGGGTTTGGCAAAATATATTGAGTGTTCCTAGCATATACACAAATTGACTGTATGGGTTCACCCCTTGGCCCTTATTCTGCTAATTATTTTTTATGTCCCCACGAAGAATCAATAAATTCAAGACTGTCCTCCTGAATTTTGTCCTGTTATATTTAAACGTTATGTAGACGATTGGTTTTGTAATGTTTAGGGAACAAAATCCAGCACATTTGTTTCTGAATTTACACTCGAATGAACATAACCACAAACTGTCCTTTCTTGACGTTACAGTTTACTGGGTTCATGAACATTTTTCCACCCCCGGATACAGGAAGAAAACTACCACCTCTTTAGGTACTATTTCAGTTACATCCCCTTTGATTTCGAAGTCTCGAGTTCGAAAACTAGACTCTCACGTGCTTTTCGTATTTGTTCCAATTGGTTCTTCTTTCATGATGAAATTTCATATTTACAGAATTTCTTTACTGTGAATCTGTTCCCTTCTCGCAGTTTTCATTAAACAGTTAATAAATTCCGTCAAAACATATTTCATCCAGTATCTACCGTTGCAACACTTCCAGTTTATATAAACTCCCATATTTGGATGCAGCTCACCCCTAAACTTGCTTCCTCCTTGAAATATCTCCTCACTGGGGCTTTCGCCCTGTGTAGCTTCGGTTTATACGAATAAGCTCACGTTCTATTCAAAGCTTTTTACGCCATAAAGAAACTCTTACAAGCTACTTAAAGTCCTCTCTAGTTTATCTATTTACGTGTGTTGACTGCCAAGCTACTGTAGTTGATACGTGGGGGAGAGGGGAACATCCCTACAACTTAAAGAGTGGACAAACATAGATGTTTCTCACATAGAACCAACAGACCTGTTTCTCACCCACAACATTTATCTCTCCGTCTACATTCAGAAGTTTCCTCATCCATTTGGACTCAAAGACTCCAAAATACTTTCAATTGGCCAAAAACGTCTTCAGATTTAAAGATTTTAGAAATTAAATTAAACTACACTAAATCCCAGTTACTATGGGATTACCACGTAGAAGGTTGGATGTTTTGCTTGGTTCCTAATTAATTTACCATAGTATCTTAAAAATAATAGTGTTCTTATGTACTGTTTTAAATTCATTTTTAGATTTAGCTACTGAAGATGGAATCTGGTGTTTTCGAAATGGTTAGTTAACTGCAATAAATGATCCCCACCCCACGGCAACATGGGTCCTCACTTTCATTTTATATATATATATATATATATATATATATATATATACAGGGTGGGCCGTAAGTTTCCATACATAGGAAAAATAAACATTTTTTTATGGACAACCATTTTTATTTATATAATATGCTCTACATGGTTGCCATTGTTTTGAAAACACATTTCAATACGTGTTCCCCACTGTTGATGAACACGCATTAGCACAGTTGACGTTATGCTTGTAATGGCGTTGGTGATACGTTCCTTTAGATGATTTATGTCTCGTATCTTTTCCTGATACACCATGGCCTTCAAGTGCCCCCAAAGATAGAAATCAAGGGGGGTGAGATCTGGGGATCTGGGAGGCCACTCCACAGGACCACGCCGACCAATCCAAGCATCCGGAAACTGCTGATCCAAATACCGACGCACGTGAAGACCATAATGAGGTGGAGCTCCATCTTGCTGGAAGTAAACTGGGAAGTTACCTTCCTCGTTTAGCAGGGATGGGAAAATCTCTTCTTGCAACATGTTAAGATACCTTTCGGCATTAAGATTTCCACTGACAAAAATTGGTCCAATAATTCTGTCACCCCATATCCCGGCCCACACCATCACTTTACCGGCACCTTGCATCTTCGTCGGACTCAGCCAGTTAGGGTTAGCATTACTCCAATAACGTATGTTTTGCCGATTAACCTCTCCATTGACGTAAAAATTTGCTTCATCAGTAAACAAGATCTTACGTCAAACGTATATTCTTAGGGTATCTGAAACATAAAAACAAACGTTTAATTTTTCCTATGTATGGAAACTTACGGCCCACCCTGTATATATATTTACGTACAGAGAAATATTTCAGTTATATTCGTCCTTATCTTTTGTACCATGCATACTATAGTTGTGCTGACGAAAACCCACACTGGACGGATGCGACTTATTTACAATATGATATCTGGGTAATGGCGTGGGCAGCAATATGGAGAGATCGGATAAATGGTCCTTATTTCTTCGACAATGCTGTAACCGGTGACGCATATCTGCACATGCTGCAGACATACCTACAACTTATTCTGGACGACGTATCATTGGCACAACAGGAGAATCTGTGGTTCCAACAGAACGGTACACCACCGCATTTTGCTTTTAATGTATGTGACTTTTTAAATAAGGCGTTCTCAAACAAATGGATTGGGCGAGAAGGTCCTGTCGAGTGGCTTCCTAGATCGCCAGACCTCACGCCTCTTGATTTCTTTCTGTGGGGTCATCCCAAGTCGGGGGTCCACGTTGATCGTTCTAGAAACATAGAACAATTGAAGGAAAAAAAATCAGATCCGCGATTGTAAATATCAGTATCAGGATGCTAAGATATGTTCAACATTCATATGTACGTCGAATCGAAAAGTGTCTGTCTGGAAGTTAATGGCCAACAATTCGAACATGTACTGTAATTTACTCTATCAGAGGTACTCTTGCATCTTAATTCATTAAAGTTTGTATTCTCTTCACTATCGGAAATCTTATTTTTTATCCTTTACATATATTCTTTACTTCATACAATGATGGCCCTTTGACTCCTGTCTTTTGCGCCATCCTATATACATATATATATATATATCAGTTCTATGTCTTTTTGTAAATTTAAGTGAACTGTCATAATGAGTTCGATGAAACGGTTGAAGCGTTTTCCAATATTGACGCTACAGGAAAATGACAACGCTATTTCCTCATGAAAATAGCTCCAAGGGTCAAACTCAGCAACAGCTGCTTCACAGGATTTAATTTTTACGAAATGATAAATAAAAATGTTGATATACTGCTCAAAATCTATTGAGTTGTCAGGCGGAAATCTCCATTTTAGTTTTGAGAGAAAGTGTTCACAGTCAAAAATTAAACATAACAGGGAGAATTTTTTTTCTGTTAGAGCAGCGTTTCTCCAACTTTTTTTAACCAATGTTCCCTATTCCAAATGAAGGCAATCCTTCACGCCCCCTTTATTTCAATAGCAAATGGCCTTCATGGAGTGTAATTTATTGGTGCCACAATCAGTGTGACGTAGCATTAAAATGAAGGTTTCATTAATTAACGTATAAAAAGTACACGACACGTTTTGTAAATAATTTTTACATATTATACTGGGTATACTAAAGGTAACATCCAAGAACTTCATTTCCACACTACGTCCGGGTGAGTGTGTCCCAAGGGTCCTGAACAAGAGAAGAAACAGAGTAAGCGGCCAACTCAACTCCACCCGATGCCGGCGGCTGAGAGCAAACCAACAACACACGGCTCAGAGTCCGACACCGTAAACATCGAGTTACCGGGTACTGATCTGGGTATACTGATAGTGAATAAAATTATTGAAATTATCTACATTTTTATTCTTATTTTTGTCTTTGCTAACCTCCTCTCGCCTCCCTTTAGTAGGTGTTGCACCGGCAAAGAAGGACGCGCCACACAGTTTTAGAAACGCAATACTGGGGCATATATAAAATTTCAAAGTACTGTATTCATCACCAGAGACAGAACTAAAATTCAAGGTCCATGAAGTAGCTGAGCCAAACAAAGCGGGTCTTCAGTTGTGGCATACACGAAACTCTTTTTTTTTATGCTTATCAAAAACTACAAATCAGCTCCTTTTCATTGCCTAAAACCAGGGCTTCTCAACAGGAGTGACGCCAGATTTCATGAAGATGAACAAAAATAAGTAATTGAAAATTCAAAAGTTTCTGAACATATGGATATTTCAGCTAAAACTAAACATTCGACATTTATTACGTCCATATAGAAACTGTATAGGCCTAGTTTGAAGTCGGGGATAGGGGGGGGAGAAAGAGGGTAGAACTGGACGGTTCAACAGTGGGAGACTAATTTCCTCCTGGATGCCGCAAAAGAACAGATGGCACTAGGGTGTCTTGAACCAGAAAAAGTGGGGAACCACTGTCCAATAGGGTGGATCGATTTTACATTTTTTTCGATTTCCATATTCTAATAGAGACAAAAACTTGCGCATGCATGAGAAAATAGCCTCTGCAAAATCTTAGCTTAATAGGTAATCATCTTCTGCCCCCGGCAGAGCGATGAAAATCATATTTTAGTAGTCAAAAACGTATTTTTAAACCCTAGCCTAGAGTCATAAAATTTTGCGTGTGTTATTTCATGCCTAAGCAATGATATAAATGCTATGGGAAATATATAAATGCATTATTTAAGACAAAGAGCCGATCTGAAAATATGTATAATATACATATTTTCAGATAGGCTCTTTGTCTTAAATAATGCATTTATATATTTCCCATAGCATTTATATCGTTGCTTAGACGTGAAATAACACACACGCAAAATTTTATGACTCTAGGCTAGGGTTTAAAAATACGTTTTTGACTACTAAAATATGATTTTCATCGCTCTGCCGGGGGCAGAAGATGATTACCTATTAAGCTAAGATTTTGCAGAAGCTATTTTCTCATGCATGCGCAAGTGTTTGTCTCTATTAGAATATGGAAATCGAAACAAATGTAAAATCGATCCACCCTACTGTCCAAGGCTTTGCCCGAAGCGATTTTTGCAAAGAAATCAGTTTTGGTGTCGTGTTCGTCATTATCTGTGACAGAACTAACTCTGCGCTGTCGTAGGAAAAGCCACTTCTTTACATTGACAATAAAAGAGAATTAAAAATTTTTTAAATTGAATTTAGATTTATTTTCAATCTAGTTTTCATTTATTTTGCACTGAAAATACAATAAAAATGGCGTTTTATTTAATCTGAGCTTTAAATACGGGCGTTCCCCCCAAAAAAAATATATATGTGTGTGTGTGTGTGTGTGTGTGTGAGTGTGTGTATAGATTTATATATATTCGGGAAAAACCGGACGTGGCAACGGATCACTAGCGACCCGTTGCCACGTTCGGCTTCCATCATGAAAGAGAAAAACTTTAGGGTTTGTCATTTACCATTACTTATTCGAACTATAGTGGATTTAATTTTCTCAGAAGAGTTCTTTGTTTCATGCACGGTCTGTGTGTAATTATATAATGTTATAATGTTTCAGACTAATAAAGACCCTAGGATCCACTCATGGCTGGTCAACCTAACTGTGGTTGTAGTTGTGTATTGCGCATGTCCTCCGTGGTGGCAGAGCGGGACCTACAATTTTACGTGGGTTCCGAACCACAAAAACCTTAATTTTACTACCTTAATAAATGAAAAAAAATTCACTTTTTTTACGTGAAGGTCGAAATATGAAAATAAAAACCCACTCTAATAGACAGAGTTTATTTCCACAACAGTTTCGATGCCCACTGGCATCCTCCTCGGGTGGATACAGAAAAACGAATGAACCAAAACAAGAGGGAAAAACAGTCCAGGGACCGACCGTTAAGAAATTCGCACCTAGGTTAGATCCCGTTCTCCCGACACAGGAAGGGCATTTTCATTAAAGGGACCCGCTTATAAGTACATTTGCACAAATTTAAAACTATGTTCCTGTTCTAAACATACAGATTCTATTATTTTTTTACATAATTATTACATTTATTATTAAATTTATTACAGTTAATATTGCATTATTATTTATTACAGAAATTATAAATTTATTATTACATTGGTTATTACATTGTTGTTTATTATACAGAACTTATAAACCGAAAAACGAATGAAAAAGGCGAGAAGGAAACAATCCAGAGACCATTGAGAAATTCGCACCTAGGTTAGATACCGTTCTCCCGACACCGGAAGGGCATTTTATTACAGGGTCCCGCTTATAAGTACATTCGCACAAATTAAAACTATCTACTTGTTCTATACGTACAGATTCTAATATTTTGACATAATTACTGCATTTATTATTGCATTTACATTTCTTTTAACATTTATTATTATTACCTTTACCCTAATTATTAAATTTATAATATTACCTTTATTACATCTGTTACATTTATATTTATTTCCACATTTATTATTTCTATTATTACATTCACATTTACGTTTATTATTCCATTTACATTTACCCCCCCCCCCCAAAATCGAATGAACTAAAAGCGAGTAAGGAAACAATCCAGAGACCTTTAATAAATTCACACTTAGGTTAGAACACGTTCCCCCGACTCCGTAAGGGATTTTTTGACCAAGAATCTCATTAAAGGGTCTAACTTATAAGTACCTTCGCACAAATTAAAATTATCTACTTTTTCTATACATACAGATTCTACTATTTTTCTCTTGACATAATTATTACATTTATAAAGTATCTTACCTGATTCCCAATGTATAGCATGATTATTTTGGCTGGCGTGATAAAAAATGCCATTATTAGTATTACAACTTCTGAAGGCATATTTGTGTTCTTTAATACGGGTTTCAATATTTCTTCCAGTTTCTCCCACGTATACTAAATCACAACTTTTACAGGGAATGCTGTAGACACAGGCTTGTTCCTGTTTTGCAACGTTATTCCTAACCAATTTACTTTTCACGGTAGACGAATATTTGAACGCCAAAGCAAACTTAAAATCTTTCGTCAACGGTTTTACTCTTTTTAAGCCGGCAATGTAAGGCAAACTCACATATTGTTTTTGGTTAACTGAAGGTTCCCGAGGGGCATAAAAAGATTTTCTGGCTTTAAAATACGCCTTTCTGATAAACCACTCAGGATATTTTAAATCCTTAAAAATGTTCCAAATCTTTGAATTTTCCGGGTCCAGCAAATGTGGGCTACAAATCCTGAGTGCTCTTAGAAACATGGAAGAAATGTAGATGATATTTTCTCATTTTGGCCTGACCACTGGAACAACTTTGGCACTTTCTTTCAGTCATTAAATAATCTTGTTCCCTCCATTAAATTTAAATATGAATGGGAGAACGACAAGCAATTACCTTTTCTAGATGTTTTGGTTATTAACGAAAGCGGAAAGCCCAATTTCACGGTCTATAGAAAACCTACTCATTGTAATTCGTACATTCATTATTTTTCATATCATGATGAAGGGGTTAAAAGCTCAATTATTTCTTCCATGTTTCTAAGAGCAAAATTTTTGGCAACTGCTGTCTCGAACCTTCTACTTGTCAACTTACACTTTTTTGTTTCTAGTTCTATTATATTGTGATATTTCGAAAAAACTATCTCTATTTACGTTATCGAACCCATTCATAATTTTAAAAACCTGGATTAGATCACCCCTTAGCCTCCTACTCTCGAATGTAGTCAATTTTAACTCCTTAAGCTTATTCTCGTACTACTTCAACCTAAGCGACGGAATCATCTTAGTTGCTCGTCTTTGAACTCTTTCGATTTTATCTATATCTTTGCGCATATTCTAAAATTGGATCGCGTACTCCAAATAGGGTCTAATTAATGATTTATAAAGAGGAACAATAGTATCGCGCGATTTGTACACAAAATTCCTAGCTATAAAACCTAGCACCTTATTCGCCTTATTGACCGCTGCTGTACTTTGTTTCGCCACTTTTAAATCACTAGTGACGATAACTCCTAAATCTTTTTCCTGTTCTACGCTTGCCAACTCCTTCCCTGACATACTATACGCAAAATTACCGTTACGCGAACCTATATGTAAAATTTTGCACTTACCTACGTTAAATCTCATTTGCCATGTGACTGACCAATCAAGGATTTTGTTCAGATCTTCCTGGATCTTACCTCTATCTTCATCATTAATCGCCCTACCACCCAACTTCGTGTCATCCGCAAATTTGAAACTGTACTGACTTGGCTGGCATCTGAATCGTTAATACATATATAAGAAAAAGCAAGGGGCCCAATACAGAACCCTGAGGAACGCCACTCGCTACATTAGCCCAAGACGACTCCGCGTCATCAACGACCACCCTCTGTTTCTTACCTCGCAAACACTCTTCTATCCAATTTACTACCACACTCCTGGTTCCAGGAGCCTTAGTTTTTTTCATTGAGTCTTTTGTGCGGTACCTTGTCAAACGCTTTTTGAAAATCTAAATACACTACCGTCCGATGACTATCGTAAACTTGAACCACGCTTTGGAAAAATTCTAAAAGATTAGTTAAGCAAGATTTGTTTCGCCTAAAACCGTGCTGCGTATTTCTAAACAAGTTATGCAATTCCAAGTGTTCGACTATACGATCCCTAATTATTGATTCCAGTAGCTTACCTGCAACAGACGTTAAACTGATTGGCCTATAATTTTCCGCCGCACCTTTATCGCCTTTCTTAAAAATAGGTGTTACATTTGCTAACTTGAAATTATCTGGTACACACCCCTTAGAAAGAGACGAATTGAAAATCTTTGTTAGCGGCACAACAATGCTTCCTTTTAATTCTCTTAGTTGTATGGGATATATCGAATCCGGCCCCGATGATTTACACATTTTCATTTTATCTATATACCGCATTACCTTCCATTGACTAACCACAATATTATCTAAAGTATTACCATTGTCAAAAGGTATTATGTCTATGACCGTAGGGATATTCGTTACATCTTCCATTGTAAAAACTGACGTAAAAAAATTCGTTTAGCAAGGTAGCCATTTGCTTGTTTTCAGAAATTAGCTCTCCGTCAGAATTTTTCAACGGCCCCAAGACACTCTTTACTGGATTCCTATTATTGACGTATTGAAAGAATCGCTTGGGGTTTTCTTTGCCGTCACGAGCTATGGAGATTTCAAAATCACGCTTGGACTTTTTTATCACGCTTTTCGCTTCACGCCTTAGAAATATGTAGTTGTTTCGTAACCACAAATTGTCTTTATCGCACGCTTAATCTTGTACGGTACACATTTCTCATTTATAGACCTAATACTGTTTCAAACGATTCCCACATTATTTTTGTGTTGGAGATCCCCATTACGTTTTCCCAATTGACGTGCGACAATTCATTTCTAAATTTTCAAAAGTCTGCGTGCTGGAAGTTTGGAAATTTAGTCGAGTTAGCTGGTTTCGAGTGACTGACTGAGAGGACAAACTCTACCATATTATGACCGCTGTTGCTTAACGGTTGTATTACTTGAAAATCAGTGATCAGCCTATCGTCCGTAGTTATTACTAAATCTAAAATACTGCCCAACCTCGTAGTTCCCCAACCTTTTGAATAAGATAGCTATCCTTGAGAAAATTAACTAAACGATTACCTTCCGCGTCTCCCCGCATTGATCGTAATCCACGTTGGCGCTATTAAAGTCACCCATAACTAAGGCCTGCTCACTACCTATTATTCTCTTAAGTTCACGATATAACGCTTCGTCCGTATCAGCTGTTTGATTAGAGGGCCTATATATCATATAACGGCAACAAGAAGTTTGAAATCGTTCAATTTAAGTTCTGCTATAGTCGAATCTATCGGTTATGGAATTCTGTGCCTTACTTCTATAACGTTCACAATATTATCTTTGATATACAACATACTGTAACACCGCCTCCGCGCCTACCTATTCTGTTTTTAACCAAAAGTCTATAACCTCTAATTTCATACTCCGCTACAAAGTCACGTGTTTCAGTGCTAAGCCACGATTCATTTATCGCAATTATATCAGTCTTTATAAGCAATTAAAGAAAAACATTCGTTTACTTTATTTCGTAGGCTACGAGCATTTAAGGATAGAACTTTCAAATTGTTTGTAACCACGATACCTTCGCGCGCGCAAGGGAATTTTAAGGAAATTACGCCGGGACGTTCGAGTTACGGCAGCCTGAAAAGAAGAAACAGTATTATAAAATAGGCTTCCTAAACGCGCAGCTCCAACGTCATTAAGGTGAAGTCCATCTCCGAGGAACAAGTCCCTCCTGCCGTAGAAACTGCTCCAAAAATCCACAAAATGCACTCCCCCCTGTTGACAAAGTGACTTTAGGTTATTGTTAATATAGGTCGCCTTGCTGTAGAACTCGTTACGTTGGATAATTCGAGGAAGTATATCTGTTAAAACAATCTTATTAGTTTTTCCTTTAGTCGCTCTAGTAAGTCCCTGTACCTAGCCAGCAGCTCTTCCGATCTAGAATTTAGAACGTTATTAGTACCGACGTGAATAACATACATTGTGTCCTCAGAGGTTCCGTCTGTAAAAAAATCAACACCATTAGTTATATCCTCCACCCTTGCACCAGGATAGCAGTAACGGCGCCTACGACGGGGGTTCCTCCCGCAGAATTCCTCGAGCTGCCCTCGAACAATGGAATCACCAACGAGTCGTATTTCAGGTTCATCTACGTCTTCGAAGCCTAAAACAGAACACTTATTGTTCGTTAATACCGAAGGGTCGGGAACTAGGGAGAGAGAGAGGACTATTAGTATTATTTATATCATTAATAGAAACTGAGGTAGGAGGGGCCGTGACTGAAGAATAACTCCTCTCAGAAGGCCCAAGGGATTCTAATTTTGCCGTCAGGAACACCACCCCTTTCTTCAAGCCTCACTCTTGCCTCCCTCTCACCCTCTAGCTCGTTCCTCAGCAATTCCATGTTTGAGCACCACTTGCAAACTAACTGATCATTATTATTAGCCAAAATAAGCGCGTAAGCGGCAAACTTTCCTTTACAGCGACTGCAAGTACTTGACGGGGGTGCCATGCTATTAACTAATTAAAAAACGAGCGTTTGGAAATTAATATCGAGTTAATAATAGTAATCTAATAACGACGTAAGTCTCCTAGAATAAATAAGGAGCAATTAATAAATAAAACGTAGGTCTACCGCGTGCTTATTGTGACGTCATCTGCGCAAGCCCGCAAAAATGTTCTTCAAAAGCAGAAACAGGTTCCTACAACCTAAATTTATACTATATGAATATATACTTAATTAAGCTGTCGACGAAGGTTCTGGAAGAGAAAAATTAGTAATAAAGATGGATAAAAGAAAACAAAAAAAGAAGAAAAACTTATCTGTCCACAATTCGGCTGACTTTTTTCCTTTTCCTTTTTTTTCTTTTCCCACGGACGGTAACCACACCCTACGTGATAATCCTCAGCAAGGCAAAATCAACCTTATTAGACCACGTTATGGAATTTTACCCTCTCGAAGGAAAACAAAGAAGGCAAGCCACGTGCACTCGCCTAGGTTTAATCAAATAATACAGTAATAAATAAAGTCAATAAATAAAATATATTCGTTTGTGAATAATTAATAACAGGAGGTAATTTAGTTAAGAAAGCACCAAACACTTATTTTTGTTAAAGACACTTCGAATAAAATCACACACACACACACACACACACACACACATATATATATATATATATATATATATATATTATATATATATATTATATATACAGGGTGGGCCGAAAGTCTGGATCCATAGGAAAATATTTATTTTAATACATAAATTACAACAAATGGTAAATACTTAAAACGAATATCAACTTTAACTCGTAAATGCGTATCCGTGATACTGTACAGTGGTTCGTACTCCAGTATAAACAACAAATTACAACAAATGCTCAAATTGGCGGCCTCTGACATCGAGACACTTAGGGATGGAATTTATGATTTTTAATAATTCTTCGAATTGACGTTCTCGAGATGCGTGTTTCATTTGATAATCTTCTTGTTGACTTTACTGGACTATTCGTTAAAGTTTCACATACCATTGCAGAGGTATTTTCATCAGTTGCAGTTTTTGGACGACCAGAACGCCGTCGATCATGTCAACTTCCTGTTTCTTTGAAACGTTTAAACAACTTGCCAACAGTCGCATGTGTTACTGGATGCTTATCAGGATGATTTCCATTGAATTCGGTAGCAACTTCTCTGTGTGTAGCGCCCTGTCTTGCGTACATGAGCACAAGTTCTACCCGGTCTTCTGTTGTTAGATTCGAAGCCATTTCTGGGCTGAAATAAAAAAAGTATTTGAGTATTTATACTGGAGTACGAACTACTGTACAGTATCACGGATACGCATTTACGAGTTAAAGTTGATATTCATTTTAAGTATTTACCATTTGTTGTAATTTATGTATTAAAATAAATATTTTCCTATGGATCCAGACTTTCGGCCCACCCTATATATATATAGAGGTCGATCCTGAACCGTCGTTCAAACTCAACAAAAGTAAGTAATATAACGCAAAACCCATAATCCTCTTTATTATCGGCAGTATATTGGAATTTGTAAAGTAAGAACACAATACTTAAATGTAAATAAGAGATGTTACAGGTACATTTTATGTTACAATGGGTTTTTTAACTCCTTTAAGATCAAATGACGGAGGAGACCTACGGCTTTACGTAGGATCCGAATCAAGGGTCGCTACACTACCTAAACTCCGCAAAGTACGGCCTCCAATCAAACTTCTCTACAGACACAATGTCGCTTAACTTCGCTGATCGACGGGAAGCGGCGTCCGGACACTGTCCATGACACAGCCCGTTACAGGTACATACTAACTTCTCTTCTAAACAGCGAAGTTAAGCTGTTCAGTAGTTTGATGGGTAAACGCCCTCCGCCTTCAGATGATGTAATGACCTGTTGATGACCCGGATCCCACGTAAAGACGCACCTTTACTGTTATGAAGGGGATTAAAGAACCTCAGAAGCTCACCATTTAACTTATGCTTATGAAATTGATACACCAAAATTAAGGTTAAAATTAAAAAGAATAAATATCTGTAAAAACACTGTTACGGTTTGTTTTTTAAATTGTAAAAACAGTAAAATATAATACAGTAACACTGTAAAATAAACAGTTGAAAATTGAAAATAAAGCTTAAAAAACTTCAAAAGAAAGAAATGCACTTCTAACTTGTGATAAACAAGAATGAAAGTTGGTTACTTAATTATTGTTTAGTGGTTGCCTATCTAACGATATTCGATCTAACTCTAAAGATTGATTTTGACGTTGATAGGGCATTGCAATCTGCTTTATAAAATATTTTAAAGTTGTCAGATTTTATAAGATAATTCAATTCAGAATGATTACGGACATTTGAATGCATGAAGTTGCGGATCGGATTACCAGCTGGGCTGGTAAACCATTCTGTGCCCGTTTACTCTTGTTTTAGAATGTCCAAAGGTCTGGCAAATATAGGACGAATAACACTCGTTACAAGTGATTTATAAATGAGAGACGAGGACAGAGTGTTTGCGGGAGCTTCTCCATGACATAAATCAAGATGCAATTGCGCGGCTATCAATAAATATCAAATTCAAGTTTAGATGAGGAAAACATTTAAAATTAACATGGTAAAAAAATTTAAACTACACTGTCTCATCCATAATAGATCAATTCAGAAAAAAATCTAAACTTCGAAAAAACAACACTAATTGTTGACTAATCAAAACCCATTTAAGAATTTATATATTGTAAACTTTTCCAACAAATTTTGATCAAGACAACGAACACTTTTCTGAAAATTTTAATTCTTTATTAAACACGTGACAGTTGGAACGTAATCAATTGGCTCGAATAAATAAAATTAAAATAAAATTCGGGTGACATTTCAAAAGCGTAGAAATATATTTAAATAAATAATCAACCAAACCAGTAGAAGTTGCGAAATAATTATCGTTCAATGTGTGTATTTAAAAGCGACTAGGCGTTACATGCTTCACTTCGATTTAAATTGAACACTGTAAGGCCGGCCGCACACGGGATCGTCTTGCGACTCACGACTTGGGTCGTGACGAGTCGAGTCGCGCGTGATTTTACATTGATAGCATGCGAGCCCCGCACACTGCACCGACCTCGACGAGATTCCCCAAGTCGCCAGTCGTCAGTCGTAAGACGATCCTGTGTGCGGCCGACCTTATGCTTCGAATTCAGATTGTGTGAAAACGGTTGAACGTATTCAGAGTACATACTCAATAAAAATGTGTCATCTAAATATAGTCAGTAAAATACAGTTTTAAAATACTGAGAACACCCTGTAAGCCACTTCGCTTTACCGACAGCAAGAAACAAGTCATCGAGAGTGGGGTCCACGCAGAGCTCTTCCACTCGAAAGCTATTACATCCATATACTGCCCACTATTAAATAGCGTATGAACATACATTCCCGTAGCTATTTCGGTCAAATTTCTAAGAACGAAGATATGTACTCCACGTCCAGAAGTGGAAAACGTTACGGAAGCAGTAATTCCAAATACAGATCAATAGTTTCATCCTAGGAATGTTAATGGAAGGTGCATCTATATCAAAGCTAGCCATGCTCAAGGAATTGACATCTTTAATGTCTTTTATTTCAGTAGTGTATGAAAACGAATCAGTGACTGTAAACTCTTTAGCAGTAAAACTTGATGCAAATGGAACAAAGGATTTTGATAAATTCTAATTGAAATTTCATATATATATATATATATATATATATATATATATACCTCTCCTTCCTGTATAATATATATATATATATATATATATATATATATATATATATATATATATATATATATATATACTACTGGTCGTTTCGCATGATGAAAATAGTTTAAAACGAAATATGCGAAATGTTTCAATATATATATATATATATATATTTTTTTTTTTTTATGTACCCCTTTTAATGGATGAGACGTCGATGATGCATGGATGAATATTTGACTGTGGTATGAACATTATTTTGCTTATTCTATTCGATAGGATTGAGGTACTTCCGTTGTTAAAATGTTTTTTGTTTTTAATTAGTTTTGACACATCAATGATATGTTATTTTAATAATAATAATAATAATAATAATAATAATTATAACAATATGCAATTACGTATTTTAATTTGGAGGATCAGTTGTACATTTTAAGTGTAGAGATAAAGTAAATACAGTCGCGGAAATAAATTCGACGAGGAAATCAAAATTCAAAAAACTTTCAGAAATTATACTAAGGACTATTTTTCCCTTTGATATTTTATTCTTTTCGGTAAAAATAAAAGAAATTCAAAAGCAAAGTTCAAAATTTACTAATTAGTAATTTTGGGGGGTTTGTGAATCTTTCCGATTCTTTCCCGTAACTCTACGTCTTTCCCAGTAAGCTTAGTAAAATGTTATTACAGGAGCTCATTACTGTAATGAGGGCCCAGTATACCAGTGGTTACGGTATCGGGTCGTGGGTGGTGAGACTCTAAGTTCGCTTCCAAATGCTGGCATCGGGTGGAGTTGGGCGGGCCACTCACCCTCTCTGCTCGGGCTCAGGTGACCCCTTGGGGAACACTCACCTCCACGTATAAAGTGGAGGGGAATGAGCTTCCTGAGTGTTACATTTCTTTTCATTCAGCCGGCCGCACACAGGATTGTCTCGCGACTCACGACTTGGGTCATGACGACTCGAGTCGCGTGTGAATTTATATTGACAGAATGGGAGCCTCGCACACTGCAGCGACCGCGACGCGAATCGCGTCGTCACGACCCAAGTCGCCAGTCGTGAGCCGTAAGACGATCCTGTGTGCAGCCGGTCTTAAACACAAAAAGTAATGGTACAACGTTTGAATACGTAATTCCCCACATTATTCCTTATAGAGAAAAATAAGTTCATATATAAATCAGACATCGTATCTGTCTGTGATGCTTATAAATCTTCTCAATTTACCCTTTTCAAGACTTCTCTCTCTCTCTCTCTCTCTCCTCGGAAACGTCTTGGATAATCGATACTTTGATTTATAAAGCGTTGGATTTTTTTTAGCTCAAAAAATCGCGAAGTGTTTTCGAGCGATTCAAAAAGTCTTATTCCTGCGAAGGATTTTGGGATGGCGGATGACGAATCTCAGGAAGAGATTAATGCATTCCAATGTTTTTCGACAGTGAGGTTAAAGCATAAATTAAAAATAAAGGAATACTACATTTGGCACAAACCAAGAATATAAATCAAATTTTTTTTTTTTTTTTTTTACATTTAGTTGCGCGAGATCAATACGGAAGATTTGCGGATTAATAGTTCTCAGAAGATAGAAAAAAACAACACAATGTAATTACAGATGTTGAATTTCAGTCTGAAGACAAACGTATTCTCAAACAAAAACAAATTATATATATATATATATATTTATATATATATATATATATATATATATATATATATATATATATACAGTATGCACACTCAATTGACTTCAGACAATAGTATTGATTTTCGTCTTTTAATTTCTAATTTAACTTCACTGTTGTTAAACATTGAAATGCATTAATCTCTTGCCGAGATTCGTCATCCGCCAACCCAAAACCCTTCGTAATTAAGAAGACTTTTGAATCACTTAAAAACGCCTGTGGGAATGATTCTTATCTTTAATAATTATTAAGAACTCCATTGGGAGAAGGAGAACTTTGTCAGCTTTTAAAATACAATTACGTTAATTATTTTAATCACCACACTTAAATATATAATCTTCAATATGTTCTAAAAAAAATTAAAAAATGTAATCTTTGTTAATTTAAATCAGGAAGTTAAAAATAATATAGTTAATAAGTTTCTATATAAAACCACATATGCGAGTTGCGTGTAAATAATTCAGATTTTTTAATAGTTACACATCAAAAAATCGTGTTTGTAAAAAAAATATTCAATTCCGCTTCAATTTTCCTTGCAAAAAAATATACAAGGTCTCGAAAAGAGGAGGCTTTATTTTGTTTAATTCGTATGTTAAAAAGTATTTAACATTATAAATTTCTATGACGCATCATTTTGCTTAATTGTTACGCTAAAAATTATGTGACATTATAACTTTTTATGGCACATCATTATTATCAAGGAAAGTAGGAATTTTTTCACGTGATTTTGGCTTGATCTTCATCGAATTTGCAGTACAAGATGGCGTATGCTACAGATGTGTATGCTACAGTGTGTTTACTGTGAAGTGTTATTTTCAGATAGAGTGTTTTGTGCAAGTGAATTTAAAGCACAATTTGGAGTAGAGGAAGCCCACAGCACATCTGCAACAAAGAAACTAATGAAAGAATTTGAAGATATTGAAGATGTGAAAGACAGTTTAAAACGTGTGTTGGACGAAATAAAACTGTAGAACGAGCAATTTCGTTTTTTATGTAAGAAGGAAGGGCCAAGGGCGAGTGCCCGCAAAAATACCTCCTCCACAAAAGGAGGAGAGAACCGAAATCAGGGTCTCTAAGGCTCAACGATGCCATTTTCTTTATATAAATTTGGAAAAGTTTGTATAGTGTGTAAGATGCATGTATGTGTAGTGAGGAATAGAGGGAAAAGTGTGTGTTTGAGAGCACGGTAGACTGCTCACAGGGTAGATGAGACACGGAAAAAGATCAGCTAAGAAGGATAGTGACAGGAGGAACGGGAGTTCCAGCGCTCCCTGTCTCCTGCCTAACGCCCCCCCCCCCCACAGTACTTCCTTGGTCGATTAATGTCTACAATTTCCTCCTCCAATGTACTGCAAATTCGATGAAAGCTTAGCCTAAACTACTGTACATGAAAAATTCCGAAGTTCCATGAAAGTAATGATGTGCAGTAAAAATTTATGTCAAACACTTTGTAACATATAATTAAATTAAATAGTGTGTCCTTTCTTAGACACTATATACTGTATATATATATATATATATATATATATATATATATATATATATATATATATATATATATATATAGTAGCACTACTAGGAAGCCACTTTTCTATCCATTAACTTCTATTTTGAATCGGTCAAACTTTCTTGTAGGAGGTAGGTTAGGTTAAGTTAATCTAACCAAAAACCTAAAACAAATCACTGGTTGTGGAAAAGCGTGAGGTACATGAAGTACGACTTATTTGATTTTGAGATTTTGAATTAAAATTCAAACGCGGTTAAAATTAGAAAATAATCATTGTATACATTGCAAAAGTGCTTTTAGCCCTAAACTTTTTAATGGAACTCTCCCCTACCTTAACACAAGCGTGTAAGTAAAAATTTGAAAATATAACATATATGACCTGTAGGAGTATGAAATGGGTAAGAAATGAGCTAGTATGAAAACCAACACAAAAGTTGGAGCGAAAGGGGCATTTATAACTATATATATGTACAGAGGGTTGACAAAAGTAAATAGATACCATGATGATTGTCCTCAAGAACAAAATGGCGAAGCTCATCAATGCAATGTCAGAACATGTGCCAAACTTTACATAATTTGAAGGGGAAAGCAACACGATTCTAAATATATTCATTCAATAAAGCTGTTATCATATATACTAGTACAGTTCCCGCCGCTTCGCTGACGGTTAGACAGGCTAAACTACAAAAAAAGAACCCAGCCGTGAAAATTTTGAGCTTCACATTGTGTCAACATTTCTGAATCTGGTATCTCCCAAAACCTCCTCACCCCCATTCATACAACTTTGGGGCTAACCCCCTCCCCCATTACCCCCACCCCTCCCCATTACCCCACCCATCCCCCATTACCCCCACCTCTACCCTTCCCCCATTGCTAAACTACAGAAAAGAACAGTCATGAAAATCTTGAGCTTCACATTGCCGCCCGTAATACAATTTCTGATTTTTGTTTACAATTTCTGAATTTTTTTCTCACAATTTTTTCTCACAATTTCTGAAAGTGTGACGGACAGACGAACAGACAGACAGACGGACAGCTCTCTTATTATAATATAGATTATTGGTTAATATGTTTTAAATGACATGGGCTGGACCTGTAAATCAAAATAACTTTTTATGAGGTAGTTCTAGTCGCTTTATTCAAATTTGTCACTCATTTTTTGTGCAAATGCATATTAATGGTGAAAATTATGATACTAATAATATATACAGGGTGGGCCGTAAGTTTCCATACATAGGAAAAATTAAACGTTTGTTTTTATGTTTCAGATACCCTAAGAATATGCGTTTGACGTAAGATCTTGTTTACCGATGAAGCAAATTTTTACGTCAATGGAGAGGTTAATCGGCAAAACATACGTTATTGGAGTAATGCTAACCCTAACTGGCTGAGTCCGACGAAGATGCAAGGTGCCGGTAAAGTGATGGTGTGGGCCGGGATCAGACCCGGATCTAGGGGTGGGCTATGTGGGCTGCAGCCACGGGCCCCGCATTTGAGGGGCCTCCAAATTTGGAGAAGTTTTCCCCAATGTCTTAAATGCATACAGAATGTACTTGTCATTGATGGTGACCAATTGTACCGGCGAACGGAGTTTTTCTAAATTAAAGCGACTGAAATGTTGCACACGTTCAACAATGAAGCAAAAGCGATTACAGTCACTGGCAATTCTCTGTGTTGAACATGCTCTGGCCCAAAGAAGTCGATTTTCGAAATATTATTAATGAATTTGCACAAAAAAGGCTCGTCGGTTCAATCGGTTGCCAGCTCATAATCAGTAGGTAGGTGTGTATAAAATTATTAATTCAGGAAAATATAATATGTAAAATAAAGTAAAATATTTGTAAAGTAATATGTTTGTTCTGAAAACTAAATAAATAAAGTAAAGTAATATGTTTGTTCTGAAAACCTTTAATTTTCCTCGTAAACAAAGCTTATAATCCTTATACAATAAAAATTGTAGCCAAGGGGGCCCCCAAAAAAAATATTAGCCACGGGCCCCCATTCTTCTAGATCCGGGCCTGGCCGGGATATGGGGTGACAGAATTATTGGACCAATTTTTGTCAGTGGAAATCTTAATGCCGAAAGGTATCTTAACATGTTGCAAGAAGAGATTTTCCCATCCCTGCTAAACGAGGAAGGTAACTTCCCAGTTTACTTCCAGCAAGATGGAGCTCCACCTCATTATGGTCTTCACGTGCGTCGGTATTTGGATCAGCAGTTTCCGGATGCTTGGATTGGTCGGCGTGGTCCTGTGGAGTGGCCTCCCAGATCCCCAGATCTCACCCCCCTTGATTTCTATCTTTGGGGGCACTTGAAGGCCATGGTGTATCAGGAAAAGATACGAGACATAAATCATCTAAAGGAACGTATCACCAACGCCATTACAAGCATAACGTCAACTGTGCTAATGCGTGTTCATCAACAGTGGGGAACACGTATTGAAATGTGTTTTCAAAACAATGGCAACCATGTAGAGCATATTATATAAATAAAAATGGTTGTCCATAAAAAAATGTTTATTTTTCCTATGTATGGAAACTTACGGCCCACCCTGTATATATATATATTATATATATATATATATATATATATATATATATATATATATATATATATATATATATACTCATTTTTGGTCCGACGAGTATAATTTTGGGCTATTTTTTTCGCTACTCTGCGACTTAATTAGTTTGTTGGTTTCTGTTCTGGCTATTTTTCTTTTCTAATTGGATTCAGTTTGGTGGTGTTTGTGATAGAATTATGACGTGCCATTCGTGTGGTTTCGACTTTGAGAACTTGATTCGTCATGTGCCCTAGATGAAGACAAAGCATTAGATGTTTTTATCAATTACGGCGTTAACCTCTCATCCTTAACTTGCCCGAAATGTGACAGTGAATGCCTAATACGAAAAGATCAGAAGATATTTAGGTGAAATAACCAATATTAACCTGTTAGGTTAATTGAATGCCCAGTTAGGTTAATTGAATGCCCGGTTAGATCAACTGAATGCCTGGTTAGGTTAATTGAATGCCCGGTTAGATCAACTGTACGCCCTTGATGATTGGTTAGGTTAAGTCGTGATATTTTCGTTAGTTTAAACGAAAATGACGAGAGCAAACTTTTCTGGTTAATTTTGAGGTGTTTTGCACGTTTCCTGTGGTAATGCGTCGTTTACGAGATTTCGTAACATGAGCATGTTAGGTTATGCTTTATTGTATAAAATGTAGTCAGAAATACATTTTTAAAGTGTATTTTGGTGTGCTTTGTTCGAATATGACCTTCATTTCTTGTGCAAATTAACAGAAATACAGTTGTCATTGCATGGCCCAAACACATATTTCTGTTCATTTGCACAAGAAATGAAGGTTATATTTGAACAGAGCACACCAAAATACACTAGAAAAATATATTTTTTATTTCAACTTCAGGCCATGTCATTTGCGACATAATTACCACATTATTAAACTTTTATTATCAACTCAAAAAGTATAGAAAAACCGACGGTGTCTATTTACTTTTGTCAGCTCTGTGTGTGTGTGTGTGTGTGTGTGTGTGTGTGTGTGTGTGTGTGTGTGTGTGTGTGTATGCTTGGATTATGACACATCTCGGAATAACGACAGCAAAATCTTTAGAGAAAAGGACCAAATAGTTATATATAAAATATACTAAAATATACAAGTAATCCTCCTATGAATGCGAAATTAACTACGCGCTATTTTTAAATGTTCCAATGTTCCCTCTGTTTCGAACATCATCTTTTTTATTATGAGGGAAGGAGGGGCCAAGAGCAAGTATTATAAAACCAAATGGTTGCAAATATCAGTACACGTATTCGATTCCCTTTTATTTCCTACGCAATTTTATTCGTGATGATATTATAATTTCAGATGAGGATTCCGTCATCTCTTTTGGTTCTCCTTTTTTAAATCTTCCTCGCAGACTTCTTCGCTCGAACGTAATTCCCTAAGCCAACGGAGACGCCTCTCCCCCCCCCCTTACATGGAAATACCCCCATTTTAAATGCCGCTAAATCATAGCTAGACGCATACTTTAACCATTTTTTTTACGGTTCAAATTTCAGGACAAAGTTGGTGGCTAAAATTTCCAATAAAATTTCGGATTCAAATCTTCATGAAATTCATATTAGCTGAGCTGTAAACTTCCTTCCATATGACTGTCTTTTGCCTCTGTTACAGTGGTACGCCTTTATATATATATATATATATATATATATATATATATATATATATATATATACAGTATCTTTTCCCCACAACGGTTTTTTTTGTTTTTTGTTTTTTAAAGAAAAGTTTGTGTCAGTGGGAAATTGCAAATTACATTTTACTTCTCGAATTGTCGAAGTTTGGAGGAACTTGCATTTTCTATATTAAAAATATATTTAAATAATATATTATATATAAATATATATATATATATATATATATATATATATATATATATATATATATAATAATATATATATATACAGGGTGGGCCGTAAGTTTCCATACATAGGAAAAATTAAACGTTTGTTTTTATGTTTCAGATACCCTAAGAATATGCGTTTGACGAAAGAGCAACGAATTGAAATCATACTGATGGCTGGGTCGGGAAGCAGTCGCATGGTTGCAATGAACTTTAACAGAAAACATGGAACGAACATCACACACGACACTGTGGCAAAACTTATTAACAAGTTTCAGAAAACTGGAAATGTTGCAGATCAACCGCGAAGTGGTCCAAGACGTACAGCCACCGATGAAGACACAAACAGCTACGATACTTACAGCGCTTACAAGGAGTCCCAGAAAAGTACACGACGGTTGTCTGCAGAAAGTGGTGTCAGCAGATCGAGTATCAGGCGCATTTTGAAAGCAAACAAATGGCATCCATACAAATTGCATATGGCACAGCATTTGAGTGAAGACGACCCGGATAGACGGATGGAATTCTGTGAATGGGCATTAACCAAAGTGAACGAGGATGCAAACTTTTCAACTAAGATCTTATTTACTGATGAAGCAAATTTTTACGTCAATGGAGAGGTTAATCGGCAAAACATACGTTATTGGAGTAATGCTAACCCTAACTGGCTGAGTCCGACGAAGATGCAAGGTGCCGGTAAAGTGATGGTGTGGGCCGGGATATGGGGTGACAGAATTATTGGACCAATTTTTGTCAGTGGAAATCTTAATGCCGAAAGGTATCTTAACATGTTGCAAGAAGAGATTTTCCCATCCCTGCTAAACGAGGGAGGTAACTTCCCAGTTTACTTCCAGCAAGATGGAGCTCCACCTCATTATGGTCTTCACGTGCGTCGGTATTTGGATCAGCAGTTTCCGGATGCTTGGATTGGTCGGCGTGGTCCTGTGGAGTGGCCTCCCAGATCCCCAGATCTCACCCACCTGATTTCTATCTTTGGGGGCACTTGAAGGCCATGGTGTATCAGGAAAAGATACGAGACATAAATCATCTAAAGGAACGTATCACCAACGCCATTACAAGCATAACGTCAACTGTGCTAATGCGTGTTCATCAACAGTGGGGAACACGTATTGAAATGTGTTTTCAAAACAATGGCAACCATGTAGAGCATATTATATAAATAAAAATGGTTGTCCATAAAAAAATGTATATTTTTCCTATGTATGGAAACTTACGGCCCACCCTGTATATATATATACAAAGAACTATTATTATTATTATTATTATTATAACTAAATATTAACGTTTGATTTCAACAAATTAAGATATACGTGTAATTCAAGCACAGCAAAACTTTTTGACTGAAAAATTAGAAGATTGATTATATAATTGTACCATATCTATCTATCTATCTATCTATCTATCTATCTCTATCTAACTATATATATGGTGATTTTTAAAACCTGACACTTTAAACTTTCTTGTTCAGTTGATGCTTTCAATTCTTCTATTGCTTGTAGATTCTGTTTAAATTCTATCTTTTAAATAACCCCGCAGATAAAAGTCACAGGGGTTTAGATCTGGTGATGTGATCCAGCTTTGGGACAAGATCTAGGGTTTAAAGCAGCCTAGCCCCACTATATTTTGACCCTCAAGCACGGTCTGTGTGTATCATAAAATATCTCAGGGGACCATTCTGAGTTCTATCCCATATACATATACTGTATGTGTGTATATATATATATATATATTTTTTTTTTTAAGGAAGCTCAGCTCGTTCTCCAACTACGTGGGGTGAGTGTGCCCAAACAGGGTGAGTGACAGGCCAAGTTCTTCCCATGCTAGCAGCTGGAAGCGAACTCAGAAACCTCCCGCCCATATCCCGACACCCTAACCACTGAGCTACCAAGCGCCCAATAATTTATATATATATATATATATATATATATATATATATATGTGTGTGTGTGTGTGTGTGTGTGTGTGTGTATGTGTGTGTGTGTGTGTGTGTGTCTTCCCAAAAAAGAAGAATATGATTCACATTTGCACTCTGTGGTCACCACTTTCAAGATATCCCTCAACCATCGAAGCGCGCATTCGTTCCCACCAATGGCGAGTTTTTCACGACTAGTTTGTTTAAAAGCCACTCTGATTTTCTCTCCTCTTCAAATTGTTGTAAAGTAGCTTAAACACTACATAAACGTTACTCTTGATAATCACATAGATAGAAATCAAGAGGCGTGAGATCAGGTGATCTTGGAACCCATTCAAGAGGAACGCGGCGTTGACTCCACAGATCTATAAAAATGCTGTTAAAAAAAGTCGTGGTGGTGGCGCACCGTCTTGTTGGAAAACATTATCTACGGTAGCAATTTCTTTCAGCTTTTTTTAAAAGGAAGAATACTCGAAACATGTCCAGCATTCACCGTGTCCCCATTTTCATCCTTAAATAAAAATGGACCGAGGATTCCTTGGTCAGAATGGACACACCATTTCATTTATATTAAATTCCTTTTGTCGGTCTACATTTAAAAGTTTCTTCTAACACCATCTTCCGTGCGTAATGATCGTGGTCGACCAATGAGGATCCTGTGATTGACGGAGGCCGTTCTAATAAACGCTGAAGATAGTCTCGCGTGTCGGTACATTTCTGTATTGGAAAAACTGTTGATGCAATTTGTGAACGATAGTATGAGACTCGTACACCTTTTGCCAAGCCGCAATTATTACATTTTTGAAAAGTTTATCATCTATTTTAACAAAAAACAATTATTATTATGAAAATAAAAAGCTCCAATAATTGTACTTTTGTGCAAGTATATATATATATATATATATATATATATAGTGGTGGCTCATCCTTATAGGTATCAAAAAATATATTAAAAGTTTTTGTGTACTCAATGGCCATTAAATTTATGTTAAGAGAGAAAATTCCCCCATGCCAACTTTCAATTGAATATTATTTTTTAAACTAAAAAAAGACTTCCTCAAAACGCACTCCTTATCCTGTATTATTTCTTCATCAACCTACATTTGTTATATTGCTTTACAAGATGGGGTAGCTCAAAAAAATATATGAAACATCCTTTGGAAGTAATTTATAAAAAATATCTGCCAACTCTCCCGAATAATGACAACAAAACCACACTTCCCCAATGTTTAAAGAGCTAAATATTTTAAAAATAAATGACTTATACAAATTCAGTGTTGCTGTCAGTATGTTCACAGTTATCAATAAAAAGCAACATACTTCACCCATTCAAAGAGCAATCATTCCACATCAAATACACCATCGTTATAACACCAGACTGCCCAGGGATTTTATGCACAAACCCAACTGTACAATAGAAACTGCAGGAAATACACTCCCTTTCAAAGGGGCAGATGTATGGAATGCAATTCCCACGCATATCAAACAGGTTTCACCACTAAATATATTTCGCAAATCACTAAAAAAGCACTTCATTAATTCCTACTGAAGTACAAATTTACTATTGTAATTTTTACCATAATAATCAATTATTTAAAATATGCTACTTTCATTAAGTACCTTTAATTTCGTAATTTATTTTTTTCTATATTTTTTATTAATTTCAGTATTTATTTTCTACAAAATATAGAGTAAATCGTTTAATTAAAAATTACGTAACATTGTGTAAATTTTTGTAAACTTTAAATAAAATAAAAAGTCCAATTTTACAATTATTTATGTCATTATAAATTGTAAAAATACTGTATTTATTTTATCAATAAAGAGTATTCAATATTCACTCTTTATTATTATTACTGCTAGTATTACTTTTACTTGCCACTTTCACTATTTTATGTAATATTTTATACTAAATATACAATAAATCATTTAATTTAAAATCAAGTAATATTTTGTAAACTATATTGTATTTATTATTATTATTATTGCTATTATTAGTATTATTAGTATTTTGTTGTCTCTATTACTATTACTTGCCACTTTCACTATTTTTCTGTAATAAATAAGGTAAATGCCATTAATTTTGCCTAAAAAGCTTCCATGCTTCCAAGGGTATATTCTCACTTTTATTCTTTTTGGAATAAAGATTGAGTATGAATTTGAAGTGAATCAACACCTGACTTGATCGGTGTTGTAAAGGGACACGTTAATAGTTGAAACAAGAACTCTGCCAGAACGACATCAATTTCCCCTCCACTGATATTCTCTGGAGCCATTCTTGGTTTGTTTGTGAAAATACCAAGGCTTTTTCCTACGCCTATGCTGTCATTCCAAAAGAGAGAGAGAGAGAGATATGGGCGGCATAGCTACAAATTACATAGTTACAGATTTTCGCATAGGACAAAATTACGCAATGGAGACAGCAAACACT
The DNA here is from genome assembly GCA_023014485.1 of Bathynomus jamesi. Taxonomy (NCBI): domain Eukaryota; kingdom Metazoa; phylum Arthropoda; class Malacostraca; order Isopoda; family Cirolanidae; genus Bathynomus; species Bathynomus jamesi. The sequence continues at coordinate 548,716 of JAJOZX010000127.1, forward strand.
GCTTCTCATAGAATCGGAGGATGGATCCTATGCTGAACACCAGTAAAGAGTTTTTTTTATATAATCCTGGTGTAAAATACTAGAAAAAGTGAATTATTTTCAATCAGTTTCGGATGTTCGTAACAAGAACTAAATTTGTTATACAGATACCAAAATTTGCAAAAAAATAAATTGGAGCTTTTAAACAGCGAACCCCTTATATATACACACACACATTTTTCTTTTTTCTTTTTCTTTTTCTTTTTCCTTGTGGGTTTGTATCATATATATATATATATATATATATATATATATATATATATAGCCTCGGTGGTGTAGTGGTTAGCGTCGCTGACTACGAATCCATCGGCCCCGGGTTCGAGAACCGACGGCAGCCGGCGCGCAGCAAAACCCAGCTGTTCATCCTTTCACACAATAAAGAAAGTGGTTGGTAGATAAATGGGTACCCTAGATGGCCTAGTGGTTAAGACGCTGGGCTGCTGATGGGGCATGGTTGGGACTCCACTTTAAACTGTAGGTCTAAGGTGGAGTGAAAAGCTTGACCTTCATCAGAATGAACAGTTCGGGCGGAAGCTAATCAAAGGTCATATATATATATTATATATAACCGCACAATAATATTTAACATTTTTTACATTCCTAAACAAATCTGCAATTTTCACTATCACACTGTGCATACAGTGAAGATCTTTATTGATCCTTCAATTATATAATCAATTTACACATGATTTCAAAAGAAAATTTATATGCTTATTATTCTCCATGATTTAATGTGCATTATCGTATCGATTTCTGGAAAATAAAAGCGTAGAGTCTGATGTTTTTATTATTTGTGCGAAATGTTTTCTGTTTTTTCTTTTTTGGAAAATATTTATTACCTAATTATTTACGAGTAAACGGTGTGTACCATAAAATAATGATTTATTGGCGCGTAAATGTGTTTTGAATATTTATCTCAAACTCTGTTTCCGTGTATTCTCCATCTATACGTGGTAACGGCATATCAAAAGAGGAAGGAAGGAGGAACAAGGAGGAAGTGAGACGCGTTTTCTTTAAATTTCGAGTTATACGTCATGGTTGCGCGGCAACAGCGCTTCCCATTGGACCATTGAGGTTAAGCGACGCTGGGTCTGTTCATTAGCTGGAGGCATGACCGTTCTCCGCGTTTAGATGATGTAGCGACCCTTAGATGGTTGGGATCGCGCCTAAAGCTTTAGGTCCCATCCGTCGTATGACCTTAGATATTACGGAAGGGGTTAAAGGACCCTCCAAAACAACGTGGGTTTCTAGATTTGTCATCACCAAGAAAACTTGAAGAGTAAGAAATGTCGAAAAGAATAATCCAGCATGGAGTAGACTGTAGTGTGGCTAAACAAATGAAGATGATTTCTTATACTATGAAAATTATTTTTTTTATATTAAATGGGTGTTCCAAAAACAATCACGCAATAAGACAGATTAAGAAGTGATTTTTACATTTCAAATTTAATAATAAAGGTATAATATAGGATGGGTATTGTTCAGTTTAGATTAAAAGTTTCTCAGTTTTACTGGTCACACTGTAGACAATAAAAAATGTGTGAAGAATCTGCTCATTTATGAAGAAAAAAATGGCTTTGAATGCTCAGTTATAGAGTAAAGTCCGGTGAGAGTGTGTAGTGGTCATAATTACGAGTGGTAACACTGTAAACCTTTCATGTTAGCTGCAGGCATTTACTGACACAGGTGGAGGGTGCAGAAGAAACCTCAGGAAATTGTCGCTATTTTACCAGAATTTACAATCCGTAAAAATGGTTCACTAAACTTTTGTTTTTGTGGTGAAAACACATTTAAACAATCACAGAGTGGTCAGTCACGTATGTTTAGTTTATAAGTGCTACCATAGTTTGGCACTTTCAGAAAGTATTCGTTGTCAGCCAAAAGTGCACGGACAAAGAACACGCAAACTCTAGTTGCAGAAAAAGAGAAGAAAATGGCTGAATGAACGACAAAAGACGAGAGACAATGAAATTATCAGAAAAGTGGGAACAAGTGTACTTTACGTCCCCTGTGGTGCCTAGTGTAGTTTACGTTTCCCTACATTATCCTAGCGTAGTTTATGTTCCCCTACATTATCCTAGTGTAGTTTGCGTTCCCCAACTTTGTCCGCGTATACCTAATCAAATAAAACGTGAAAACTAACGAAAATATTACGACTTAACCTAACCAATCGTCAATATATATATATATATATAACCCTTGGTTAGCTTCCGCCCGTATTGTTCATTCTGACGAAGGTCAAGCTTTTCACTCCACCTTAGACCTACAGTTTAACGTGGAATCCGAATCACGCCCTATCAGCAGCCCAGCGTCTTAACCACTAGGCCACGTAGGGTACCCATTTATCTACCAACCACTTTCTTTATTGTGTGAAAGGATGAACAGCTAGATTTTGCTGCGCGCCGGCTGCCACCGGGTCTCGAACCCGGGGCCGATGGATTCGTAGTCAGCGACGCTAACCACTATACCACTCTACTACTATATGTAAATTGAAGATTAGTTATGTTAAGTCGTAATATTTTCGTTAGTTTTAACGTTCAATTTGATGGATTCATTTAAAAAATGTTTCCTAAAGATCCTAGTGTAGTTTACGTTCCTCAACTTTGACCTAGTGTAGTTTGCGTCGCCTTTTGCGTCAGGGGGACGTAAACTACACTTGCTCCGAAAAGTGTTCTACAGAAAACGACCAAGCGAACAAAGGAAGTCATCGCAATCTGAATGAGGGATTCATGCGTCCAGACAGAATCACTTGAAGAAGAGTGGATTTAGTGTGGCTCATGCATATGGAATGGTAGCATGAAACCTACATAGTTCGATCGCTACGAGAAACGCAGTCTTTATTCTAAAGGTAATTTGTGCTTCGAGTACCCAATGATATGTGCACTCTTAAAAAATTACGAGTGCACATCTGAATATATATATTTTTATTTTCCTTTTCGCATAAATATGGTTGTATTTTTGCAAATTCTGTTCGTGCAGTTTGGTTCAGCACTGAATAAAAATTGTTTGGTAAAAAAAACTGCTTTCTTATACCGAAACAGGAAGTACATATAGATCGACAGGCTTAAAGTGTGTACTCTTACTCGAATCGCTCCTACCTCGTCCAGCGGTCAGAGTATTCTTTCAAATGCGAATGTCATATAAAAAGGGAATCTGAGATCAGAACGAATTAAAGACACAAAAAGACGTTAGCAGAAACCAATGAACGGAGAAAATGGCTACGAGCCGCTTCAATGTCGAATAACTTTCCAATATCAAAGAAACATTGACATCCATTTTTAGTTTTGAATCTCGTTTAAAATCCCATGACGACAATTTTACATGTAAAGGTTAATTTTAAAGAGGAAAGTTTATAAATAAACGAGAACAATAATTATGTTAAAGGCATCTAATTCTTAAGAGAAAAAGCGTACTTATTTCTTAATTATCAATATAATGTTGCATAACGAAACGTTCTTAGAATTTTTTTTTCTTTCCAGCTTCGAGAAAGAAATATTAGTGTGCGTGTTTTTAACCAGCTAAGTGTAGTTGGCTATGAGGGTAGGATGACAGTGGAGAGCAACGCCCTCCTTCATCAAATCTAAATGAGGTGGGGCGCTACATAGGACTCCATCTCGGGTCAATCTGAGTCAGGTGTACTGTATATATGTATATATACACAGGTACAGCTGAATCAGAATGGGTCACACACACACACACACACACACACACACACACACACGTGTTTACCAACCATGTTGACTAAAATACCTGTTTGAATCTGCATTTTTTTCACAGAGGGGGTGGGGATACTTGTTTACCAAGTCACGAGTTACCGTTTTCCCGAAATAGTTAGCGAGTTCGGTATATATGGTACAGAATTAAATTCTGTACCGATTGATCCATACATTAAAACCAAGCTCACCCTCTCGTCTACTGTTAATTTCGCAGCCCTCTCCTACTTAAAAGAAAAAATAATATAGTGAACACTGAAAATTCCTACGGTGCGCGACTTTTGCGCTTTTTAATGTTGCAATTTAATGTAAATTTATATAATAAAAGATTTTACTATTGCAATTATTGCGCGTTTAAGAAGTGAATGCAAATTTTTTGTAAATTTATCTTTACATTCGTGATTTTAATTTCTCTCTTCAATGAAAAGTTTTTTTTTGTAAATATATTCAATTAATAATTTATTTTTACATTCAAAATTCTAATGTAAATTTTTAAATCGAGTTTGTCGCTCTATGAAAGAGAAATTCGAACATGTTTCTGTCTTCTTTAGCTCGGAATTTTGGTTTTTAGAGAGAATTATATATATTATATATATATATATATATATATATATATATATACAGGGTGGGCCGAAAGTCTGGATCCATAGGAAAATATTTATTTTAATACATAAATTACAACAAATGGTAAATACTTAAAATGAATATCAACTTTAATTCGTAAATGCGTATCCGTGATACTGTACAGTGGTTCGCACTCCAGTATAAACAACAAATTATAACAAATGCTCAAATTGGCGGCCTCTGACATCGAGACACTTAGGGATGGAATTTATGATTTTTAATAATTCTTCGAATTGACGTTCTCGAGATGCGTGTTTCATTTGATAATCTTCTTGTTGACTTTACTGGACTATTCGTTAAAGTTTCACATACCATTGCAGAGGTATTTTCATCAGTTGCAGTTTTTGGACGACCAGAACGCCGTCGATCATGTACACTTCCTGTTTCTTTGAAACGTTTAAACAACTTGCCAACAGTCGCATGTGTTACTGGATGCTTATCAGGATGATTTCTATTGAATTCGGTAGCAACTTCTCTGTGTGTAGCGCCCTGTCTTGCGTACATGAGCACAAGTTCTACCCGGTCTTCTGTTGTTAGATTCGAAGCCATTTCTGGGCTGAAATAAAAAAAGTATTTGAGTATTTATACTGGAGTACGAACTACTGTACAGTATCACGGATACGCATTTACGAGTTAAAGTTGATATTCATTTTAAGTATTTACCATTTGTTGTAATTTATGTATTAAAATAAATATTTTCCTATGGATCCAGACTTTCGGCCCACCCTGTATATATACAAAATCATGGTAATCATGGTAGGCCCAAGTGGTGGACTAGGGAAATAGGTGAGTTCATAAACGAGCGTAACAGAGCGCATAGACTTAATAAGCGCAATGGCACGGTAGCTAACTTTAATAGATATATCGAGCTTAAACGTCAGGTTAAAAGATCTGTTAGGAATGCTAAGCGTAATTTTGAGATACTTGTAGCTGCGGATAGTAAACATAATCCGAAAAAGTTTTTTGACTACGTCAATAATCGTAAGCCGATAAAAGATAACATAGACCCTCTAGTGGACGCTAACGGCGCTTTGGCTTCCGACGCTCAGGCGATGGCGGGTATTTTTAACAACTTTTTTGCGACAGTTTTTACCGTAGAAGACGTAAACAATGTCCCCGACGTGGATGATATCGTTCCATTTAGTAGCGAGACTAGTTTGAATGAAATAACTGTTTACGAGGGTGAGATTGCGTATTATATCGATAAGCTAAAAGTTAGCAAGGCTCCAGGCCCTGACGCGCTTTATCCTAGACCTAGACATTTGAAAGATTTGAAAGACGTTATCGTAGGCCCCTTAACAAAAATTTTTAATAAGTCAATGGAAGCGGGGATTATTCCTGAAGACTTCAAATTAGCTAACGTTACGCCCATTTTTTAAAAAGGCGACCGCACACTACCTAGCAATTATAGGCCTATTAACTTAACGTCAATTGTCGGTAAAATTTTGGAATCCGTAGTTAGGGATCGTATCATCGATCACTTAGAAAGTAGAGATTTGATTAATAGTGATAAGCATTAGGGCGGATCGAAAATGAGGTTTTTAAAAACTTTTTCGAAATTCAAATATGGCTAGTGCGGAAAATATGTGGGTGCTATAGATAATGACTGTGCATAAATATTAGTCCTGCGAAATTATACCTTCAGGTGCCACAAAGCCGTCGAAAAAAGTGAAATATAATGATTTTCTTATATTCTGCAATCTGCATTAGTACAATAACTGAAACTTACTTACTTATTATTATATATTAAGTGTTCCAATTACCAAAATAGTTATTGAATTACGCAGCTCTTAGTTTATTTAGATCAATGTTCTTTTGATTAATGATCTAAATAATCCAGAACTCACCACGAGGAGGTGGCTGCGTGTCGAGCTCCACCCATGCCCTCCCAACCACCCATCCTTGCGCATGTTTTTTTCTATTAACGTTTTATTTAAACTTTATATTCAGCTTTACTTTCGAATGATGGCATTTTTTTACGTGACTGAAGTGTTGATCTTATGAAGCCATCTCGCGCGTTCAATCCAAATACTTTTGATGATGCTTCAGTCACTAATTTTACCATTCTTTCTACTACTTGTGTATGACAAGGGAATTTCTCGAATGGAGGGGTACTCTTGTTTTTCTATGAATTCTTCAATCTCATTTTCTGTCAGGTGTCTTGTCACAGGTGGTTCAGTGACAATGCATTTTTGCCAATTAATTAAATCAGTATAATCAGTAGCTTCAAATTGAATAACAGGTACTGTGAAACGCCTCACAACTTTTTCCTTGTTTGTTTGCCTTGCTTTCTTTATTCGCCTCCACGCTAATTCTCTTATGGCGCTGCGGTCATCATGAATCATTGATGCTAGAATATTTTCTGGATTTGCGAAAAATGCATTTCTTTGTATGACAGGGTTTACAATATCCTTTACTTCGTCATTCAGTGTTCTTGTTAGTTCAATAGTTTTGAAAACATGTTTTGAGCCATTGACAAAAGACGTACTTTGCTTAATAGAAAACCACATTGGGATGTAGACCTTCATTATAAAAGAAGCAATGTTCATGAGGTTCTCAGATGGACTTACAGTTGAAACGTATAGACGAAGCAAACGATTTGCTGTAGTCAGCCATCGTGAATGTGCCATTTTGCCTGGACTACGATGAGCAAGATCTGGAGAGCAATATCCCTTTGTTATGGCCTGATGAATATCAATTAGATATTTTTGGTCGGTGCTAAGATCTTCACAGTCTACAGTTGGTTCCTCAGCATCAATCCTTTCAAACTCGACAATAGGAAGACTCTCACAGTTCTCTAATTCCCTGCCAATAGGACCGGTGAATCCGCGGGGGCCAGATGTTTTTCCATCCAGCTTTGCAACTAAATGGCGTAATGGCAATTCATTGGCATGGAGCTGGCACACTAAATGTTGAACTGGCTTCTTCAGCTTCAATTCTATAAGCCTTATAACGCCTCCCTTTTCTCCAGTGTTGACTGCTGCACCATCGCATCCAATGGCAACAAGGTTTTCCAGGTTCATGTCATTATTTCCAATATACTCAAACATTCCTTTACATATTTCTTCAGCTGATCCAGAATTCACAGAATAATGGCCCAAATAATCTGAACCAGGTTCTCTCACTAAAGTGATATGTTCTTCTGTTACCTTCTTCTGATATACTTTGGACTTTTTTTTCTTGGAAGAGTGTAGAATCTTTTCGACCATCAAAATAGATTCCTCTGATTGGGACCTGATTTTGATCTTCGTAATTTCTGATCTCTTCTTTTGTCTTTCTCTTCTGATTTTACTCCTATCCACTACTTCAGATGTATTGTCAATAGAAACTTCTCCAATATCTTGCAATACTGCACTAACAATGAATGCTGCAGCTCGATCTGAAACTGCAGTCCTGTCACAAGCAGTAGCCACTGAAGGTAGATTTGTAGTTTTCCTTTTCTTGAATAATTGTTCTTCAGGTTGTTTCGAGCTTTCTCTTCGAGCTAACTGGCTCTGGAAATGTATCGTCTGATATTTCGCCAGATTCACTTTCACTCTTTGATGTCGATGATGATAATTCAACATTTGTATCCTGCAATTTCTCCTGTGAAGATTCTTTGGTGAGCCTCACAGCTTCTTTTTGCTTTCTTAGCAACGTAGATGCTTTTTTCTTTGAGAGTGTAATATCTACTCTATCAATAAACAGTTTTCTTTCACTCCTTTGATCTAAGAGGAACGTCACTTCTTCCTTTGGAACCGTTTTTTCTTTGGGACAAGAACATTGTGTTAGTACTTTGCACTTGCACGCTGCAATGTCAAAAAGTTTCGTGTGTGCTTCTTTTTTGAACATATCAATCTTTGCTTTGTAAGCTTCAGAATTTTTTCTGCTTTGATATAGCTTCATAATGACACGATACTTTTCGTGGTAGCTTCTGAACATTGTTTCAATTCGCCTGTCTGACAGAATTGGGACGGAAGCACTTTCCCAAATTGTTTTCAATTTATCAACAACTTGTTCTAATATTTGAGATATTGAAGGATCTTTATTAGTATTCTGTTTCAAATCGTTTCTTACAAACAAGTAATATTTAAAAACTCCTTCGTATGTAGGAAGATTCCTGTGCCACAAATCTTCCCCCATACCAAACATGGGGCACTCAGTTGAGGCCTGGTTGATTTTGCACAAACTCGAGACATTTTGAAAGTATACAAATCTGAAAAAGAAAGAGCTAATATCAATTATACGTTAATTTCAGTTAATAGTACATGGCAAACTTAGGGCAACACAATACAGAAATGCAAAATATATAAGAAATATAGTTTAGACTATCTGAGTAACGCCAACAACAGAACACCCACCTGCTACGAGAGCGACAGCTACACTGAACCGAGGTACTCACGTGACAGCTGAGTGAGCTGACTATAGAAAACTGTTTTTAGAGAAGAAACTTTTTTTAAAGGTTGACTGAGCTATTTTTATACAAGTGTGAATAAATTCTTGTCTATTGTGCATCGTGGACTCTTCTGTAATTATTGGTTAAAATCTGCTTTTTTCAATTTTTTTCGATATTGAAGGTCATTGTGGCACCTGAAGATATTAATGTTATGATTTTAAATTTATGCCAGCTTATTTCCTCACTACTCCACACATTTTCCACACTAGCCAATTTGAAAATTCGAAAAATGAGTTTTTCACTCCGCCCTAATAAGCATGGATCTTATTTAACTAATTTGTTAGAGTTTTATAACGAAATAGTGCGCGAATATGATAGGCATAGAGCGGCTGACGTTATTTATTTAGACTTTAAAAAAAGCGCAGAAGATTAATTGCGAAGGTTAAAGCGCACGGTATACGCGGTCAGGTAGCTAACTGGTTAAAGGAATGGCTTCGTGCCAGGAAACAGGGTCGTTGTTAATGGTAGGGAATCGGAGTGGTTGGATGTAGGTAGCGGTGTCCCTCAGGGTTCAGTGTTAGGCCTATCGCTATTCGTAATCTACATTAACGACATAGATGTAGGCTTGACCAGTAACGTGTCAAAATTCGCGGACGATACTAAAATAGGCGGTAAAGTTCTTAACGTGGACGATAGAAATAGGCTCCAAGACGATGTAAATAGGATTATGGAGTGGACAGGTAAATGGCAGATGCAATTTAACGTAGACAAATGTAGAATTTTGCATATAGGTTCTCGTAACAACAATTACACGTACACGATGGATGATAGACAGTTAGCGAGCGTTGACGAGGAAGTAGATTTAGGCGTACGCGTATCTACGGATTTAAAAGTTAGGAACCAGTGCCTGGAGTCTTGCGCTAAAGCTAATAGGATGTTAGGCTTCATAGCACGTAATTTCGAATTTAAATCGAAGAATATTATATTGACCCTTTACAAGTCCCTAGTCAGGCCTCACTTAGAATATGCCGTTCAGTTTTGGTGCCCGTATTTGCGTGAGGATATTGATAGGTTGGAAAGGGGGAGCTTAATGAAGTTTTCAAAATCGTTAATAAAATCGATAACGTAAATTTTGACAAATTGTTCATTTTCGATAATAACAATACTCGTAATAACGGACTTAAATTACCTTTACGTTTAAAGTAATTGATAAATGGAATAATCTTCCCGCGTCCGTCGTGAACTCTACCAGCGTTAATATGTTTAAAAACAGTTTAGATAGCCATTTTAAAAATATTAACGGCGTTTAAAATAATAATAATAACAATTAGCAACAGGAGCTCTAGGGGTAGTGGTCGAGGTTTGAGTCTGTTGACGATTAATGCCAGCTTGTGACATGCCAGCGTGTGATATGCCAGCAAAAATATTATATTGAAAAAAAAAATACTAACACGAACTTAGATGTAGTTCGTAACGTAAATTAACCCACTTTTTGTTACACTCTTCATACTTTTTCTTTTTTTTGTTCTTTTCTTATCTTCTCTTTACTTGCATATCTGTAGTTTGCATGGTATGACAGTGTTTGAGTTAAGACTGTGTTTGCATGGTTTGTAAGCGTTCTTATTTTACTTCTTTTCATCTTTCACCCCTTTCCTATTCTCTTCGACTATTTTTCCGACTTGTCGGCAGTGGCCGGCGGATGATGATGGTGAGTCTTTCTCTTCTTTTTCTCAATGAATGTTAACCCACGAATGATAGGTTTTGCTACTTAACCCCTTATTCTCTTCTTTTAACCCCCTACTCTCTTCTTTCTCTCGGGCTAACCTTAGAGTGGATCTTAGGGTCTTTGCTAGCCTTAGCTTATGCAGATCTGTAGCTCTGTATATTCACTGGAATGAAGAAGAGAGAGCTACACCATTATTTACACTTGGAAAATAATGGAGAAACTAGCCCCTACTCTTACTCTGAACCCTATAACCACCCAAACAACAGTTTAAAGTGGAAAAAGAAAAGTGTGTCGTGTTCCCAAACTAAAGCTTGACAGGGAACATCCTTAACCCTGAAGGAAAATAGTTTTGTTATGAGAGGGCCAAGCCTGTTTAACCAGCTGCCCAAGAAACTAAGGAACACGAGTGGTGTTGCGGTGAACATCTTCAAAAGAAGATTAGACGCCTGGCTCAGAACAATCCCAGATGAGCCGGGGGTACCTGGCTATGTGAGGTGGAGAGTACAAGAAACCAACTCCCTACTTCACTAGGCCAACTCGAGAGGAGGGGCGACAAGCTTGACCATCGTGAAATGAGGAATCATCGCACGGAACATTTAAAAGGCTATATATATATATATATATATATATATATATATATATATATATATATATATATATATATATACACAAAAAAACTGACCATGCTGATGTTCTCAGTATTTTGTGGTGCCCGAACTAATCTGATTTAAATTTTTATACGAGTACATGTATAAACATTTATTATATTAATTTTCATGTTTTTCTTTTACAGATTTTATGAATTAGAAAAGAATAAGTACATTGTAAAGTGTTCAGTAGCTTCTTAAGTGTAAAATGCCTTCATACAGTGGAGGGGATAAATTACTAATAAAAAACTTGAGACTCGCGTAGGAAAGCGGTGCACGGCGTAGTTTGAGTGAATTTCCAGACAAACCTTGGACAGAATCAGATGTGAAGACATAATACGCAAAATTGACGAGACTGGTGGTGTTGATAGACGTGAAGGAAGTGGGCGACCTCGGAATGCTAGAACGGAGGATAACATCGACGCGGTTGAAAGTTACATCTTAAGTCAAGAAGATCTAGCTCAGAACTCATCTCTCTCCAGAGGAAATCGAAAAAGAAACTGGTATTTTACGTGGCACTGTTAGGAATATTGCAAAAAAATTATTTGGGGCTGCGTTCTTATAGACGGCAATCTGTTCAATTTTTCCGACAGATGTGAAGGACAATCAGTTAGACGAAGTATTTCCAAAGGAATATTCCCATCAATGCTAAAAACTGGTTGTATAACACCCCTTTTTAAAGTGGGTGATCCTACACTAGCACCAAATTACAGGCCGGTGTGTTCATTATCTGTGTTCAGCAAAGTTTTCGAAAAAATTGTAAAAAGTAGAATGCAGCGATATTTAGAATCCTACAATTTATTATCTCCAAATCAATATGGCTTCTGTAATAATAAAACAACGGAAATGGCTATTTTAAATCTTATGGAAAATGTAAACTTAGCTAAGGAGAACAAAGAAATAATGATATCAATATTTATGGATTTGAGTAAGGCGTTTGATGTAATAGACCATAATATTCTGCTTAATAAATTATATTGTTACGGCTTTAGAGGAGCAATCAGTGATTAGTTTAAAAGTTATTTGTCCAATAGATATCATTTTGTATCAGTAAATAAGGTTTGCTCAACTAAAGCGCTTGTCAAACATGGTGTGCCACAGGGCTCAGTTCTGGGTCCACTGTTATTTTTATTATATATAAATGACCTTCCACGTTCATCTGACATACTGAACTTCAAAATGTTTGCAAATGATACAACTGTCTCTTTTTCTTGCAAAGATGTTAATACAGCTAAGAATATATTTCATTCAGAATTCATCAGTGTAATGAAATGGTTGACCACCAATAAACTCTTCCTAAATACCAGTAAAACAAATTTCATGATTTTTACTAATAAAAGAAATGTATATCTTGATGAACTTAATGTTAATGAAATCGCCATAAAGGAGTGTACTGTAACAAAATTTCTTGGTGTAATGCTAGATAAGACTTTGCAATGGAGTGATCATGTAAATTATATCGCGAAAAAGATTTCAAGGAGCGTTGCTATAATATTTAAACTTAGAAATGTAGTCCCTAAACAAGTTTTATTGACTCTTTATCATACTCTTGTTCTTCCTTATATAACATACTGCACCCTTGTTTGGGGAAACTCCGCTAACAACGCATTAAATGGTATCTTTGTCATCCAAAAACGAACAATACGGTTATTATCTGATGCTGATTTCCTTCATCACTGTAGTGCATTATTTAAAGAGCTAAACCTACTAAAGCTCAACGATATAACCAAACTGGGAAATTTTATTTTTTTTACAAGTGTAAGAAGAAAATCATTAATTTGCAATGGGTAAATAAATATTTTGTAACACATCAAGAAATCTACTCGTATCAGACCAGAAATAGATCAAAGCTTGTTATACTTCAATTTAGATTGTCTTCATCTCAAAAACTACCCATTTTCATTGGATTTAAACTATGAAATGACTTGCATGCCGATATAAAAAATATTGTGAATGTAAATTTGTTTAAAACCAAGTTGAAATCCCGATTAATAATGGCATACTAACAAAAATCTAGGATTAATGTCCACTAATATTGTTTAATATTGTCCATTAATATTGTTTAATATTGTAATACATGTTTTAGCTATTAATAATACTTATTTACTTATTTATTTATTTATTATTATTAATTTATAACAACTAGCTGCTTATTTTTAATAAGAGCCAAGTAAAGCCTAAAGTTTAAGGGCCAAATTAAGTAAAATAAATAGTCGAGCTTCACAATTATTCATGTCATTGTAAATTGAAAAAAATTTATTTATTATTATTAATAATAAAGGTTATTCTATCTAGCTATCTATCTAATATGGTTTTCTGATGAGAAAACATTTCACCTTATACCACCAATTAATCACAGAATGATCGTATGTATGGGAATGTTGTGAGAAAATGAGACATAACACCAAAGCGTTTAGTGAAGGAAGTTTCAAACTTCTCATCTCGCATCATGGTAGGCGCCTGTGTCACAAAGTTGGAGAAAACCAACGTTGTTATAATGGAACCCCGAGCCAAAATCAATGCCGAATATTACTCCACACAGATTTTACCACAGTACTTGAGAGCTATTCGACAAATTAGTGGCAACAATTACACTTTCCGGCAAGATGGTGCTCCTGCGCATAGAGCACAACGAACTGTGACTTACTTGCAGAAAGAATTCCCAGACTTCATTGAGCCAAACATGTGCCCGGTCCAGTTCTTTCACCTTTAGATTATGGTATTTGGGAGGCATTAAATTCAAAAGTTTATATTCCCGGTGAAAGAATTCGAAATATGAACGAATTTTGGAAGGTTGGAATGTGTCCCAGCAGTATATTGACAGGTGCATTAATGAGTGGCGTCCACGTTTGATCACATGTATGCAGCAAAATGGAAGTCATAGCGAACAATTGTTCAAATAATTTTATCGACACTTTAAAGTAGTCCTGTAAAAAATTTGGTAACTTAGACTTATTTTCTTTTTTTACTTAAATAAAGCCATTTGTATTAGTATGGTCAGTTTTTTTTGCTCACCCGGTATATTAGTTTATTTACACACACACACACACACACACACACCACACACACACATATATATATATATATATATATATATATATATACAGTATATATATATCGCTAAAAGTAGCGTTTGCTCCAATTCGGCACTAAGATCTTTTGTATCACTTGCTCAGTACAGGAAATAACTCCCACTTTGTTGTAGATGTTTTGGGGTTCAATTTAGTTCGGTTAGGTTACATTAATCTAACCTTAACCAAAACATTGCTTGTATAAAAACCCGAGGTAGCATGAAGTAGTAGGAATGTCATTTCCGAGTTTTTTAATTAAAATTTAAAATTAAAAAATTTGAAAAAAAACACAGGCCTGCGAATGAGAACTTTGTAAGAATTGTTTTCTTACTAATAACTGATTTTATATAATTTAACTACTGATTTCGAATAAGGTGTCCATTTTTTCTATCACATAAGGATTTTCTGCAAACTGGAAGGGAAAAAACAACAACATAAATAAATATTATTTATTTCAATTTACATTAGGTCCTATTTCGCTTTGTTATACTAATTACAAATGCAAACAACTTTAAAAAGAAAGAAGACTATTAACGTCAATCACATATTCATCTTTATTTGTCCTGAGTTTTCTCGTGAGATCTATTATGCCTTTTAGTCTCGAATGTACGCGCTGTTCCTTTTATTTTATGTAATAATTCTGGAGTATCCCGTTTCAACATCCATCCAGCAGTAATCAGCCATCATGCTGATGTCCCACCTTCCCTGATATCTCTTCTCCATTTCTTTGATGTCTTGGTGAAACCAAGCATTTATAAGCATTTATAGGCAGTAGTTTTTAATCAAAATTTAATGAAAATTACTTACATATGTAATATGAAATATGACATTTTGTGAAAAAATCTGTACATGATGGCGAAAAATTAACATTATTTTCGGAATCAGCGTGCAAAAATTATTATATAAGTGATGAAATATTTCGGACAACAAAACCATCGTAGGCCTGTGTAATCATTATATATGGTAAAAAAGTGCCTAATTCCCTAAACTTTTTAATGGAACCCCTCCCTACCTTAAAGCAAACGTAAGTGATTAAAAATAAAAAAAAATAGAAGCCATCACCTGAAGGAGCTAATGTAACGTCAAGAACCACCGACGAAAATGTAGGAGGAATTTCGTAATTTAGGACACACACACATATACTATATATATATATATATATATATATATATATATGCTGCAAACCCACAAGGAAAAGAAAAACGATTCCAAGGCCTTTCGTGTATTCAAAGCTACACCTCGTCAGGTGTAGCTTTGAATACACGAAAGGCCTTGGAATCGTTTTTCTTTTTCCTTGTGGGTTTGCAGCATTCATTCATTTCACGTGTTTTATTGTGAAATTCATCCCATATATATATATATATATATATATATATATATATATATATATTCTAGGAGAAAACCGCAATAAACGTGGGGAGTTAAACAATGCTTTGAAAATGCAGGTAACCAACAGAGTTCCTACCTCGAACAAGAGAAATGGATTGGTGAGGACAAGGGCGACTTTCATTTCTAGCATACTAGGTAGGAACACTGCTGCAAAGTTGATTACCTTTTGTGTGTGTGTGTGTGTGTGTGTGTGTGTGTGTGTGTGTGTGTGTGTACGTAACATTATTAATCTACTGAGTACTTATATCATGCATAATTTATAAATTTTTCCCATCCAAAATTGAAGGGCAAAAAGTAAAAGTCTGCTACATGCCGTTTGAGGGACATGCTATGTAGCAAACTTTCCCTTTTACCCTTTAATTCAACCTTTTTTTTTTTCTATCAACGAAACCAAAGTCCATGATATCGTTCTTTTTAATATTTAACAATAGTAATAATAATAATGCTTCGAAATTAAAAGTAATTCTATATTTTAAAAAATTAACATACAAACTAAGTAAGAGTTGCCACGCTTTTATCCTATCAGTGTGAAATACAGTTTCAGTAATTATGAAATCTCCAATAACAGTATTTTAAGTCGTTTTTTTTTAGCGTTGTATGCAAAAATTATTTTCAATTACAATTCTCTGAAGGGATGGTTGAAAGTACAAAAATTATTACGAGATTAAGATACTCATTTACAACCCCCCCCCCCCTCACCCTCCTCCCAAAAAAAAGACTACTTAAAATTTTAGTTATGAATTGGCGTAATTTTAAATTTATAAAAATACCTTAAATGCATTCAATAGTGTTCCAGATTTTTGTTGCGTTTCAGTTAGTCTTCATTATCTGAAATATCGATAACCATTAGCCAATAAGGAAAACGTGCTCTAAGCCTTACTTATCTTTCGGCCATACTAAATTAAAATAAAAAATTATATATATATATATATATATATATATATATATATATATAAACCTGGCAGACACTCCCTTTGGTTGTTCAACGCAAAATGCGCGAGCCAACTCATAAACTCGAGTACATTATGAAATCTGATATGACTGACATTATCATTATCATTATCGCCATTATTTTAAATAACAAAAACAAATTTTGACGGTATTTTGAAGGCTGGGTCAAGGCATTAAGATATATTAAAAGATATTAGCAAATATGATGCTTCAGAAAATATTAACTTACAATATCATAAAAGAGGAGAGAGAGAGAGAGAGAGAGAGAGAGAGAGAATTTTCTTCTTGTATCCCACACTCTGTCAATATTTCACCAACCATAAATCGAAAATGTAATTTTTAAACTGAAATACAATATATTATATTTAATCTGAAAATCATACAAAAATAGATTAGAAACGTAAAAATATGTGGAGTGTAAATCACTAAAATAAAGTAGTATTTTTACATACACAACGTTTATGAAAAACGATAGAAATGCTTGTGATTGAAATGTAGGAATGAGGTGGATAGTGGAGAAGAAGAAGAATTGATAGAGTGAGAAATAAAGAGGTGAGGCGAAAGAGTGTGGTGTGATCAAGTTCTTGGAAGGGAGAATGAATGAATTTGTTGAAGTGGTTTGGCAATGTGGAGGGAGATGACTGAGGAGCTTATAGTGAAAAAGATGGACACGAGAGAGTGGCAAAGTAGGTATATATGGGAGGAAGGACCGCGTAAAATGTGGAATGATGGCGTCTATTTCTGAGGGTGCGTACCAGAATCTTTTAGAATTTTTTCAAAGCGTGGTTGAAGTTTACGATAGTCATCGGGCGGTTGATGTAGTGTATTTAGATTTTCAAAAAGCGTTTGACACCGTACCGCACAAAAGACTCAATGAAAAAACTAAGGCTCATGGAATCAGGGGTGTAGTAATAAATTGGATAGAAGAGTGGTTGCGAGGTAGGAAACAGAGGGTGGTTGTTGATGGAGCGGAGTCGTCTTGAGCTAATGTAGCAAACGGCGTTCCTCAGGGTTCTGTATTAGGCCCCTTGCTTTTTCTTATATATATTAACGATTTAGATGTCGGCCTAGTCAGTACAGTTTCAAAGTTTGCGGATGACATGAAGTTGGGTGGTAGGGCGATTAATGACGAAGATAGAGGTAAAATCCAGGAAGATCTGAACAAAATCGTTGATTAGGCACTCACATGGCAAATGTGATTTAACGTCGATAAGTGCAAAATTTTACATATAGGTTCGCGTAACGGTAATTTTACGT
This sequence comes from Bathynomus jamesi, assembly GCA_023014485.1. NCBI lineage: Eukaryota > Metazoa > Arthropoda > Malacostraca > Isopoda > Cirolanidae > Bathynomus > Bathynomus jamesi. Next base: position 566,508 of record JAJOZX010000127.1, read on the forward strand.
ATAGTATGTCAGGGAAGGAGTTAGCAAGCGTAGAGCAGGAAGAAGATTTAGGAGTTATCGTCACTGGTGATTTAAAGGTGGCGAAACAAAGTACAGCAGCAGTCAATAAAGCGAACAAAGTGCTAGGTTTTATAGCTAGGAATTTTGAGTACAAATCGCGCGATATTATTGTTCCTCTTTATAAATCATTAGTTAGACCCCATTTCGAGTACGTGATCCAATTTTGGAATCCGCATATGCGAAAAGATATAGACAAAATCGAAAGAGTTCAAAGACGAGCAACTAAGATGATTCCGTCGCTTAGGTCAGTGGTCTCCAAACTTTTTTGATCACGCACCCTTTAATTAGCAAAAATAAATACACGCACCCCTAATGAACATGAAGATTATACATATATATATATATATATATATATATATATATATATATATATATATATATATATATATATATATATATATATATCCTTTCTTTATTTACTAGTAAGTTAATAGTATACAACAGAAATACGATAGGGTGAAGATACACTTACCAATATAATTTAATGAGAACAATGTGGCTGACTGTGCTTCATAATTTCTGAAAATCTTGGTTTGACACTTTGTGATACAGCGATTCGAAGGTCCGGTTCCAAGTTCAGCTTATTTCGATTCTTGGTTTTAATACCTATCATAGCAGAAAAAGACACCTCACACAGATATGTAGATCCAAATGGAAGGAGCGCATCGTTCGCTGCGCTTACTAAATCTGGCTACTCATTTTTTAATCCAATCCACCAATTGTGCACAGTTTTCTGTTGAAATTCGGTTTGTAAACTTGTATCTTCCCTGATGTCAATCAACTGTTATTTTACAAAATAATGCGCCGATCTCGAATTGTGATATTTAGTTTTCTAAATTTTAATCGCAAGTAAGCGATATCGCGGATACTATCTCGCAAATTCCTAGGAATGACTGTGTTAGCGAGTATTTTCTTTCTCAGTCATCTTGAAATTCGAAAACTTTCTACGAAAAAACAATGATAAATCAGACTCATCAAATTTTCTTCGCGCACCCCCTAGATCGGCAGTCGCACCCCACTTTGGAGACCACTGGTTTAGGTCGAAGTCGTACGAGGATAGGCTTAAGGAGTTAAATTTGACTACACTCGAGACTAGGAGGCTAAGGGGTGATCTAATCAAGGTTTTTAAAATTATGAATGGGTTCGATAACGTAGATAGGGATAGCTTTTTCGAAATATCTCAATATAATAGGACTAGAAATAACAAGTGTAAGTTGCAAGTAGAAGGTTCGAGACAGCAGTTGCCAAAAACGTTTACGCATAGAATAGTATCATAAATAGCTGGAATAGTTTGCCAGTAGAAGTAATTAGTAGCATGTCTATAAACATGTTTAAAAATCGATTAGACGCATATGTTGATATATTGGGTATAGTTTAAGGTAGTAAAATTAAGGCTTTGTGGTTCGGAACCCACGTAAAATTGTAGGCCCTCTCTGCCACCAGGGAGGACACGCACAATACACAACTACGAACATAGTTAGGTAGACCAGCCATGAGTGGATCCTCGGGTCTTTGTTGGTCTGAAACATTATAACAAAAGAAGTTGTTTCTAAACGAGATGTAGAGTTGGGGGGCGCGGTGAAAATGGAGAGAGAAGAATGCATGGACAGGGTGTATACAGTGGTATATGACTATTCAACAACTCACGGGGGGGGGGAGCTTCTGTCTACTTGTATAAAGACGAAAACTGGATATAAGACAAGTCGATTGCAGCCTGATTCTCGCGGCAATCCAAAGCAAGGGGCTATGAAGGAGCCAACCCCGAGTCATCAGGAAATAAGATCTGGAGTAATGTAATGTAATATAATAGAAATCTTTCGCTGGTGGCCTCACTATCCAGGTACAGCTTAGATTTTAGTTATAGTAACTGTAATAATCTCAAAGCAGTAAATTAATTATACGTTCATAATTTCAACTTTCAAATGTTAACTTTTAATTATTAGATATTTTAGTCCAAACTATTTACATCACGAAAATATCTTCGACTTCTTGTTTCATTGTAGTTGGGGAAGAAAAAAAATAATTTCATTACAACTTTTAAAATTTATTTATATACGTATTAGTGCTGCACTGAATGGAGCCTGTCCAGTGACCATTGTTCTATACCAGAATTTAATTATATTCTCTCCCGCTACCTTTTTCTAATAATAATAATAAGGCATTGTTGACCTTTTGCCTTTTTATTTAAAATCCTTTTCTTATCTCAAATAAACTTTATTTGAAATGCATATAACCAAGGTTATATATAAACTTATATACACAGTAACCCCCGATTTACGCGTCCCCCATTTGCGCAGTTTCAATTTTGCTTTATAAATAAGTAAGAAGGCACTGGTGGTTAAGAAGCCAGCTCCAACAGACCCCAATGGTGAGTGTTATTCTTTTTCATTTATTACGCGTTATTATCAATTTTTACTTCTTTTTTTACAGAGGAATTTATGTATTTATTTATTTATTTATTTAATTAATATTATTATTTTTGGCAGATTATTATTATTATTATTATTATTATTATTATTATTGTATTTCATTTAATTTTATTTCATTTTTGGGGTGCCTTGGGATTGGGGGGGGGGCCGTATTTAACACATTGAATTATATGTTAAAGTTCCCCAATTTACGCGGAAGGTTCAGGAACGCATCTACCGCGTAAATCGGGAAATATATATTATAAAATCTATTTTAGTATTTATCCGCATTTTACATTTGTTTAATGAAACGATGCAAATATTTAATTTTATATTTGTGTATTTTACAGAACAGCTCCTTCCTAAGTTCAGGTATTTACTTCGGTAATCGTGACAGAATGCATTCCAACTTCTGATTTACAAATAATATGAAGCCCTCCTTGGAAGAAGTAGCTAAGCGACAAGAATAAAAACACCCAAAAAACCCTTCAAATTGTACCAATTTGAAAGTGGAATAACTTTTGAACGTTTGAAGATATTTCATCGAAATATGTTCAAAAGTTCAAAAGTTATTTCACTTTCAAATTTGATACAACGTTTAACTGCGTTTCCTGGCGTTTTATATTTTTGTCGCTCAGCTACTTCTTCCAAAGAGGGTCTCGTATGAAATTTTATAAAAGCCCAACTTCATCGACATGAAATCCAAGAACCCTGAATTATTTTGAAGATTTTTAGATCATCATTCATGATTATTACTTCCATATTTATTCCTCCATTAAATCTATAATTTATTTTATAATTTTAGTCACCCTCGATTTTTATGTAACCTTATAATTTTATTCAAAAACCATTTGACCTCAGAGGGAACAAAAGAGAAAGATTTTAGCATTTATACTTTAGAATTATCAGCAAAGATACGAGATGCTGTATAATTCTACTTTAAGCTAAATTACTTACTAAAAACAGTACGTTAAATGTGATATAACAAATATTTAGTTACAGACACTTCAAATTAAGTTTAAAATACTATAACGAAAAATAGCCTTTTTGACGTTAAAGAACAGTAGAAGCATGTCCGAAACACTTGCCAATTAACTCCAAAAATGTCCCTTAATAAGTTTAAAGCTGGTGCACCTCTCTCTCTCTCTCTCTCTCTCTCTCTCTCTCTCTCTCATACACACGCGTGTGTGTGTGTGTGTGTGAGTGTGCATTTCCGTATAAGCAAAGCACCAGCTTTTTCAAATCTATATATCTAAAAAACTAATTAACCAAACCTAATTTAAACCTAACCGTAATGCCATCGAACCGAGAAGGACGTGATAAGTCTTTCGAACACAAGTGAGGGTTTGAAGTGTTTTATGTTGTATCATTAAATAGTGAAATAGTCGCTAATCTAGTGTAACCTAACCTAACATTAACTAACCTAACTTAGCGCAGCCTAACCTAATCAGGACTAACATATCTTTTTTCCGACAATAAAAATGCTTTCAGATTTTTATATATAATTTTTTTTTTAATATTCCAAACTACGAAAAGTGTTATTTCATGAAACAATTACCCAACTATATCTGAGAGTCATCACACAGTCAACCTCACTTATGCCCACCAGGGTTCAAACCCAAAACCTCTTGGATAGAACGTGAGGGCGCTAGCCACTAAACTAAAAGATAAAGGTTGTCTAAATATATGACATGTGATAACTTTTATCGCCTCGTTGTGTAGTAGCTAGCGCCTTTACCTTCTATTCTAGAAGATGTGGGTTTGAACCCTGAAGTTATTGGGGGGGGGGGTGACTTTTTTAACCACAAAAAAATCGTGCGCATTCATTCACCCATGATATTCCATTTATGGGACCCCAGTAACGTACCTTCATATGATTGAGTATATCACATTAAGGCATACAAAATACAAATTTTCCTACAGAGATATTTCAAATTATGTAAAGAGTTGAAAAAACTCGTAATAGCGTTCTAATTTTAGTAAATAAATTGAATGAAATTAAAAATTTTAACTCATAAATGTAGAACGAAGTACCCAAGTATTTTTAGGAGAGTTTTCTAATGAGGAACCAAAAAATTTAGGTTTTGAAGGTGAAAATGAAAGCATTTATTTATTTTTTTTTATATATGAAAATGCCCAAGTTAAAGATACCCAATGAGGTCAACAACATACCAAACGATTTCAATTTCCAAATGAGTTTACTTATTATTTTAATCTAAATTTCAAACTTTATTTGTGAAATTAATATTTTAGAGACTGTGTTCGTGCCAATAAATTGCTTAAAGTTGGTTACGAGAGACTTTGATTAATCCTATCAACAAAATTTTATGTTATGCATTTCGTTTAAATAGATCGTCATTCTTCACACACTATCCATAAGGACGTCTTAAGGACTTAGTAGTTTTTCACCGAAATGTAAACTCAATTTCCGTGTGTGTGTGTGTGTGTGTGTGTGTGGAGTAGAGGTTAGGACCATTTCCATTGAAATATTACCGAAAGAAAAATTTCGAATTCCAAATGAGCCAAACCTCACTTCACCTTACCCAAAACCAGACATAATTTAAATTTATTTAACTTGTTAAATTACTCTAAATTATTCGTCATTTACTCGACGATTTTCCTTTCGATGATTTTCATTCGTAAAAAATGGCGTGTGGATGAACTCTTTAACCTCTCCTCTGTGTCTACTTCGAAAGTAGAAATAGGACCAAATACACTCTCAACACACGAGAGTTCAAAGAATACATTTCGTAAACCGAAAATATGTCGAAAATGAGAACTTCTAGGGTTAAGGCTTTATTTATCAGAGTACGTATAGCCCGTATTAGCCCTATTCCTACTCTTAACGAAAACACAGAGGGCAGGTTTTAGTGTTGCTCCTTGCTCTCACCTAAATTACCTCATCTTCAGCGGCCTGATAAACATTATGGGTAGTTTCATTACAGTACGTATCTGAAACTGTACCTTTACTGGTTTGTCACGTGATTCTATAATTCAGCAGATGTTCCTTGCATTAAATTTGAGAAAAAAGATCACAATATTTGTGGAGACTTATTCCGATGCAAATAGCAAGAAGCATCACTAAAACCTGCCCTCTGCGTTAAATTTTGTAGTATATACGAGTATCTACTTATATATATATACAGAGAGAGAGAGACAGAGAGAGAGAGAGAGAGAGAGAGAGAGGAGAGAGAGAGAGAGAATCCATAAAGTAATAGAAATAGTTAGGTGTGCGCAATCCCCTTTTCTTAATTTTCTGGCCAAATACACATCCAATATTCGAAACTAATTACATTCGCCTCTCTATCGAAGGGAGAGAAGGTGGAAAGTTGCGCCGCGGGAGAGCCAAGGAGCGTTAAAGGGAATCTCTGCTTCAGATTCTAATTACTAATGCAATAGACACTCGCCCGCCTTCTCTCGAGATCGTTTAGTTGATCCAACAGAATTTGTTTACTTAATCATTCGTCACGGAATGATTAAACCAAGATCGCTCGTATCATTTCGCACCTTCAGCCCCGTAAACGGTGCCACCATGCTGGTATCTTTAGATATGGCCACAAACGGTATTTTATATATATATATATATATATCACACCGTGGGAAAATGAGCTTAAATTGCTTAAAGATTTGAATTAAACACGATTACAACTGGATTCAAATACAAATAAAAGATGCTTAAGTTGTTGGTCATTGTTTTCGCAGGTGAAGATTCATATGAAAGTGCACATCCACGAGGATTCTTCCGGAAGTCTTCGGGTGGCTTCAATGCTTAGAGGTAACGGCACCCCCGACACTCGAGCCCTGACTTACCCAGACGTTGCCTCCCACCCCAACGACCGGGGAATGCGTCAGACCCACTCCAATCCCGATGGGAGGCATCGTCCCCTCCCCGCAGGGATCATAGCAGGTTGATTCGACACCGAGTTCTCTTCTGAAGCCACCGAAGGGGGGACTTTGAGTCCTTAAAAGATTTCCCTTCCGCCTACCCGCTTCTCCTTCAACCTTCATGGGGGATGAAGGCTTCTTCCAGTCGTCCTCCTCTTCTTCCTTCATTTCCCATTCTGTTCCCCCATCTCCAACAACAACACCCCCTTTCCCCCTCGCCACCAACCATTCCAAGGATCGGGGTCTCCCCCCACCTCTCTTATCCCCGCCATGGAAACCAGCCATCCCGACGAGTCATGCGGGGTGAGGGCGCTCAAGGGGAGCTCGGCCCCCTATCACATAGCCACCAATGTCAAAAGTGATGGTTGCTCTGCGTTTTCACAAAACCAACCCACAACCTTTTAACCATCGACCTGCCACCCCAAGTAGTAATTACGACCATATGCAACCATCGCACCGTCAGGCCACAATCATCACTGCCGTTACAACCATTTTCTTTTCTCGGCAAGACCTCCATCCGAAATTAAAAGGTCCGGTTTCCCTAATCCACTTCCTGTTCCATTCCATTTACCGAAATTTGGTGACTAGTTTCCTCCCGGTTTCATCAGATTTAAAACACCGGTGTCTTCCGGTTTCTCATCGGATATCCGGCTTTTCAGCCAAACTCATCATCTGGTTGAGTAGAATACCGAACAGAAGTAAAAGGGTCAATTACGAAACAAGAACAACAACAAACAATAATACCTTTAAGTTATACACCTTTATGAGGCATAGCGAGTATCCGTGACGGCATTATGATAAAAAGACACCTGTGTGTGCCAGTTTTAAAAAAAATAATAAAATATAGTAAAAACCTTATTAAATAATGAAAAGGTAATGCAGAGCAACATACGAAAATATTAGAATATCTTTTCAGGCGTTAAAAAATAGAATAAATTAATGTTTACCTAGTACTGCCAATATATTAAACCTCTATCAAAGACTTTTTAACTCTGCGTCTTGGAATTTAGTTGATCCACCCTTAGCCCTGATTACGGCTTCCAATCGACGTGGCATCAAATCGACAAGCCTCTTTATTCTTCTGTAGTTATCGATTGCCAGGTTGTCATCAAACACTTCTTCAGTTCACTAAATGTTCCTGATTTATTCAATTTCATAAGCATCAAACCACTCAGGTGTTGCACGAGCCGCATGAGCTGGAGTCAGGTCATGTTGAAAAATAAATGGTTTGTCTCCATACAGCTGTTCCGCAAAATCCAGCATGAAGTATTCTAAGATTTCTTAGAAATCCAAGCGACCCAACCCACACCATTTGCATTCATGCATTCGACCTTGGCCCCTCCTTCCTGCATAAAAAAATCATCAGTAATTTCTTTATTATCACCATTTAATTTCTCTATTGAATTTTTCTTAATTTGTTTTCCGAGAAGATTGTTTATGGTTGTCCAAGTGTTTTTCATGTCTCCTTTATGTTTGGAAAATTGATTGTTATAATAGTTATATTTTGCAATTTTGATTATTTTAGTTAATTTGTTTCTGTATTGAGTATTTGTATTTTAGGAATTTTGCTCTGTAATCGAATGGGTTTGGTAATACGTAGAATGACTAAGATAGAAAGAATTCATTACGTTTAAAAGTTTATGAGAGATTGCTTCAGATTGCGAATTGATGTTGAAGTCTCCCGCAACTATGGCATTCGATTTATGAAAGTTGCATAACATGTTATCTAAGTGAATTAAAAAGTTATTGATATTAGTATTAGGTGGTCTATATATTGCATGGACAGAATATACATTACTTTTGTCTTTTATATTAATAATCACGTTTTCATTGTCGCTATTACATAGAGAAATTACTTCGTTAGAGTCGTAAGTTTGATGCACATACACAGAGATACCCCCACCAATCTGACCATCTCTTACAGTATGATAAGCAACGTAATTATCTAAATTATATAGGTTTATAATACTACTATTTAACCAGGTTTCCGTGAGAATTATAACACTAAATTTGACCGTAGAAGTTTTCAAAAGGGCCAATAAGTAGTTATAGTTCCTAGGTAAGCTTCGAATGTTTAGATTTAGCACAGAAAGATTTTTATAAATATCTTTTTGTAATATAAAGGCATTAAACTCATCTACCGATGAGACCATGGAATTGCCTACACCATATTCTTGTTCTGGATTCTCTAAACTGGATAGAGAATTTTTTGGTAATGAATTGAAATGATTAATATCGGCACATATACTATGAAAGTCTTTATCGATGAAAGCCATTTAACAGTAGTTCTCAAACAATTTCACTAAATACAGAATACGGGAATAAGGGGTTACCGCCCAGTTGAGCCGAGAATGGGAAAGTCGACTGTTGAGATTGTATGCGGGGTTATTCGCAGGTCTCCTGTGTGCCGACTGTCGGCTGGCGTTTTCGTAGTTCTCATAGCTTCGAATGCTTCTTCACTAACAAGGTGAACTCCTTTGACCGAAGTATTCCGCGTTGGAGGAGTCTCTCTTTCTTTAATAATTAACTTCGCTCCAAGGAAGTAGGCAACTTTCCCGAGTCTCCTCGCTTCTATGAGTTTAGGGAGCTTTTCTTTACGAATTTTACGTGTTTCCTCACATACGTCGTCATTGACGAAGATTTTTGATCCTTTCAGCTTTCTTCTGTTTTTTAGTATTAAATCTCTGTGAGTTTCATCCTCACATATTACTTTTATAGCTGAAGTGGGCGTCTTAGATTCAGTCGTGTCTTTAACTGTAGAATTTGCTTTTTGTGGTGGAATTTGTTTTTTTTATCTAAAAGCACTTTTGATCTTAATATTCCCCAAATTCAGTCTATCTTTTATTATGTCCTCTACCTTTATCTTCGTTTCGCCGTTTGTTTCTCTATTCTTTTCAGATACTCCCATTATGGTTAAGTTATTGGCACGTGAATTATCGTCTAGGCTGTTTAATTTATTCCTAATTGAATCGTGCTCGTTTTTTATCATCTCCATGCTACAATTATTTTTAGTAAAGCGAGTTTAGACTAGAGTTAAGATCCTTTATCTCGTCGTGTGCATACTGAATGTTCTTTTCGAGCTCTATATTTCTATATTCCAGTTTTGCATTGTCCTTCTTTAACAATTCATTATTATATTGTACAACTTTTATTACTGCCTCAAGGTCTTTGATAACACTATTACTTTTGTGCACGAAGTCAAAGAGGGAATTATACTTATTTGCTAGATCCTTCATTTCTAATTTCAGGGCGTTTACCTGACCTTTGGAAACCATTTTGAGCAATTTATGGGGTTAAAATTCACTCGTTCGTTCGTACGTTTAAATGTCTCGTTCGTTCGGTTGTTTGTATACCCGTTACTTCATTACTTCAAGGTCACTGCTTGCCGTAGGACTATAATTTCCAGAAATTGTTAAAATTCCACCAACCTGTAAAAAACTCGGATGGAAAGTCACATTTCAAAAAAGCAAGTGAATAATAATAATAATAATAATAATAATAATAATAATAATAATAATAATAATATAGTATTTATTACATGTACTTTATAACAACTGTATAGTCGACAGTAAGGTTTATAAGAGGTGTTGAAAATATTTTTACGAGTTAAAAACCAAGTTGAAACTAGTTTAAACCAGTTCAAATTAGATTTGTCTCTTCACTTGCGTTACTTTATACACACCCTGTATTATTACGCAGTATAATTTTTTTTCTTTAACTTTTTCCGAGTAAATGTTACAGAAAATACGATAGCCGTTTCTCGTCTCAGTTATATGCTTAAAGTTACCACACACACCACACACACACACACACATTCCACATTGTCACACACAAAACAGGGTGAATCACAAGACGCACCTCTATCTCCTTAATAGTTACAGCAATAAAAAAAAGTAATATGCATCCGAATTTATCAACTATAACTTCTACTTGGATGGCGGGGAAATTTGGAGCCAAAGGGCAAATCGATACATTTCATAAAACAGCAAACAATCCCAAATAGAATTTGGTTTCCAAGACGCTCAACAGAAGGCTGAACAAGAAGTAATACAGACTAAATCCCTCGAGGAGAAATTTTTGAAGGAACACTGAGGAATTAGACTACAGTCGTTTCAATAAGACTTCATATGGTGTCTTCTAACAAGGAAGTTTTTTCTTATCCTTTTGAGATACATTATAAATCCATCCCATTGACTTTGTAAGTGATGGAATAAGTGTTCTATAAATCTTTGTACGTATGAGAGCTATAATCAATCTATATTTTTTCTGAATCGTGGCGAAAATTAAATTCCCATTTGTTGATATTTAATGAAATTAAAATTTGATTAAAACCCGTTATCATCGTTATTCACCTTAATAATAATAATAATAATAATAATAATAATACATACATACATACATACATACATTATCAAAACCTCATTTCCGAACAAATTGGGATGAGAAGGTAGACACAGTCTGGATGCAAAATACAGAGGGTAGTGAAGAGAAGAAACTGTAGAAACTAGAGCGTACACATCCATTCACAAAGCCGTCCTGGTGGACTACCCTCCCCTCACATGATTAAAATCTATACACTCGGCGCTTCATACGCCATGTGTGGTTGCGTTTCCAAGCCTTGTCATAAATATAAGACAGTCCCCAATTTACATATTTCTACCAAATCTCCCCCATTGCAACCTACTTATAGCCACTTCTCGTGCATCACCCAAATCAAGTCCACGCTTCCTCACCTAATCATTCACCATATCCATCCATCATCTTCTCGCCTTTCCTTTCCACCTTCAACCTTCGCAAACACACTTGTACATTCATTTCACAACTCTGTGGGAATATTATTTTATTAATAATAAAAATAATAATAATAATAATAATAATAATAATTCAATTTGTCCAACAAACATTCTATACATCAGTTTCATGTCTTCTTATAATGTAGCTTAACATAAAGTTAATAATGAGTATACACCGTGCATTGATAAAATTCTGAATGGTAATAACATTATATATATAGCTACAGTATTAAATAGTAATGATGTTCGAGCTGACTTTATATATATATATATATATATATATGATATATATATATATATATATGTATATATATATATATATATATATATATATATATATATATATATATATATATATATATATATATATACACAAACTCAGAATGGTTCCCTGAGAACATTATATGTTAAACACAGACCGTGCATGGAACAAGGAACTCTTCTGGGAAAATTAAATCCACTATAGTCCGAATAAGTAATGGTAGCTGACAAATACCATAGTTTTTCTTTTTCATGATTTTAGCCCGACGTGGGCAACGGGTCTCTCGCAAAGAGATCCCATAAATATAGCTTCCCTCACCAGCTATCTGCAAAGCAGACAGGATCCAGCTTTGGGACATGGATCTAGGGTTTAAAGCAAGCCTAGATCCCTACATTCAGAACCTCTATATAAGTAAAAGACTCGTTGCATTCACGTCGGGTTGAATAAATCAAAGAAAAAGGGGGTAACTATTGTATTTTTTGCCAAAAAAAACCAAAACTTAAACCTCACCTCAACCGGGACATTGAGCGTCCACTTTTCAAGGCACGTAACACGTCCGTTTAATATACACAAATTCAGAATGGTTCCCTGAGACAATTATATGTTAAACACAGACCGTGCATGGAACAAGGAACTCTTCTGGGAAAATTAAATCCACTATAGTCCGAATAAGTAATGGTAACTGAAAATACCATAGTTTTTTCTTTTTCATGATTTTAGCCCGACGTGGGCAACGGGTCTCTCGCAAAGAGATCCCATAAATATAGCTTCCCTCACCAGCTATCTGCAAAGCAGACAGGATCCAGCTTTGGGACATGGATCTAGGGTTTAAAGCAAGCCTAGATCCCTACATTCAGAACCTCTATATAAGTAAAAGACTCGTTGCATTCACGTCGTGTTGAATAAATCAAAGAAAAAGGGGGTAACTATTGTATTTTTAGCCAAAAAAAACAAAACTTAAACCTCAACCGGGACATTGAGCGTATTTGTCATTTACCATTACTTATTCGGACTATAGTGGATTTAATTTTCCCAGAAGAGTTCCTTGTTCCATGCACGGTCTGTGTTTAACATATAATGTTCCCAGGGAACCATTCTGAGTTTGTGTATACTAAACGGACGTGTTTCGTGCCTTGAAAAGTGGACGCTCAATGTCCCGGTTGAGGTTTAAGTTTTGGTTTTTTTGGCTAAAAATACAATAGTTACCCCCTTTTTCTTTGATTTATTCAACACGACGTGAATGCAACGAGTCTTTTACTTATATAGAGGTTCTGAATGTAGGGATCTAGGCTTGCTTTAAACCCTAGATCCATGTCCCAAAGCTGGATCCTGTCTGCTTTGCAGATAGCTGGTGAGGGAAGCTATATTTATGGGATCTCTTTGCGAGAGACCCGTTGCCCACGTCGGGCTAAAATCATGAAAAAGAAAAAACTATGGTATTTGTCATTTACCATTACTTATTCGGACTATAGTGGATTTAATTTTCCCAGAAGAGTTCCTTGTTCCATGCACGGTCTGTGTTTAACATATATATATATATATATATAATATAATATAATACATATATTAACATATATATATATATATATATATATATACATATATTATATATACATATTATATATATCTATATATATATAGATATATATATATATATATATAATATATACACAAACGTCAACTTGTGCATTTCATAAGCGAAACATAAAAATGGGTCCCAGATAGCAACTACCCGTTAAGGCCAACGTTGACATTTGGTATATCCCAAATACCCATATCGGCCCAACCGATAATAACTACGTACATGAGTACCTACGTACTCATGTAGTCACACTTTAGTACCAATATACTCGTAATTAGTGCACAACCACTTGCCGAGTTGTTTGCTTCCGATGACATGCTCCCCCTTGGAATGCAAACGGTGCAAGCAATTGTCATCATACTTCATCAGCGAAATTCGACAATTTTTTAAAAATATTTCTACTTTTATAATTTTAGCACGTACACAAATTACAGGGTGATCAAAAAATAAAAAGGTCTTCCCAGAATTAACTTGTTCAATAATTTTTTTTTTGGGGGACCCTGTATAATTATGCGTTCTATATTTACCATATATCATTTTAGTACATATTAAGGTATGTAATCTATAGGTAATTATAGGTAAGCTAAGAATTTTGTGTGTCTGTACGTATAAAAAATCTGTGGTGAATTTTTATATGAAACTGCTATTATTAAATTGACAAATCTGTGCATAATTTACGTAAAAATGCCATTAAAACTCTGATATTTGTTAATTATATCAGTTACTTATACGTTATACAAATGACAGATATAATTAATTTATAATTTAAAACTTGTATAATTTATAATTTAGTTTTAATTATATTAGGTAATATTACTAATGTTACGTATTCGTTATGTAATATATATATATATATATATATTATATATATATATATATATATATATGTGTGTGTGTGTGTGTGTAAAAATGAACAATGAATTGAATAATTCCTATATCCATATATTCTTATATTCATTCATATTTGTATATTTATATAATCCTTATATTTTTTATATATTTATATTCGTATATTCATTTTGACATATAGAGTCCAAATTTGCATAACGCTGATACGAGTATGGATAAATTTTTGATTTGCTTTCTATTTTATTTTTGCTGAATAATTGGTGAATTAGTTCTTTTTAAATTACTTAATCATTTTTTAGATTTAGCTTAATAATGTAATCTTGTTAAATTCTGCAATGTTCGTTTTCTATATACATTCTCTCTTCGTTGTAAAAGATGAAGTCATGTGTTGCTTAACGTTTAATTTTAAATCTTAAGCATTTAATTTTTGCTCATATGCATGTTTAAGTGTAATTCATAATAAAATGTATATTTCAATTTCCATTTTTAGTTAACTCGGCGGATCATGATAACATCAGATCTGTCAATATGTGGTTTAAAACAAAAATATGGCTTCATCTTCAAATATCTTGCTTATCAGTCTAGACATTGCTACAGCTAAAATATTTACCTTGTCTTTAAATATTTTGCAAAGTAAATCAGTCTACTGAGAATAAAAAACAAAAACAGATCAGCATTAAATGATGTCGTTAATAATTTCAGTAATAAGCCTATAAAATTTCTCCAATGTTCATTCTGATTGTCTGATCTGACTTAGAGGCTTAAAACCTGTAACATTTTAGCAGTAAAGAGCAGTAAGAGAATATCTTTGTCTTTTCCTTCGAGTCTTGCTCCCCTCAGAGAACTTAGTCTTAAATAGAGAAAAATAATTTCCTGATACGTTACAAGAAGAATCGGGGAACCTTTAGCGAATTTAGTAAGCTTCACAGAATCCTCCGATCCACTACAAGAAGAAATCGGAGAGTAGTATAAGAGAAACTACTGCGATTCCCTATACCAGGGGTCCCCAACCCTGTGCCCGCCGACCCTTTTGCGTGTGCCCGCCACTGACTGACTACGATTGATAAGTTTTTATTTAAATTTTTAATAAAATGTTAAGTATGTTACATATTTTAAATATTTAGTTACTAAATATTTAAAATATGTAACATACTTAACATTTTATAAAATTTTAGTAGTTAATTACAGAAACAGATGCTCATTTATTTGAAAATAATTATTTCTTTATAAATAAATTAAGTTAACGTTTTGATCATTTTTCTAAGATTCTTTGTTAGCCCATCCTTGTTTTTTTTGTGTATTATGTTCATTATTTTACAATTAAATGGGTTTTTTGTGTATTATGTTCATTATTTTACATAGGAATTAAATGGTTTTTTTTAGTGTATTATGTTCATTATTTTACATAGGAATTAAATGTTTCTTTTTGTGTATTATGTTCATTATTTTACATAGGAATTAAATGTTTTTTTTGTGTATTATGTCCATTATTTTACATAGGAATTAAATGTTTCTTTTTGTGTATTATGTTCATTATTTTACATAGGAATTAAATGGTTTTTTTGTGTATTATGTTCATTATTTTACATAGGAATTAAATGTTTCTTTTTGCGTATTATGTTCATTATTTTACATAGGAATTAAATGTTTCTTTTTGTGTATTATGTTCATTATTTTACATAGGAATTAAATGTTTTTTTGTGTATTATGTTCATTATTTTACATAGGAATTAAATGTTTCTTTTTGTGTATTATGTTCATTATTTTACATAGGAATTAAATGTTTTTTTGTGTATTATGTTCATTATTAAGTCCAACTATAAATTTGCCTTGAAAAAGTAAATGGTGCCCGCCGCACTACCGGTAGTCTTGAATGTGCTCTTCGGCACAAAAAGGTTGGGGACCCCTGCCCTATACGGTACCAGTTACTCCAGAGTAACAAATCCGTTGCTGCCACCTAACCAGAACCCCGGTCAACTTCGAACCGTCCAAGGCCATAGAGGGAGGGGTTAACATATATATATATATATATATATATATATATATATATATATTTCAACTACAAACACGCAGTATAATTAACGTAAAGAACGACGCTTGTATAGGAGATATTCCGCGCAAGATGAGGAGAGAGAACGAAACAAATGAGTGAGGCCCGTGGTGTAATGGTTATCATATCTGACCGGCAATCGGAAGATCCCAGGTTCGATTCCCGGGTGGCTACCTCATTTTTTCATTTGTTTCGTTCTCTCTCCTCATCTTGCGCGGAATATCTTCTATACAAGCGTCGTTCTTTACATATATATATATATATATATATATATATATGAAAATTATTTCACGAAAGTAACATGTGAAAAATATTTCTGATGAATAAAACCACGAAGGAAAGGAAATACAGAATGGTGCTCAAGCGCTTTCGTCTAATGACATCCTCAGGAACACTGATGTACATAAAGAGTTACAGCCTATATATAGGTTACGGAAAAAAAAATATATATATACAATAAACGGAGAAACAAAATTAAAGGATTGTGGGAGGGGCACACAAATTTATAAGGAAAAACTATCGATTTTTAGCACAAGGTTAAATGAATTGTTTCCAACCAATGTTATAGATAAAAAAAATATATACAAATTTATACTGGAAATCTGCCCGGGTTTTAGCACTCTGCCCTTTTTGTATATAAAAATTGAAAAATAAAAGTTATTAGGGTGGCATACAAGTTTACCAAAGATTTAGCATTCTACCCTTCTTATCTAAATCTGTTCTGAAGGAATTCAAAACAACAGGATCGAGTTGAAAAAGACCTTTGCTTATGTTGAAGTTATTTGTAAGTTGGATAATGGCAGACTCAAGAATATTTCTATTAACAATGTTGCTAGAGTGAAATAAAACTGAAGCATTATTCCAATCAATACAGTGGGATAACTCTGACAAATGGACAAAAATGGCACTGGACAACTGTCCTGTTCTAACGGAATATTGATGCTGTTTTATACGTGTGTGCAAATCCTTTCCCGTCTGACCTATGTAAAAGGAATCACATTGTTTACAACCAATTTTATAGATAATGCCTGAATTATTGGAGGGCTATTTTTTACTATGATATTTTTCACAATATTGTTATATGAAAATACTATATTAATATCCAAAAGTTTAAGTACATTAGCAATGCCTAAAAAGCCCGGGAAAAATGGAAGTACTAAAATATTTTTTGACAAAGTACGAGTGTTATTATTGACACGATAGAAAGTTCGTTTTGCCTTGTTGAGACAAGATTCCATAAACGCAGATGGATAACACAGATCACTTCCAATACCGTTGATTTTTTCTAATTCGGCATCGATGTATTCCGGACTGGCGATCCTAAGGGCGCGGAGAAACATTGAAGAAAAAATGGCCTTCTTAGTGGGGGTGTCATGTCCCGAGTAAAAGTGTACGTAGGACAAATTGTTTTTTTTTTTCCGATAGATACTAAACTTAAAACCTAGGCTTTCCCTATGTACACGCACATCCAAAAATGGGATTGAATTGTCTTGTTCCACTTCTAAAGTAAACTTAATGGAGGGGACTTGATCATTTAACTGAAGGAGGAAGTTATCCAGGTCACGATTCATGGGCCAGATACACAAAATATCGTCGACGTACCGCAACCAAGGGATGCCAACCCCCAGGATTCTCGGAATGTAAGTAATTTCGAAAAACTCCATATAAATATTGGAGAGGAGGGGCGACAAGGGGTTGCCCATGGCCATCCCGAAAACTTGCTGATAATACTCGTTATTGAAAGTGAATTTACAGTCTTTGATGCAAAGCTTAATAAGTTCCAAAACAATTTGTGAAGGTAGTGGCAGGTCATACTTATGTAATTCTTGGGAGAGAAAGTCAAGCATGTCGTCAATCGGCACTTTTGTAAACAATGAACAAACGTCAAAACTGATCAATCTATCGTTAGTTTCAGTACGTGCATTATTCAATTTTTCAGTAAGATCCAACCTTTGTTTGATGAAATTTACAACGAGTTGCGTCGGAGAACTTCTTCACTTCGTAACATTTTGGATCGAAAAATTAAAAGTCTCATTCGAAATAGTCAATGGAGTAAAAAAGCAAGCTCAAAGTGTGTTTTGAATCTTTCTTCGAAAAACATTAGTGACGATGCAAAAAGTGCCCTTGGATATGGTATGTCCTTTTTTATTGTTAAAAAACCTTCGGCTTTACAAATTTGTTACAGTCTAGCTTGTTTTGAAAAACAGTGTAATCTCCCTCAGTATTTGTTTAACATAGTTAAAGGCCTTGTTTATAGTGCGGCGAGTAGTAATTACGAAGATAACTTTCCTAAACGTTTTCGCAATAGCCTCTCACAATTAAAAAAAGATGGGGAGCTCCATATTACTAAAGCAGACAAGGCTAACACCATAGTTATTATGGACAAAGTGGACTACATCAGAAAGATGAACGAGCTTCTCCAGGACCCCGCCACATACAGCAAACTTAGGAAGAACCCGCAGGATGACGTAATCAAATCATTTAATAGTGGCTTGAAACTCATTCTCAAAGATCATAAGGACTTAATTCCGCTTTTCATGTCCACTTCACCTTCTCTGCCCTACCTTTACGGTCTTATTAAAACCCACAAACCTGGCAACCCTATACGCCCTATTATTAGCTCGGTGGGCTCTATTACTTATAAACTCTCCAAATGGCTTGTCAAAGTCTTGTCCCCCATTCTCGGAACTATCTCTGATTCACATGTAAAAAATTCCATGGATCTTACTGAAAAATTGAATAATGCACGTACTGAAACTAACGATAGATTGATCAGTTTTGACGTTTGTTCATTGTTTACAAAAGTGCCGATTGACGATATGCTTGACTTTCTCTCCCAAGAATTACATAAGTATGACCTGCCACTACCTTCACACATTGTTTTGGAACTTATTAAGCTTTGCATCAAAGACTGTAAATTCACTTTCAATAACGAGTATTATCAACAAGTTTTTGGGATGGCCATGGGCAACCCCTTATCGCCCCTCCTCTCCAATATTTATATGGAGTTTTTCGAAATTACTTACATTCCGAGAATCCTGGGGGTTGGCATCCCTTGGTTGCGGTACGTCGACGATATTTTGTGTATCTGGCCCATGAATCGTGACCTGGATAACTTCCTCCTTCAGTTAAATGATCAAGTCCCCTCCATTAAGTTTACTTTAGAAGTGGAACAAGACAATTCAATCCCATTTTTGGATGTGCGCGTACACTGTACATAGGGAAAGCCCAGGTTTTAAGTTTAGTATCTATCGGAAAAAAACAAACAATTTGTCCTACGTACACTTTTACTCGGGACATGACACCCCCACTAAGAAGGCCATTTTTTTTTCAATGTTTCTCCGCGCCCTTAGGATCGCCAGTCCGGAATACATCGATGCCGAATTAGAAAAAATCAACGGTATTGGAAGTGATCTGTGTTATCCATCTGCGTTTATGGAATCTTGTCTCAACAAGGCAAAACGAACTTTCTATCGTGTCAATAATAACACTCGTACTTTGTCAAAAAATATTTTAGTACTTCCATTTTTCCCGGGCTTTTTAGGCATTGCTAATGTACTTAAACTTTTGGATATTAATATAGTATTTTCATATAACAATATTGTGAAAAATATCATAGTAAAAAATAGCCCTCCAATAATTCAGGCATTATCTATAAAATTGGTTGTAAACAATGTGATTCCTTTTACATAGGTCAGACGGGAAAGGATTTGCACACACGTATAAAACAGCATCAATATTCCGTTAGAACAGGACAGTTGTCCAGTGCCCTTTTTGTCCATTTGTCAGAGTTATCCCACTGTATTGATTGGAATGATGCTTCAGTTTTATTTCACTCTAGCAACATTGTTAATAGAAATATTCTTGAGTCTGCCATTATCCAACTTACAAATAACTTCAACATAAGCAAAGGTCTTTTTCAACTCGATCCTGTTGTTTTGAATTCCTTCAGAACAGATTTAGATAAGAAGGGTAGAATGCTAAATCTTTGGTAAACTTGTATGCCACCCTAATAACTTTTATTTTTCAATTTTTATATACAAAAAGGGCAGAGTTCTAAAACCCGGGCAGATTTCCAGTATAAATTTGTATATTTTTTTTTTTATCTATAACATTGGTTGGAAACAATTCATTTAATCTTGTGCTAAAAATCGATAATTTTTCAATTTTTATATACAAAAAGAGCAGAGTGCTAAAACCCGGGCAGATTTCCAGTATAAATTTGTATATTTTTTTTTTATCTATAACATTGGTTGGAAACAATTCATTTAATCTTGTGCTAAAAATCAATAGTTTTTCCTTATAAATTTGTGTGCCCCTCCCACAATCCTTTAATTTTGTTTCTCCGTTTATTGTATATATATATATATTTTTTTTTTTTTCTGTAACCTATATATAGGCTGTAACTCTTTATGTACTTCAGTGTTCCTGATGATGTCATTAGACGAAAGCGCTTGAGCACCATTCTGTGTTTCCTTTCCTTCGTGGTTTTATTCATCATATATATATATATATATATATATATATAATCTAAGACATTAATTATACCGTAACAATGAACAGGGTGTGGTAAAAGTCAGGAACCATATAAGTTTCATTATTTTATTAACGGTGGCTTCACAGGTCTGCGAATGAGAACTTTGTAAGAGTTGTTTTCTTACTGATAACTGATTTTATATGATTGAACTACGCTGATTTCGAATTTGGTGTTCAGTTTTTTCTATCACGTAAGGATTTTCTGCAAACTGGAAGGAAAAAACAACAACATAAATAAATATTATTTATTTCAATTTACATTAGGTACCTATTTCGCTTTGTTATACTAATTACAAATGCAAACAACTTTAAAAAGAAAGAAGACTATTAACGTCAATCACATATTCATCTTTATTTGTCCTGAGTTTTCTCGTGAGATCTATGCCTTTTAGTCTCGAATGTACGCGCTGTTCCTTTTCTTTTATGTAATAATTCTGGAGTATCCCGTTTCAACATCCAGCAGTAATCAGCCATCATGCTGATGTCCCACCTTCCCTGATATCTCTTCTCCATTTCTTTGATGTCTTGGTGACACCAAGCATTTATAAGCATTTATAGGCAGTAGTTTTTAATCAAAATTTAATGAAAATTACTTACATATGTAATATGAAATATGACATTTTGTAAAAAAATCTGTACATGATGGCGAAAAATTAACGTTATTTTTGGAATCAGCGTGCAAAAATTACAATATAAGTGATAAAATATTTCGGACAACAAAACCATCGCAGGCCTCTGGTTCGAATTGAGACCCCATTAACTCTTAAAAACGCATTTAAATACGCTTCACATAACTATGTTGAACTGTTTGAATTCAAGGGCTTGAACACTAAAAAAAAAAGAAAAAAAATGTTAAAACATTTCCTCATCGATATTTTGATACCTCATCGTCATAACTATGTTTCATAGATCTGATACACAGGTTTACTAAAACTGCTATAACTGGAATTTAATAACCGTACAGAAATTACCTCCTGTCATATGAGGCCCTCCTTGGAAGAAGTGGCAAAGACACAAAAGTAAAAAAAGCCAGAAAACGCAATTAAACGTTGTACCAAATTTGAAAGTTATGGCACTTAACAACTGGTACAACTTTAACTCATATTATAATATAAAGAGACATCAATTACCAAAATGTTTAACAACCTTTTACAGTAATAAATCTTTTCCAAGTTTACGTAATGAAATGTAAATGTTCAAAATATAACAAAGTATGTCCTAGCCTGTAAATTCCCTTTAGTTTTTAAGTCTTTTATAAAATTGCTATTACTGTACATCTAAATAGTAGATTTCAGCCTGTAAATAGTGTATACGCTTGCTAAAGACAGTTTACAATTGTATACCGTACATCTGTGTTGTAATAATGAAAATATAATTATCAATGTAAACTTTGTATATATTCGTAAATTGTAAATGAATTGAGAATTGAATTACTATAACTCCTGACATTTGTCAGAGCCACAGGTAATGAGGAATTGCTTTAACTTTTTTTTTTTTTTTTTTGTTTCAAACACTTCAGAAAGTTCAACACAGTTGCGTAAAACGTATTAAAACTACACTCGAACACTGAAAATAAAGACTTCTCACAACCTTCTATACAAAGAAATATTATCTTCTTTTGTCTCAAATTATTCCAAAAAGAAGTTTTGAAGACCATTTCTTTTATCTAAAGAAGTTACGTATCATTAAAAGAAGTTATTCTATTATCTGACAAAAGAAACTTTTATACCCAAAAGAAGGAAAACTTCCCCTCAAAACGAAGTTATAAGTTCTAAATTTAGAACGTTTTATTTTCAGTGAACATTTTTTTTTTATAACCCTGTTAATAATATAACTGATATGGCTCCTGACTTTCGCCACAATCTGTACAGTGTTACAATCCCACATTTATACTGTACGCGTATCTGAATGAATCTCATTCATTATGCATTTATGTCCCACTACTTACAATACATATAAGAATGAAGAAATAACAAGAATATCTTTATGTAATTTAACGATAACACACCATTAATTATAATTATTAATTATATAATTATTTAATTATATAATTATATAATTAATTTATGATCCATTGCTCAATTTATTCACTTATTATCTTTTTTATATTCAACTTTTCCGTTTCATTATGCAAAACTATAAACATATTTCCGCCCGGTAGCTCAGTGTTTACGGTGACGGTAACGGACTCTGAGCGGTGAGGCTCTGGTTCGCTCTCGCCTGCTGGCTCCTGGGTTGGGTTGAGTTGGCCGTTTACCCTGTCACCCTGTCGATGAACTTCGTGGCTGTTATAAACATCGTCTTTCTATAGGAATTGCACAAGACCAAATCTTATCTGAATTCAAACTTTAAATGAAAACCTTTTGAATTTTTATTTCCGTTATGGCTTCTTAATGACACACTAATTCTTTTTGGCACCTTTGGCACTCCCTTGATCAGCATTTCAGGTGAAAAAAATTAGAATTTTACTTTAATTTTACATTTTTGAAATTTTTTGGTCAACTTCAGCAGAAACTAATTGGGTTATCTATTCACTTGCAATAACACTAATCAGTGAAAAGGGCCAGAAAATGCCACACTACTCCGGCCAACAAATACGACCCATTGTTGTAACTCTTGTATTATTATTATTATTATTATTATTACCAGCATCATCGAGATTCGAACCCTGCCCTCAGTGTTTTCACTTCGCTTACACTGAAGTTATAGGGAAACGGTGTTAAGCACTGTACTACAAACGCTGGCAAAGAAAACCGTAACAAGAATGAACGATGTAGACTAAAATTTGTAAAAATAAATTATAGATTTAATAAAGAACAAAAAATGAAGATAATCATCGATGCTGATACATTTTAACCTTTCCCCAGCAAAAATAGACTATAAAATGGCGCACCCAATCATTAATGAACTTAAAACATTAAAAGGGCAAAAACATTATAAGTACTGTTCTTAGCAAATAAATTTCGAAGAATTTTCAGACTCTTCCTTCACTTCATCAGTTTTTCACGTCTCAAAAATACGTTTACTTTCCATTAAGAATTTGAAGTCATTTAATGGCATGGTGGAATTTACTCACTAAATTTAACTTGGTACAAAATTAGAAGTGATAATTTCTTGTCATCGTTCGGCCAAGTAAGCTTATGTTGAATTATTTTGCCCAAATCTTTGCTGGTAACGAGTCAGACAACTGTTCATAGGTGCACATACGACACTTCGCGTTCTCCTGGGGAAAATATCTTGAATTTAGGTGTTGGTTTCCACCGGAAATGAAGTTTCGCAGTAAAGAGCGTTTACAGCATCGTCTCGTGCTTGTTTCTACTACTGCAAGCAGAAATTAGGGTACCTTGAACTCTTCCAGAGACCAGGAATATATATATATATATATATATATATATATATATATATATATATATATATATAATAACGAAGAGGAACAGCCGAGATGAAAAACATTCTTCAATTTTTAACTGACACCAACGTTTCGGAATACACATATTCCATCATCAGGGCTAATAAAATACAAAAGAAATTAGGTTAGGATAACCGAGTTAAAGTTAAAATGTTAAAAAAAATTATTAAAATTACAAAAAAGACTAGAACAGACATTATTAAATATAATTAAAAAAAAAGACAAAGTAGGTACCTCAGTTGAAACCTGAGTTTAACCAAAGATTCATCGGAGTTGAGATTTGGTTTAAGTTCGTAAATAAATAATGATTCCATGATTTTCAGTTCGAGGTCAGAGCTGCTATCGGCGAGAACACTAATATTTGACTGCGAAATCGGATGATCGTTATTATGCGCGTGACTACGTATGTAAGAATTGGTTGGTTTGCTGAGAAGTTGATTTGTACAAACGGACTTTCGAAGGTGTTCGAAGGTACGGGATCTCAGGAGTCTTGTACAAGGTGTTCGAAAAGTTCCGTCACCCCCTACAAATGTACATATTGTAATACCAATTTTATTTTTGTGTGATTAATTGAATTTATATGTGATTCATTGACATTTTTTCTTTTTCAGGTATTAGAGTTGTGTGAACAATGGCAGACCAGTCCACTTACACTCTGGAGGAAAGGATAGTGATGAGCACATGGGCTCATGAAAGGTTACATACTGGTAAAACGATGCATGATATCCAGAATGATTTCAACACAAGATTCAATAAGGTTGCACCACCAACCAAGACGGTGTTACGCTGGGAGAAAAAGCTGTTTGAAACTGGCTCCATCAAGGACAGACCACGGTCGGGAAGACCAACAACGCGAGCAGAACAATGTGAAGGTATGATTGCGTCGTCGGCTCGTTCACCGAAAAAGTCATTTCGGAAACGATCACAAGAACTTACAGTCCCCATGTCCACAATGAGAGATCACATGACAAAAGATCTCGGTATGAAACCATAACCGCCCGTCATTTGTTAATGAATTAAGCGATACAGACATGCAGAAACGATATGAAGCCTGTGAACGGTTTTTGACCATATTTCCAACAATTCCTGCACGTAGAACAGTGATTTTTTCTGACGAGTGTGCAATTTACCGTAGCGTCAGAATGAGAAATGTTTACTTCTGAAACAAGGAAAATCCACACTTCTTTGAGGAACTGGAAAACCATCCACCGCACGTGATGATATGGGTGCAGTGTCTGCCAGGAACGTGTTCGGTCCATATTTTTTTGAGGGTCCTGTCAACTAAACTGTCTACCTCAACATGTTACGGGACTGGTTTGTCCCTAAGATCGAACGTTTAGGGCTGCTTGGTCGGGTGTGATTTCAACAAGACGGGGCTCCGGCTCATTTTGCCATTAATGTGAGGGAATTCCTCAACGAAGTGTTCAGAATCAAATGGATCGGCCGTGGCTCGCGACATTTACCTGCCCCTCTTCAGTGGTCGCCCCGAAGTCCAGATCTGTCTCAATGTGACAATGCGTTATGGGGTTTCGTCAAGCAGAACGTATCCCAGGTGCGTTACCGCACAACAGAGGAACTGAAACACGCTGTTCGAGATGCATTTGGTGCAATCACTCCAGCAATGCTGCGTCGATTCTCACACCGCACATGGAGGCGCATAATCCTTTGTTACGAAAATGATGGTGCACTCACAGATATTCTTGATTAGTAATTGTAATTAATAACTGTATTTACTGTAATTAAAGTAATTGTTGCTAGTGACTTGTTTCTTAAATTACACCTACCATACAAATACAATTAATCACACAAAAATAAAATTGGTATTACAATATGTACTGTATATTTTGTAGGGGGTGACAGAACTTTTCAAACACCCCGTAGTTTTACCTATATACCACCACACACAGTGGTTACACTTATACTGATAAATTCTGGAGGATCTGAGGGGTGTAGGAATCATATCTTCAGATTTAAAGAAATGAAGAACTGATGTTTGGTCGAAATGAGAATAACTGATACGCAGTTGAGGATAGAATTCTTCGAGTAACTTCAAAAGTTTGTTTTTTACATCGAAACTTAAAGTTCCCGTGTAAGGCAAAGTAGAGTACAAGATGTCTTTAGAGACCGTGATTATGTTCCTAGTTGTGGAGTTAACTAAACTGTTTAAAGCTCTACCTATTGTAGTTTCTACCAATCTCTTGAGGAAACTATTCGTGGTAAGATGCTGTTTAATGAATTCTAATTTATCATGAAGCTTAAGGAAATCTGTGCAGATGTTAAAAGGTTCCATTAGTCAATGTTAAAATTAAATTTCGTTTGAAATTTAAGGGGATAAAAGACAAAAAAAAAAATGGTGGTAAGGTCAGTATAAGTGGGTTTGCGATAAACCTAATTTTCAAAAGAGGATCGAGTTTTCGTTATTTTGATGTCCGAAAAAGGATAAGGAATTATCAGATTCAAGCTCAGAAGTAAATTCAATATAGGGGTGCGTAGAGTGGAGATAGTCGAGGAATAAATGAACATGGTCCGGGGATATGAACGGAAGAAAAAAGTCATAGACATATCTTCTGTAAAAAACAGGTTTGAAACTGGTAGGCCAATCATTTTCACCACTTAGTTTCATGATGACAAAGAAATGCATTAGCGAATAGCGAAGGTGGAACCAACGGGCAAGCCCATTTGGACACCTTAAGATTGTTTATAGTACTGGGTGTTAAATATAAAGTATCAATCAAGTGAACTATCGAAGGTCTTAGTTAAGGACCTTCTGTTTATATTTAACGACGAATAATTCTATATTTTAAAGCCTACACCGAACCGAACCTTTTATCCGCAAATATCTGTATGACTGCGGCAAAGCGACAAAGCATAGATAGGACTACAACGTGGCCAATGTCGTAACACTGATTCCAGTCAATCAGCGAAGTTAAGCGACACTGGGTCTGGAGAATAGTTGAATAGGAGATAGTCCTCTGCGTCCGAATTATGTAGCGACCCGTGGTTCGGATCTCACGTAAAGCTGTATGTTCCCCAACTACATACATCGAGAGAGAGAGAGAGAGAGAGAGAGAGAGAGAGAGAGAGAGAGAGAGAAAATGTATTTCATATCTTAGAGAACAAATAACACAAAAATCTGTTGGTAAAAAAACTCACTTATCAACTTAGAAGTATTATCAAACATATGACTCTTAAAGCGACAAGATAAATTTGCATGGGTTAAAAAAACAATACAAAAAATTTAACTATAATATTTATATAATGATAGACAAAGAGAAATGGTTAAGGCATAGAAGTGGGTTTTAACCTTACCGTAGTACATTTATCCCGCTATATCTGTTCATTGTTCTTCGTATTACTTCCATCTAGACTTTTTCTCTTCTTCATTCTCTGCAGATCGGATTCAACACGAGTCGTTTATTAGTTCCGAATCGCTCTCCGGAGACTCATTATAATCATCTCATAAATGTATATAAAATCTAATATCTTCTCTGAAAATCAATTGTACTAAACTCTATAGACTCATTACTGGTTTAAGGGTCCCAGGGTTATATTTAATGAAGCAATATATAGCAGATAGGAAATATCAATTTTAGATTGCGTCGAGTTATGTGCACACAGACAGGGAGAGATTATTATTATTGTTGTGGTTATTATTATTATTACAGTAGTAGTAGTAGTAGTAGTAGTAGTTTCAATTTGTCTTTTAGTTCCTTCTGACTGACGTTCTCGTCTCTTGTTTTTAGATAATTCTTATCTATACGCTTTCAATTCCTGCACTTGTTCTCAAGCTATTTTTATCTGGGTCAAACGGTGTTATCCTTAAAGTTTAATTGTATATCTTTCATTTCTCCCTCATCCGCGTATTCACTTTATCCTCCGCGTTTTTTAAATCATCTTTCCAATTTTCTAACTCTCAATCACTTTTCTCTTCCAGCTTTTACCCTTTCAGCGCGAGGAGGTTATCAGCAGAAGATAAAAATCGTGGAAAAGATGTTTTCGCTTCCGTGTTTTTTCTAGTGTATTAAATAGCGGAATTCGTCGTAATCTCGAGAGTGCTATTAGGTAATCCGGTCGTCAGTCCGTTCCTTATAGCATCAATGAGACGACTGGGGTGAAAATGGGTTTTCCAAACATTATTAAATGGTCTCAGCGAGTGGCCTATTCCAGGCTTTAATAAGAGGTCTGTGTTAAGGGGAAAGAAGAGAGAAGCTCATAGAATAATAATGACGTTTTAAAGCTGAAATTGAGTCAACGAAAGCCTTTTATCGATCAATTATCAAAGCAATTCATTAAAAGCGAAATGATTCCAAATCTCTCAGAAATTATTTGAAATTTCTACTTTCTGGTAATGAACCATTTGCTACAAAAATTCTTAATTGGCTTTTAGGGAACGGAACATGATTCAGATACGGTAAAAATTATTTTTTTTTGCCAATGGAATCGTGTATCTGCAGGTTGATTATACGAGAGTGTGTGTATATATATATATATATATATATATAATATATATATATATATATATATATATATATATATATATAACTGGAATCGAAGAGGAATAAAATCGAATTTGACTTAGTTCTATTCGATTTAATTCCAGTTCGACTTCTTTCCAGTCTGACCAAATCCGATCTTATTCCGGTTCAACTTAATTCTACATATAGTATAAATCGCTCCTGCGATTCCTGAAGATGCTATCAAACACAGCTGCATTTAAATGCATTTGCAAATGCATTTGAATGGTTTTCAAATGTTTTATGCAATTGATAATAATACCCACTTCAAGTTACAAATGTTTATTCCAAGTGTTATCACATGATACTTCTACATGATACCCAAACATTTGTAAAAGAAACATATTTTCAATACAAACTATATAATGTAATTTTTTTTAATTTTGAGACATAACTACTGAGTTTTTACAATATTCGTTTACAAGAGATGTCCATTGCATTTGATGTACATCATTATCTCAAAGTTGGCATCAGTCAACCTGGCACGATCAGGGCGGAAAATCTTGCCAGCAGTGCTAAAAATCCTTTCCACAGGGGCTGATGAAGCGGGCACACTAAGATATCGTTTGGCAAGTATTGCAAGACCAGGCATCCTGTGGGAACTGTCCTTCCAGTAGGCGCCTCAAATGCAAATTAAATTGTTTTATATTGAAATGCAAGTGCAAGTGCAAATGCATTTGCATTTGAACCCAACCTTCATATACACGAGTGTGTGTGTGTATATATAGTGCCAAATGAAAGA
Source organism: Bathynomus jamesi (assembly GCA_023014485.1). NCBI lineage: Eukaryota > Metazoa > Arthropoda > Malacostraca > Isopoda > Cirolanidae > Bathynomus > Bathynomus jamesi. The sequence goes on from JAJOZX010000127.1 coordinate 595,598, forward strand.
CCTTAACGCATTTAATGTATGTTTTGGCACAAACTGAAAAATAAAAAACGAACGCATTTTGGCACAAACGCTATAGCACTATTCAATCTACCTGTTGAAGGTTAGTTTTACCTCTCACAGTACCTCCTAAAATTTGACCTCATTTACTCTATTATTTATTAATTATCTGCAAATGAAATTTTTTTTGTTTTAATCTTAAATTACCTTTTATTTTAATTATTTATGATTTTGTACGAGGTCTTTGAGAGAGTTAACCCATTTATGCCTTGCGTCCCATATGTACAGGGTATCCACAATGTCTTGTCACAAGTAAAATACTAACTGATTTTCGTTTTTCTTTCAGACCCATTTGAAATGCGTGATAGCAACAACTATACGATTGAACAACCTGGGTCCACGAACGACCACGTAATGTAAAAACCATTGAAAATATTCGTGCAGCTCCTCCATGAAGGAGCTGCACGATTGAATCGGTCCTGGAAGACTGCACGATATTTTCAATGGTTTTGCTATTACGTGGTCGCTCATGGACCCATATTTCAAATGGATCTGAAAGAAACACGAAAATCAGTTAGTATTTTGTGGACATTGTGGACATTGTGGACACCTGTAGAACGATCAGATTGTTAACATCTACACTGGAATTTAAAGGCAAAAAATTAAAATCGGTTCCGGCATAAATGGATTATGGGTAATTCATTTACATTTGGTGAAAACAAATACCGATGAGCTCCCTTTTCGTTCTTTCTTTTCTAGTAACTAAGTCCTTGCCTGAAAAGTTGCCATGCTTCCCAACAGCATACTCAGATAAGAATAAACTACAATTAAACTACGAAAATTAAACGTTAATGCCAACATTATGTAAAGGTGCTACGAATATTCGGTCTTGGAAAATTTGATCTCGGAAAATTCGGTGTCGGAAAATTCGGTCTCAGAAAATTGAAGTAAATCTATGAGCTCAGATAGCAAAAAATATTTAAATCACATTTGTCACGTTAGATGAAAACATAAACGAGAATTTGAAAAGATTTATTAAAGGAATTGTTTTGTTGTTTAAAACATAAACTAAAAAAGATACCCTAAATAATGGGTAAAACATAAAAGAAGATTCGGTCTCAAAAAATTCGGTCTTGGAAGATTCGGTCTTGAGACTCGAAAAGAAAAGTTAAAATGAAATTAAGCTTATGAGCAACAGATTTCGAGAAGGCAATTTTATCACATTCAACATACTTTTGCGCGAGTATTTCGATGCGCGATTCGAGTGTTTCATATTTTTTCTTTTTACTTGGCTTGTTTTCTCCTCGTTGCAAATGTGAAATTTTAGTCTGCTTGTAACTGATGATTTCAATGCGGAATGAAATGCTTCAAGGGCATTATTAGTTCGGAGCAATTTTTTTTTACCTAACCTAACCTAACCGAAATTTCCGAGACCGAATTTTCAAGACCGAGTTTTCTGGACACCTTATGTAAACCAGTATGGATGTAATGTATATCTTATGTAATGTGTTCTTTCTGAATAAAGATTATTATTATTATTATTATATTATTATTATTATTATTATTATTCCATATAATATGAAAGAAAAACCCGAGAGAAAACCCCCACAAATGAGTGCAATAAACATCCCAGTAACTTTAACACGTAACATAAGAACTTGGAGTATTTTTATTTATTTTATAAACCTGTGCCTTAAACTTTTAGCTCTAATGAATTCTCAAATTAAAGGTTCTCACGCACCGGATGCAGCTCCGCGTCGCAATACAGCGTCGCACCGCTGCGAAAGATTATCGCACATCGAACGTAACATTGCAGTACCATGGCAGTTTGAAGCTATTAGAAAGTAATGTGATAAATGAGCCAAAAAAAATGTCGAATCTATAGTATTTTCTTATCATCATAATTCATAAAGAAGTAACCCTTTAAGACCTATCTACGTGCGACGTACGTATGATACCCACAGACTAACTACGTACGGCGTGCGATCTTAATTTTCACGCACGCATTTGAATGGGCGTAAAAGAAATACCGTCTGTAGGACATGGTTCCGGCAGCACATGCAGTACCGAAAGGGTTAAACATGTTTTTTTCAATTTTTAAGTTACTATTTACTAATAAAGTTCAAACATCTTGAAAGATGGCTATACAGGGTGTCCCATAAGTCTGGTCTCATAGGAAAATTTATTTCAAATTAAATTTACAAAAGTAATGCATTAGAACTAAAACAAATGTTCAAATTGATGTCTTGTTTTGGGACCTTTCTTTGTTGCAGGAAGAACAGCACGCAATGGCTAATGTCGAAGTGAGTTACACTCCTGAGGAAAAGGCTTATTTTCTCGAATTTCATCCGCATTAGTATTTTAAATAAAATAAGTCGTCCTTTATGCTTCCTCAAATGTTACACACCTGATTTGTTTTAAGTTAGGTTAACCTGAATTAACTAACCTAAACTAATCTCAAAAAAGTAGGTCGTACAAGAAAATCCGACTTATTTATAAAGTTTGACCTAACTAAAAAGAGGCTGCTTACTAATGGCGCTACTTGTGAATTTAGGTGTATATATATATATATATATATATATATATATATATATATATATATATACACAATACAAACAAACGAAAATTGCAACAAATTGGATGCAGATGTTCTTCTGATTAGATTAGCACCGCATTGTTGCTTTCAGTGGCGATGTACCACGTACGAAAGCCTCGTCAGTACTTTACCCCCTATTTGCTTGGCAATGCTGCGGCGAGCTGCTCGTACCCTAAAATGGGCATATGGGCGGAATGGTGGTCTATGTAAAAAAATATTTAACTCTTCATACAGAGTAGCCACAAGTCCTTTATGCAGTAAAACTACAGCATATCTGCATGTTGCCCTTGTTTTTCATGCAAAGGGTCTTTGTGACCATCCTGTACTTGCACTTAAACTATGAGTGCATCGATGATTAAATGTACTCGAATCTTATATTGACTGATTGAGTGACTGATTGATTGACCAAATGGTTGAACAACACTAAATTTTGAAAAAATATTTTATGAACATCATAACATTGTGAAAGACAGTTGGCCTCTATACTATGTTAATACAATGTATTTGTTTAAACCATAAACTTATTATATACCAATCTGATCGACGACACATAACATCGACACTCTAAAAAATAAACAAACTTATTTTAACTTAGCCTAATTTAATGTAATCTACGATAATTTGTCGATTTTATATCACGTCGATTTGATGCCGTTAGCTCGTAAACCATTGGTTTAAACCTAATCCACTCTGTTTCTGTTAAAGCAAAACGAGCGAGTAACGCATTGAAAATGACTACAGAGTCAATCCGATGCATCATTGCATCGTTGCGCAGAGATTAATTCTATATTTTAAAGCCTACACCCAGCCGATCCTTTTATTTATAAATAACTATTTGACCTCTACAAAGCGAAACTACATATAAGGACTACGTCGTGGCGAATGTCATAACACCGCTTCCCGTCGATCAGCAAAGTTAAGCGACATCGGGTCTGGAGTGTAGTTGGATGGGAGATCATCCTCCGCGTCTATATTATATAGCGACCCGTAGATGGTTCGGATCCCACGTAAAGCTTTAGTAGGTCCCCTCCGTCACATGACACCTTAGATGTCGCGATAGAAGTTAAAGAGTCCCATCAACCACCATAATTTCTTATAATTTTACTCGCGAGACCATTCCTAACAAAGAGGAAACCACCTTCACTCGCATTTCTCGTCGCTGTGTTAAAAACTTTGAAACTGTTAATTGAGTTAAAGACCTTTGTTTGCGTTGTTTCACGAAGTTTCGCTTAAAATTATGCGAGAAAAATTATTTTAATTAAATTCACAGGTATGTACCAGTGATTCCTAATTTTTCTGTAAACTCGACGTTAACATTCATGACTAAACTTATTTTGGGAACCATTTAAATTGCAGTTTATTCTACCTGAAGACAAATCAGAACTATTTAAATTTTAATTTCTCTTTATTGTCATTCAAGAAACATTTGAGAAACGTCGAAGAGGTGTGATTAATGTTTTCGAGTTTAGAGATGGAAAATGGTGGATGGAAGTAGACAGTGAATATGTAAATAAAAGAAAGGAAAAAAAAAAACGATTTAGCGGAAAGAGAGAGACCCTAAGATCCACTCTAGGTTAGCCCAAGAAAGTAGAGAAAATAAAAGAAAAATAGAAAACGCAAATGAGCATAAAGAACACTGAAACCGTATCCCATGCTTACACTTTAGACGTGTTAAGCTTTCACACAGGAATAGCAGTAATAGTTATTACACAGGGTGTTCATAAAGTCACGCAAGTGAATATGCATGTACGCTACACTTCACCATATTCACTTGCGTGACTTTATGAACACCCTGTAGAACAGCCAAGGATCCCCATCCTCCGCCTGCTACTGTTGACAGAAAATAGTTGTGAAACAAGATTTATAAGAAAGTAGGAAAAAATATAATGAAAAGAATAGCTTCAGAGTTCATTCACACCACGCGTACACTTATCTCGTACCCAATTATGCAGAAGAGGAGTGTGGAAAATAAAGAATAACATATAACACAAAACTACTTAATCTAATGTACAGGGTGTCTACAATGTCTTGTCACCCCAGTGAAAAACTAACTGATTTTCGTTTTTCTTTCAGACCCATTTATTACTTAGATGGCCTGCCAGTTCTTCGTTTATCTTTTACAGTTTCTGTTGTGAACAGTTTCTTTTCCAACCTCAACAGAGTCCTTTTTGGAGGAGCTGCACGATTGAATCAGTCCTGGAAGTCCGCACGAATATTTTCAATGTTTTTGCCATTACGTGGTCGCTCATGAACCCAGGTACTAGCCAACATGCATTGTTCAATCGTATAGTTGCTGTTATCACACCTTTCAAATGGGTCTGAAAGAAAAACGAAAATCAGTTAGTATTTTACTGGTGACAAGACATTGTGGACACCCTGTACACCATGCATTGTTTTTAAGGAATTTTTTAGTTATTATGTAAAAGGAGTCATCATTTCATCGTTGCATTATTTCTCCGTTGAGTGCCGAAGTCATTATGGCGAGAGACCGGCTTTTATTAAAAATTTATTATTTATATATTGCCATCTTTCGCACTGGAATTACTTAGATGAGAGAGCACTCCAACTTGGTATATTTTACTTTGGAATAAGCTTTGTTGCTTGGCTCTGAACCTTTTCTACCATTTGTAAATTCTTACTCCCATAGGGCGACCAAAACTGTACTGAATATTCTAAATGAATCCTAACAGGCGATTTATATAATGGCAAAACAATATTTTTAGATTTATATTAAAAATTACACGAAATAAAACTCAATACTGTTTTCCTTTACTGTTCGCGACTGAACCTTTTTTCTCAGAGGCTTCATTTAACACACTACTTCCTATAGTGTAGTTAAACTTGCTGTTGTGTCAACCTATATGCGTGACTTTACATTTATCTACGTTAAATTTCATTAGCCACTTATTAGACCACTCCACTAAATTGCTAAGGTCGCGCTGTAAAATTTCTCTGTCTTGTAAACTAATTGCTTTACCCCTAGTTTAGTGTCATCGGCAAATTTAGAAATTTTACTCATTAAGTTGACATCAAGATCGTTAACGTATATTATGAAAAATACTGGTCCCAAAAACTGATCCTTGCTGGACACCGCTAGTTACATTTGTCCACCCTGACTCTTCTACGCCAATTACCATCCTCTGCTTTCTACAACGAACACAACACAACATCACTAGTGCGCTGAACCTCTGGTCCACTCCGAAGAGGGCGATCGGTTACCTGCGTGCCGCCGGCTTGCTCGATCAGGGTGGGCTGATCGGCTAAACAACAACAACAACAACAACCAGTTAACTAATTATATATCACTCCAGTCAAGAACATGACCCCTTATTCCGTGAGCTTAAATTAAGTTTTTCTAACAATCACTTATGAGGAACTTTGCCAAATGCCTTTTGAAAATCTGGATATATTATATCTACCGTTCGATTACAATCATAAATACTGATGACGTCATGAAAACCTAACAAATTTGTTGAACAAGATTTATTTCTACGAAACCCATGCTGACTTTGTTTAATAAGATTATTGCTTTCAAGGTGTTTGACAATAAGATTCCGAATAACTGATTCTAAAAACTTTCCTACAATTAAAGTTAGACTAATACCAAAAGGCCAGAGGTGTTCAAACCTGTGCACGCGAAGCCATTTCGGTACGCCCGCGAGTAGTCCCCGGATAAGGTTTTAGAGACCGGTTAATAGAAAAAATATTGCAATTAAAACCAGATAATAATATTTTTTATATGTTTTATGTATTTTTTAGCATAATATTTTTTATGTGTGCCCGCTTGTGCTCCAGCATTTGGAAAATGTGCCCGCCTGCGAAAGAGTTTGAGCACCCCTGCAATAGGCCTATAATTTCCTGTTTGTTGCTTACCCCGTTTCTTTAAAGACTGGAGTTACACTGGCTAATTTAAAATACAAAGGAACAACCTCCTGCGATAAAGATTTATTAAATATTTGGACAAACGGATCTAGTATTTCATTATTTAATTTTTGAGATGCTTTGGGTTAAAAAGATCGATCAGGACCTGGCGATTTATTAATTTTGCGTTAATCTATAGTCTATACAGTGAACAATCTCTTCAGTGTAAACATTTATGTCAATAAGCATTGGAACCGCATTTACGTCACCCGAAGATATTACTAGGCTGGCTCAGGAATAAAAAATTATCTTTACATCTAAAAACCGATGTAAAAAAGTTATTTAAAATTATAGCTATCTCCTTATAGTTATTTATTAAGTTACCGTTTGAATCCCAATGGCCTAATATTATCCCTCAAAGGATTTCAATTGCTGACCTAATTGTAAAACTTCTTAAGGTTTTCTTTACATTTACGAGCTACTTGAATTTCAAATTCGCGTTTAGCACTTCTAATTAAACGTTTAACCTTTCTACGTAAATCTATATAATTTCTAAAGTTCTGCTGCGCAGGTATCATCTCACTCAATGACTTTCCCATTTCATTACGCGCCCAAGAATGGGAAAGCGCAGATTGAGAATTTCAAAGGAAGCATTTTCAAATCGGTCCGTTCCCAATTCATACCATTATCATTTTCATCATCGGCTTTCCCACTTTCGTCCAGGTTAAGTTAGGTTACGATAGGTTAGATTAAGTTAGGTTAGGTTAATGTTAGGTTAGGTTAAATTAAGTTAGGAAATATTAGCCATTCTCATTTGGCGCCTTTACCGCGAATGGGAATGGAGTGACATTGTTTCTCAACTCCAGAAAGACTTTTCTCAAATGTGGATTTTTCACATTTGCGGACTGCGGATGTGAATGGGAAGGACAATGAGTGATAAGTAATCGCTGCGCATGGTCCCTTTTATACCTATTGTGGGCTACATTTCTATCTAGTTTAACCTCCTTCGCAACATACGACGGGGGGGGGGAGACCTAAAGCTTTACGTGGGATTCGAACCACGGACCCTTACATAATCTGGGCGGAGAGGACAGTCTCACATCCATCTACTCTCCAGTCTCAAAGTCGCTTAACTTCGCTGATCGAGGGGAAGCGGTGTTACGACATTAGCCACGACGTAGCCCAAATTGCACAATATTTAATGGCTGGAATTTTTCAAACTTTGTTTCAAATTATGACTAGAAAAAGATTCAATAATTCGCTTACAGAATTTAAAACTTTCAAAGTTATTAAAAGTTAAATTGGAGTTACAGACAGACTAAAGAGTGGCCACAAAATCCCTTTGCAATAAAATTACAGCCTATCTGTATTTTGCTCTTGTTTTTTCATTCAAAGGAACTTTGTGGTCACCCTGTATATATAGAATACGTTCGGCATGCAAGTTACTCCATGTAAAATAGGAGTTAAAAATTCTTAATTTGTAAATTTGTAAGTAATGGATTTCCACGACAGTTGACTGATGAATAAAAAACAAAAAGTTTCTTATTAACTTAACCAATGTTTAAGAGCCCCTAAACAAAAATTAAATTTTTCTCTTCCACATTTTGGTCTTCACTAACAACTCTAAGAATATGGATATAACATTAGTTAAATTTTATCCTCGAATAGATTTCAATATCGTTCATTATAATAAATTCATAAATGGTTGTCTTTTTGGTTTCAAAGATAGATTATTGTCTAGTACGCGATCGTCAACCGTTTATATGTACAGTTACGCGCAATGTAAGTAATAACGTGGGTTAATAATAATACGTGGGTTAAACAAAGCGAATTCTCAAGTTATGCTTCGATCAACGTGTTGGAATTAGAATTCATTGTTTTTTGGCAAAGTTTTACCCCTCATCAGTTTGAAATCACGCAGCTAAGTTGCCCGTGACTTCGATTCTAAATGCTGCAAGTAACGGTATCATGCCACTCAATGTCATTTCCATGGTTTATTCCCAATATATACCATTTTAATTCTCATCCATGGCTTTCCCACTTTGGTACAGGTTGAGTTAAGTTAGGTTAGGTTGAATTAAGTTAAGTTAGGAAACATTAGCCATTTCCATTAGGCACCTTTACCGCGAATGGGAATGACGGTGAGTGGGCAGTAATTCATTCCCATTTTATTCCGCGCCCAAAAGTGGAAGATCTGCGAGTGAGACTCGCGATGGAGGCAAGACTCAAATCGGTGTATTCCCATTTTGTAACATTCACAATCTCATCCACGGATTTCCCACTTTGGTCTATGTTACATGAGGTTAGCAAATACGTAGCAGCCATTCTCATTTGGAACCTTTACCACAAATGTGAAAAGAAGTGACATTCTTTCTCAAATCACTTTGTATATTCTCATTTGGAACCTTTACCACAAATGTGAAAAGAAGTGACATTCTTTCTCAAATCACTTTGTATATTCTCATTTGGAACCTTTACCACAAATGTGAAAAGAAGTGACATTCTTTCTCAAATCACTTTGTATATTCTCATTTGGAACCTTTACCACAAATATGAAAAGAAGTGACATTCTTTCTCAAATCACTTTGTATATTCTCATTTGGAACCTTTACCACAAATATGAAAAGAAGTGACATTCTTTCTCAAATCACTTTGTATATTCTAATTTGGAACCTTTACCACAAATGTGAAAAGAAGTGACATTCTTTCTCAAATCACTTTGTATATTCTCATTTGGAACCTTTACCACAAATGTGAAAAGAAGTGACATTCTTTCTCAAATCACTTTGTATATTCTCATTTGGAACCTTTACCACAAATGTGAAAAGAAGTGACATTCTTTCTCAAATCACTTTGTATATTCTATTTGGAACCTTTACCACAAATGTGAAAAGAAGTGACATTCTTTCTCAAATCACTTTGTATATTCTCATTTGGAACCTTTACCACAAATGTGAAAAGAAGTGACATTCTTTCTCAAATCACTTTGTATATTCTCATTTGGAACCTTTACCACAAATGTGAAAAGAAGTGACATTCTTTCTCAAATCACTTTGTATATTCTCATTTGGAACCTTTACCACAAATGTGAAAAGAAGTGACATTCTTTCTCAAATCACTTTGTATATTCTCATTTGGAACCTTTACCACAAATGTGAAAAGAAGTGACATTCTTTCTCAAATCACTTTGTATATTCTCATTTGGAACCTTTACCACAAATGTGAAAAGAAGTGACATTCTTTCTCAAATCACTTTGTATATTCTCATTTGGAACCTTTACCACAAATGTGAAAAGAAGTGACATTCTTTCTCAAATCACTTTGTATATTCTAATTTGGAACCTTTACCACAAATGTGAAAAGAAGTGACATTCTTTCTCAAATCACTTTGTATATTCTCATTTGGAACCTTTACCACAAATGTGAAAAGAAGTGACATTCTTTCTCAAATCACTTTGTATATTCTCATTTGGAACCTTTACCACAAATGTGAAAAGAAGTGACATTCTTTCTCAAATCACTTTGTATATTCTCATCGTGGACTGGGAATGACAGTGATGGGCAGTAATCAATATTGGGTAATTTAATTTCAAGTCTTATTCGATTTAGATGTAATTTCAATTTTAGATTGCTTTAAAATTCCAGTTTTTAAACGCTATTGAGGATGGAATTAGTCCCCAAACGTTCATTTGTAATAAAGGAGACGTTCTTTCACACTCCCTTCGCTTTACTTATGAACAATGTGTCCCAAATATTCGTAGTCAGCGATGCTAACCACTACACCACCGATATATATATATATATTTGTCGCTTTCGGTGGTGATGAACCACATACGGAAATAGTTTGACCCCCTATTTGCATGGCAATGTCACTGAGAGCTGCTCGTATCCTGAAATGGGCGTATGGGCGGAATGATATTCATGCTTCCACTTAAACTATGAATGCATCGATGAAAAAAAATATATATTATATATATCGGGTGGCCCCCAAAAAAACGCCTCGAGATTTGAACATCAATAACTTCAAAAATATGCAGTTCACACTTCCAAAATTTACAAACCTTTTACCGCAATCTATTCCTAAGCCATCATAAAAATTTCAGACCTCTACATAAAATACTTTTTCTACAGCTGAGGGAAAAATGAGGTATGGTGAAAAAAAGGAATATCATAAACTGAAAAATTTTTATTATTCACATCTTATCAACAAATATGATCAATATGTCCGCCATCATGCTTACAAACTAATCTTAACCTTTTCTTCCACGACATGATACATTTTCTAATTTCTGCTAATGTTATTTTTTCCCATCATTCGAGTATTTTTTTCTTTAATTGCATTTCTGTAAACTTTTCTGTTTGGTCTTCATAAATCTTCTCTGCTAGAGTGTTCCATATGCAATAATCCATGGGATTGCAATCAGGTGATTGCGGGGCCAGTCGTTTTTTCTAATGAAGTTGAGGTGACTGCATTCTGTTGTAGATAATCCTGTGTGAACTTGCTCGTATGAGCTGTAGCACCATCTTGTTGGAGTATGAAGTCGTTTCCATAATATAGACGCCGACAATCAGGCAAAAGATTCTCCTCTAAGAGATTTATAGGTTTCTGAATTAATTTTTTTTATTTTCTGAAATGAAATGAATTTTCGTCTTTCCATTCCACGATACACCTGCTAATACCGTAATTTTTTTGGAAAACCGACTTGTCTGGTGGTAAAGTCTCGATGGAGGAATGTCTTTCTTACGCCGACCATAAACAACATCGTTCCGGGAGTTTCGAGCAATCTCGATGGTGAAATCTTTTTCATCCGTAAAAACTATTTTTTTAACATCATTGGGCGAAAATCTATCAAGCAATTTTCTACAACGAATTTTTCTTTTCGCTCTTACATTGCTGTCACGTCTTGAAACACGGATCCTTTTAAATGCTTTAAGTTCTACCGTTCTCTGCAGTCTTTGTGTGGAACTTCGACTGATACCTAAATTTCTTGCAATTTTCCTCTGAGAGCAGTGTAACCCAGGTCGATCCTCTTGAGATAGGCTCATCATTTCGGTCATTGCTATATTGTCTTCAATGTAAACTGTTTTAGGCCGACCACTTCCACGCTTCCGTGCCGTCGAACCGGTTGCTTTAAGTTTTTTAATTATTCTATTCACAGACGTAACATTACAAGTTATTCCTGAAAATTCCCTCAAAATTCTTGCCCCAGTCCATCTTTTTTCGAAGAAACACTGGTACTTGTAGGTTATCTCCCCCCCCACCAATTTTGACAGAATATTTTTGTTAAAACTAACGAAAATATCACGACTTAACCTAACCAATTATCAATGGCGTACAGTTGATCTATTAGTAAATAGTAAATACTATTCCAGAAACAAACAATGTTATAATTAATAATAGACCAACTGTACGCCCTTGATAATTGGTTAGGTTAAGTCGTGATATTTTCGTTAGTTTTTAACGAAAATATTCTGTCAAAATTGGTGGTGGGGGGGAGATAACCTACAAGTACTGAAACACTTTTCAATCACCGCTTTTTCACCGTTAGTTAGAACCATAATTTGAAGGGTAAGTTTAAAAAACAGTATTTAAGATGGGCGTAGACTATATCATTCGATGTTTTTCAGAGACTAACAGATTATCCATAGGCTAAGGAAACTACTGCAAGTCTTCGAATAGTTGTCAGGTACAGCTATACACATTTAGGATTTAGGATATTCGTTTTCTTCACCATACCTCATTGTTCCCTTATCTGTGGAAAAAGTATTTTATGTGGAGGTCTGAAATTTTTATGATGGCTTATCAATATATTGAGGTAAAAGTTATATAAATTTTGGAAGTATGAACTGCATATTTTTGAAGTTATTGATGTTCAAATCTCAAGGCGTTTTTTTTTGGGCCACCTGATATATATATACATATATATATATATATTTTGTGTGTATGTGTGTGTGTAAAAATTTATTATTTTCTATTAAAATATAAATTTTAAACCTTTTATTCTTTTATAAAATATATTTACGTCCAACATCATTTCACGTTTTATCAAAACATTCAGTTCTGGTTTGGTGTAGAAAGAGTGAATGCGGTTTATTTAGTCACAGAATTAAAGTATTGTACCTTTTCATCAAACTTTTATTCAATGCAAACACGAAACGGTATCCATGTTACAATAAAATTGTGAAACTAGTGATTTCATGAAATCCCTGAAGTTTTCAGTAAATTTGCGTAATTTATACCATGATACAAAATTGACAGAAAGTGGATAATGACCTAACCTAACCTAGGTTAAGTCATTATCTACTTTTTGTCACTTTTGTATCATGATATAAATTACGCGAATTTACTGAAATTTTCAGGGATTTCATAAAATCATTAGTTTCACAATCTTACTGTAAGATATATCTATATCGTATTGTTTAATTCTGTTCGGCTGGGAAAGTAAATTTTTCGGTCATCAGTGAACGAATAATTAAATGAAATGAAAGGGGTAGAAGTAGTAACAGTGGGGTAGCGAAACAATGTCGATCTACAAAATGTCAACACCAAAATTTCTGAACTCGCATAATGTCGAAGATCTCGACCTGAGGCAAGTTGGTTTAATTCATTTCAAGTTAGTTTAAATTAGGTCAGTTTAGGTTAGGTTATATTGTGCCCGGTTACGTTAGGTCAGTCATTTTCATTGAAAATCTGAAATTAGTTTGAAATCTGAAATCCATATACTTGCACGAGGTCGAAGTAGACATTATGAAATTCGATTTTGTTCATGTAATCGGTAACAATGGTTGTTTAGCTCGAAGTTCTGACCTTAACTAGACTTTTAGGAGAGACCGTGGAGTTAGTAACCTTTCACCCTGATAAAATTCATATTACAAAACTGTGAACAAAGCAGCGACACTTGTGTTAAACATTACTCTCTCTCTCTCTCTCTGACACACACACACACACACACACACACACACACACACACACACACACACACCAAAATAAAAGAATAATCTCCGAAATTGAATATTAAACCTAGAAATTTAAAAACTAATCCAAGCGAACGTAACCCACCAATATATATATATATATATATATATATATACTTGTAGGTTATCTCCTCCTCCACCAATTTTGACAGAATATTTTCGTTAAAACTAACGAAAATATCACGACTTAACCTAAACAATTATCAGGGGCGTACAGTTGATCTACTGTATTAGTAAATAGTAAATACTATTCCAGAAACAAACAATGTTATATAAAATTGGTGGGGGGGAGATAACCTACAAGTACCTATATACTGTATATATACTTTCGGTGGGTTGCGTTCACTTGGAATATTTTTTAAATTTCCAGTTTAATATTCAATTTTGGATATATATATATATATATATATATATATATATATATATATATTAACCCCTCCTTTTATGGCCCTGGGGTGGTTCGGAGTCGACGGGGGTTCTGGTTGGGAGGCAGCAACGGATATTTCTCGCGATAATTTCTTCTATAATATTCTAATTTTTCTCTCATTTCTTTTTTCTCTTTCTATAATACTCTGATACTTTCTCTGAAGGTTCGCCGATTTTCTTTTTATAACTTATTGGGAACTATTTTCTCTACTTTATTTTACTAAGTTCTCTGAAGAGAGCCCAACTCGAAGGGGAAAAATAAAAAGTTTCTCTCACTGTAATTTACTTCTAAAAATGTACAGGCAGTGCTCTGAATTTACAGGGGTAGAGGTTCGACCTCCTTCAACCATGGCTGAGGCCGGAATCTAAAAATATTAAGGAGGCAAGGGGCCTCTGCCCCCTCCTCGCAGCGAGGCTGCTAACAAAGGAGTCTCGTAGTAGTGACCAAAGAAGAGTGAAGAAAAGAAGTGAAGTTAATTTTACAATTACATGTATCATATAAGTCTAAATGTTAGGAGAATGCAGTTGAAGGTTAAGTTCCCCCTTTTTAAACACATGATCAGATGAAAGATTCCAAATAAAAATTTTAAAAACAAAATAAAAATTAATCGTATTTCCGCCGAGTATACGTTTCTGAAGGCGATATAATTTCGTAGTAGTACATAAGTACAATCTAAGTACATCATTGAGTACGTTGTAATTTTGGTTCATTACAATTACGATTACAATTACCAATTAATTCACATTCGCTTATTATCGTTAATTATCGTTATTAAAGTACATTACATTATATTAAATTATTGTATTTAATTACAATTTTATTAAAGTACATTACATCAATTACATTATTAAGTACATTAGTCACTTACAATTCTTACAGTTTATATATATATATATATATATATATATATATATATATTATAGTTATTAGTACAACACAAAGTACATGGACACATACGGTATGTAACATAATATACAACATAATATGTTATATTATGTTATAATATGTTATAAATTTGAATCAGAGCGAGAGGAGATTTTTATATTAGAAGCGTTCGCTTCTGCCGTAGTTAGCGGAATTTGGTCACTTACCTAAGCATTTTCGAGTTCATTGCGGGAGGCGAAAGAATTAAAAATAAAAATTAAAAAAATAATACACGAGAACGTATTTGCGCGTTTTCGAACGAATAGATACGAATGCATAAAGTTTTGCATTTCATAGACTGACATGAGTGAAAATGAATATTTAATAGAATTGATATAGGATATTGGTCAAGATAAGATATGGATGTATGGGCGAATATGGTTGAATGATAATATTTATACTGCATAACACCACAAATAAATAATGACGTATAGAGAATGAAGTTTTTTATAGTAAAGAATTTACCATACATTGAATACGGAAGATGTCCAAATACTAAACACGTGATTCAGTGTTCAAGGTATGGAAACCGTGAAGGAAATTTAAGTTATTTTATGACGTCATAGTGTATGTCATTATTGGAAGGATTTAAAAGAAACGAATTAGAGACAAAGAGTGGGTATTAACCCTTTACTGGCCAAATATTTTGTTGGGTTAAGTTATAAATGCATGTATTTTAAAGGTTAGAAATTTGTCCTTTTGGGCAGTAAAGGGTTAAGGACTAAGAAGTACAACTACGGGTTCCAATCCTGTTACATGCAATGTGTATGCATAATCTAGGGACGAGGGTGAGATGCAAGACAACCACAATCAACTATAACAAATTCTATAACAAATAAAAATGGAAATATGGACACGACCAAACCATAGAAATGGTAGGTCGCATAGTTGTGACACTGAAACAAAAATAGAAAGCAACAAATAAAAATTCTATCCAAACTCGCGTTAAGCGATTTTGGTTCTCATGTACAGTAAAAATGAATATTGATTATTCATTGTTCATTTTACATATATATATATATATATATATATATATATATATATATATATATATATATATGTTACAGTCAAAGTGTGTAACCAGCCATTTCGCGTAATGGCTGAAACTTTTAGTCATTTCGTGAAATGGTTTTCACTTGGTCATTTCGCGAAATTACTAAAATCTTCAGCCATTACGCGAAATGGCTGAAATTCCACCTTGGTCATTTCGTGAAATGGCTAAAATGACTTTTGTCATGAATTCATAGAAATAACAAACATCACAATAAAATTGGAAACCTTTATTTAACTAACTAAATCTGCTAAAACATACATACATCCACAGGTCTGTTCAAATAAGTGAGAAACACTCTTCAAATACACATTTGAACACATTTGAATTTGAATTTTCAATATAGAGGTTTTCAAATAAAATACTAACCGGGCCTTCAATGTTATTCCGATGTCCGCCATTGAAGACCCGGTTAGGTCAACTGTATGCCCTTGACAATTGGTTAGGTTAAGTCGTGTTATTTTCGTTAAAACTAACGAAAATAACACAACTTAACCTAACCAATTGTCAAGGGCATACAGTTGACCTAACCGGGCAAATGATCTTGTACGAAATGATCAAGGTGGAATTTCAGCCATTTCGCGTAATGGCTGAAGATTTTAGCCATTTCGCGAAATGACCAAGTGAAACAGCCATTTCGCGAAATGACTAAACGTTTCAGCCATTAAGCGAAATGGCTGGTTACACACTTTGACTGTAACATATATATATATATATATGTATAAGAGCTTCACTCGCGCAAATGAATAATTAAATTTGTGATATAGAATAAAATTCGAAAATAAACATTTTATTTTCCCTCCCATAAGCCACTTCCATGAAGGCATCATAAGCTATCGGCAGGTGTCAAACTCCAGAGTTAGGGGAAGACATTCATAACTAAACAGAAATATCGCGAATACCATCTCAGGCTTTGAATATATAATGGCAGAAATACGAGGGCATAAATTTGTATTATAAAATTATAAACAGGAATTTACTGTACCAATAAATAAAATATAAATCAACACATTTTATCATTGTTCACATTTATTTGTACAATGTTATCGTGTCTGTATTATATATATATATATATATATATAGTGTGGTGTGTGTGTGTGTGTGTGTGTGTATATATATGATGAAAATAACCACGAAGGAAAAGGAAACAGAGAATGGCGCTCAAGCGCTTTCGTTTAATGACATCCTTAGGAACACTCCTGAGTGTTCCTGAGGATGCTATTAGACGAAAGCGCTTAAAAATCATTCTGTTTCCTTTTTCCTTCGTGGTTATTTTCATCACAAATATTATTCACGTATTACTTTCGTGAAATAATTTTCATATATATATATATATATAGACAGAGAGAGAGAGAGAGTTAGCTATATATATATAGTTAGTTAGTTAGTTAGCTGGTTAACGGCACTAATGTAATTAGGCTTCTAATTGGCAGTAGGCCTTAATATAATTTAAGTAATTACGCTGCTTGACGAGATGAACAGTGGATTTTTCAATCAACACAAGGAGAAAGGGATAGAGCGAGGCTCTTTTCCTTTAATTAAACAAAACAAATGTCACAGTCAATAACAATTACAATAGTTAAATTGAATGTGCAAATATTACAATTATAGAATGTTGAGGATTAAAGATTAACTACAGTGAGGACAAATGCACAATGATGTTAAGATGCCGTGATGAGGATGATAAAATATGGTACGTAATTAGTGATATACCGATTACAAAATTTAGCCGATGCCGATTCCATGAAAAATTGCCGATACCGATGCCGATTATTTGCCTACATTTAAAAAAAATCACTTCCCTTCATAAATTTTACTAATCTAACGTGAAAACTTTCAATTTTTCATATTTTTACGTTTCAAATTTGTTTAAATGCTTTTCCTTAGCTCATTCCACAATATACGGCACCAGAATTTGTTACTCCATATAGTGTAGCAAAAATGATGTTAAAAAGTTTCATTACTCAGTAAGATGACAAAATTATTTTATCTTTGTTTCATAAATTGAATACCAATATTTAAAGTAATTGTTTTTCCTTAATGTGAAGGTAATTTCTTTCTTCAACAATGTCAACAACAACAATAATTTTAGTTAAAATTTCAAGTCCCTGGTAGCTAATTTGAATAAAAAAAAAATGGATTATAATTTGGGTTTATAAAGTTATCAAAATACTTAAAATAAAGTCACCATAATAAGGTGGTTTAATATATAAATTATAAAGTACAACTTAATATAGAATTATTATTAAAATAGAGTAGATTACAATAGTTTATAATATTCAAAGATTAACTTGTTAGAGAAAATGTAAATTTATGAGCAACTTAACTTATTAAGCTTTGCCTTTTTCGTAAATGTAAAATATTTTTGTAATTATTTATGATAATTTATACTCAATTCGAAGTGTAGTGTTTTTTGTTTGTTCAATTTTCTATATTTTCTATAAATATAGATCTTGTTTTATAATGAAAAATTTAAAATTTCAAAGAATCGGTTAAAGAATCGGCTAAATTTGGCCGATGGCGATGCCCCCAAAATGGTCGATTCTGCCGGTGCCGATACCGATTAATCCGTACACCACTATAAGTAATAAGCAATAATAAGCCTACATACGGTATTATGTTAAAATTACATAAAAATGCGAGTATAATACGCGGTACACTGAAAGTACTTTGGAGAGCCTATTCGGTTAAGCTGAGAATTTGTACGAATGATATAGGCTGTATAGCGCAGTGGCCTAATACGACACGAAAAACACTCTAGGCCAAGTGAGTTAGGCCTATGCAGAGAACATTAAACATTGAGTTGAGGTACGCTAAGCTGGAGAGCGTAAGGGCCTATAAGCAATATTTTCACTGAGCTTTTAATGGGTGATGAGCGAGAGCCTAAGGTACAGATACTTCTCCGGTGATGCCTGAAGACGGACTGCTTTCAAACTTCAACGATAAAAGTCTCGAGGCCAAAAAACCGTTGAACTTTCTAAGGTTTACGCTTTACGGTAACGCTTCGTAAAATTCGCTGCGGTACGTCATTACCCAACTGTGTAGCAAGTGACACGAAGGCGAAAAATCACCATAGGCCATTCTCAGTGAGACCTAGATGACTCTTAAAGATCTCTATGCAAATTAATCGAAGAAAACAATTCGTCACGGCTCTCTAAAGGCACCGGCTTTTCCTCACTTACGTCACACCATCGTCGAAAAATTTCCTGCAGGAATAGAGGTTGAGACCAAATGGACGCCTTTTAGATACCGACGACCAGCTCGATTAGCAATGGCTTCATCCCAGAGGTGGCAGTTGTCATGAGACAGTACTATGAAATCAAATCGTAAAAGCAAGCTTAAAAAAAAAATGCCCGCGAACAGCTATTAGGAACAGTCACTTGGAGAACAACCAAACTTGACAAACTCGTATCTCATAATTCAGTTTTGAACTCTCTTGCTCGTGAGGTAGGTTCAACGTTGTATCCCACATATCAGTAATGGAGCGCCGACAATTGAGCGCAAGACAATTGAGCGCCGACAATTGAGCGCAGCGACAATTGAGCGCAGTAACAATTGAGATAAAAAATAAATCTCGAAGATTTTGCCTGAAAAGCTCTCTTGCTTCCCAAAGGCATATTCAGACAAGAATACTAAGATTAGACCACTTGCCACAAAACTCCAAAATCGAACCTGAATGCCAATACTGTATCCCGTTAGGTTAGGTTAACCTAACCTAACCTAACCTAACGAAGCAATCGCACCCAACACCATACTGTGTGACTACGAAAAGGCCTTTCATAATGCTGTGTTCAGTTTTCAGTAATGCGCATGTGGTAGGATGTCTGTTTCATTTAGACCAGGCTGTTTGGCGGAAGATTCAAGCTCTATCTTTGGTACAACTGTATGGTACCAACGAAGAGATACGTAGTTTCTCCAAAATGTTGGTTGCTTTGGCCTTTGTTCCTGCAAGTGACATCATTGATGTATTCGAATCATTACAAGACATAATGCCTGAAGAGCTTGAAGATTTGTTGATATACTTCGAGGACACGTGGATTGGTAGACCATTTAGGAGAGGCAGGAGAAATCCTCTGTTCCAGCCAACAGTGTGGAGTGTTTACGATCGTGTCCAATGTGAGCACCCTCGAACAAACAATTCAGTTGAAGGTTGGCATCGAGCGATGCAAATGTCATTCAGCCATTCCCATCCAACAATTTATAAGCTTATAGATATCCTGAGACTTGAGCAAAGTCACACACAAAATAAAATTGAGACTAGATTCTGGACAAAAGGATAAATCAAAACACAGCAATTATATTCGAACAAATAAAGCCATTATTGACATTGTTAAGGACTACAGAAACAGACATTGCTTCGATTATCTTCGTGCTATAGCTTATCATATAGACCTTCAAAAGTAGAGAATTCTTGTTTTACCTATTTTAATAAAATTTTAATAAAATCTAATGTAGTGTTTTATAACGGCTATTTATTTCACCTTTTGACCAATTGTCGTTGAGTTCAATTGTTGCTGCGCTTAATTGTCGTTGCGCTCAATTGTCGTTGCGCTCAATTGTCGGTGCGCTCAATTGTCGGCGCTCAATTGTCGGCGCTCAATTGTCTTGCGCTCAACTGTCGGCCCACGATCAGTAATATTAGTAGGCTCATTTTGTAATATTAATTGGTTTATTTTTGCAATATTAGTGGCCATATTTTGACCTTGAAATCGGTAAATTAATGATATATTTCTTACAGATTATAAATTCATCAAAATTATGAGTGAAATGAATATGGATCTTCCTGATTCTGATAAATATAAAACTGTTGTCAATGTATTTACTTTTACGGCATGTACTGACAAGAGACTGTGAACTATGCAATATTCAAAGCTCGAATTTTTTTCAGTGAAAATTATAAAGAAAGAGTAATCAAACCTACTGAGGAAGAAGACATTAAGAAAAAATAAATCAGAAACAGAAGTTTGTCCACATGAACGGCGAGAAAAACGCGCTTTGTAAAGAGTCAAGCAAAACCTCGAGCATCATCTATACGATATGTGAACGTTCTCTTGATTCATCACTACACTCAGGGTTTGCAATTTACGAAAAGGATAAAAAAAGAGAGAAAAGTTTGACTCAAATCCCCTAAATTATTGAAAATTAAAATGAGTCTATACTGCCTATTCTTTGTAGCATAGCTAAATCTCTCTTATGCATTCCAGTCACATCCGTAGAGAGCGAAAGGCTTTTCTCAAAGGCAGGAGAAATAATTACGGACAAAAGAACCGCGGTTAAATTCGAGTTGTGTCGAAAAACTCATTTTTCTTAATCGCAATTTTAGCTTAATTTCAGAATGGGCCGTTTTTTTTCCATTTTTTTTTTTTTATTCGTAAAAAGGATTTAAATTTTAATTTAAAATGTAAATCTCTTTCAAATAAATGTATGATATGTAACAATTTTTAAGAAATACATTTTATAATAAATTTTGGGAATCAAAACTTCATTATTCATTTCCTTTGATAATTTAAAAAAATGAGATGTAATTCTGAAGTACCCCACAAATCTAATGTAAAATCTGATGTAAAATCTGATGTAAAATTAATTAATTAAAATCAGGGAGAATGGGAGACAAATTTATAATAAAACAAGTATAAAAAGAAAACTAGTGGGTTCAGCAAAACTATTAAAAACTATTAATTTATGAGGAACAAATTGCGTATCGGAACTGGAGCGATGGAGTTCGAAGCGAATCATATGGAACCGGAGCAGCTTTTCTGGAACTCTATGAAGCGCGGAGTAGATAAAAATTTTACGGGTGGAGTCGGAGCGAACGCGGAGCAAGGGATCTCGGAGCCGGTGCTGAGCTGAAGCTGGCAATGTCGGAGCACTGCCAACACTACTTAAAACTTACAAGATTACACCTCACTGGATAAATTTCGAAAGATTTCGACACACACAATCCATATTCGATAGTATTTTTTCCAGTTTAGACATTTTTCTTTTTAAAGCTACTACTTTTGAATGTCTAAATCGGCAATACCATCTTAAATTTCCCATAACTCACTATTTTTTTCTCGACAGTTACTGTACAATCAAATTCAGCAATGTAACACGGCGAAGTCTGTTAAACCTAAATGGTGGAATGCTGAAATTAAAAGTAGCTTAACGTTAAAAAGGAACGCGTGTTTCAAATTTAAAGAAACAAATAATTTATCCGATGAAAATGCTTACAAGCTATTGAGAAGGCGAAGCAAAAACTTACTAGAAAAAGTAAGCGCAACTATGAGCTATATATAGTGAATCAAATTAAATTGAATTCGAAGGAATTCTATGATTATGTTAAGAATAATGAAGCAGACTATTGGCGCACTCATAGACGAAAACAATGAAAAATTTTCGATGACTTACAAATTGACGGAAGTTTTAAGTAAATTCTTTTCTTCCGTCTTCACTAACAAAAATATGAACAACATTCCTATTCCCGTAATCACGCTCAGTGATGATCATTAAAAGCTTCACGATTTTACCATTAGTGAAACTGAAGTACTCTCGATCATAGGTAAAATTAATCCTAATAAAACTCCAGGTCCAGATAAGCTCTACCCTAAGGTACTTAAAGAAATGAACTGTGCAATAGTCTCTCCTCTCACATATATATTTAATAATAATAATAATGGAAACGGAAACACTACGCCAATATTTAAAAAAGGGGACAAATCGCTTCCGGGAAATTATCGTCCCGTTAGCCTGATTTTAGTAGTTGGTAAGCTTATGGAGACGATCGTTCGGGCCAAAATAGTTAATCACTTAGAAATTAATAAATTAATCAAAGATTCTCAACACGGCTTTCGACGTAAGCGTTCTTGTCTTACTAATTTTTTCGATTTCTTTAATGATATTGTCAATATATATATATTTGACGAGAGTAAAACAGTAGATATTATATATTTCGATTTTCAAAAAGCGCTTGATAAAGTGCCACATAGAAGATTATTAGCTAAACTTCATTCTCACGGAATTGATGGTAATGTTCTCAAATGGATTAAAAATTGGTTGAGTGGAGTAAACAAAGAGTGGTCATTAATGGCAAAGCGTCTAACTGGAAAAGTATAAGTAGCGGCGTGCATCAGGGATCATTTCTGGGACCAGTTTTTTTTATTATTTATATCATTGACATCGACTTGGGAATTAACAATATAATTTTAAAATTTGCGCGTGATACCAAACTAGAAGGAAGAACAAAATCAGCGGCAGAACGTTTGCAGATTCAAGAAAATATTAATAAATTACTCGAGTGGGCGGAAATCTGGCAAATGAACTTTAAATATAGATAAATGTAAAACATTGCATATCGGTAGAAACAATGTTAAAGAAACGTATTTTATGCGCGACAAGATACTAACAAATGTTACGGAAGAGAAAGAGTTTGGTATTATTGTTACCGACACAATTAAACCGAGTTAGCAATGTATCGAAGCGGTCAGAAAAGCAAATAGAATCTTAGGATTTATTGGTAGATCACTTGAATTTAAGTTCGAGAAAACGAAGCTAACATTATATAATTCCTTAGTACGCCCCCACCTGGAATACTGCTTTCATTTCTGGTCCCCATATTTACAAAAGAACATAGACAGAATGGAGAGAGTGCTACGACGGGCTACTAAGATGATTCTGAGACTTAGAAACAAATCATACGCCGGCCGTTTAGAAAAGAATGTCTTCTTCTTCTTCTTCTTCTTCTTCAGCTCCCAGTGGAGCCAGACTCCTTCGCCACTCCGCCCTGTCCAGCAGCACTCCCGTTTCTTCGAGCTCTTGCATGCTGGGCAAGTCGTATCTTCGGAAGCTCTCCTTCCACTCCGTCCCTCCATCTCCTTCTCGGTCTCCCTCGCGGTCTTCTGCCATTCCCTGGTCTCCACTCTCAGCACCTCCTCGCAGTTCTCCCCTCCTCCATTCTCTCCAAGTGGCCCAACCATCTCAATTTGGCAACGTCGATTTTTCTCAAAATCGGCGTTACTCCCACATTGGCTCTTATTTCTTCATTTCTTATCCTATCTCTTCACGTCTTTCTCAGAATAGTCCTCAGCGGTCTCATTTCTGCCGCCTGAATTCTGCTTCGATCTGCCATGCTCATTTTCCAGTGTTCCGACCCATAAATCAGTATTGGTGTTAAAACTTTCGAAGATTATTTTCTTAGTCCCAAGGGGCATATGTTCATCTCTCAGTAGCGGGTATAACATTCCGACATTTTTACTAAACTTTGCAATTCTTTCAGTTATTTCTTGTATATTACCGCTTTCTTTAGTAAACATACTCCCTAGATATTTAAATTTTTCAACAGTTCTTATTTCCTTATCTCCTATTTGAACTCCGAATTCTCCTTCGTTTCTTCGACATTCACTTAATATGTCTGTCTTTTCTACATTTATTTCCATTCCCCCCTCCTTCAAACATTCATTCCAATCAATTAAAGCTTGTTCTATATCTTCTCTCTCTTTCGTCCAGAATGCTATGTCATCTGCATATGCCATTACAGTATTCCATTATTATTATTCATTTCATGACGTCGCTTGAAACTTGACAATTACTGTGTCCATGTAGGCTATAAACAGGAGTGGTGATATAACACTGCCCTGCTTCACCCCTGTTCTTACTTCAAACCACTCATCATTTTTGTGTCCAGTCCTTACTTTGCATTCGCTAACTTGATACAAACTTTTCAAAGCCCTAAGAAGTGTCCCCCTTACCCCATAAATCTCCTCCAAACATCTCCACATTCTTCCTCTGGGCACTGTATCGAATGTTTTTTTAAGATCTATGAATATTACATAATGTTAGTATTAAATTCCCATGCCTTTTCTATAAAAGAACTGAGGCCAAAAATAAGATCTACTGTACTTCTATCTTTCCGATAACCATGCTGTTCCTCTCCCAACCTTGCTTCAATTATTTGCCTTGCTCTTTTTTCTATTATTCTTTCATAATGTTTTGTTATAATTCTCACATCTACCTGAGTCACCCTTTCCTTATATATTGAAACGATGATTGTTTTTCCCCAATCACAGGGGACTTGACCTTCTCTCCAATATTTATTCAACATGTTTCGAATTTTTTCTTTCATGGCTTCGCTTCCCTCCTTTATAAGTTAAATCGGAAACTCGTCCACTCCGTTGACTTTCCATTCTTCATTTTATTAACAGCCTCTTCCATTTCTCTGGTAATAATTACCTGTTCTGCTAATTCCTGGTATATTCCATCTGTTTCCTCCACTTCTTCTGGATCTTCATTCAATAGATTTTTAAAATAATCTGACCATCTTCTATTAATTGCTCCAGGTTCCACTATCACATTTCCCGCTTCATTTTTAATGCTGTATACTTTTTCTTTTCCTTCCTATAAGATTTTGCAAGGCTGTAAATCAGTTTTTTGTTTCCCTTCTCATCTTCTCTCAACTTTTCTCCCAATTCCCTCAGTGTCATTTATTTTGCCCTTTTCTTCTCCCTCTCAGCTTCATTTCTTGCTTGTACATATTCCCGTCTTGATTCCTGTGTACGTTGCTTCAACCACTTCCTATGTTTTATAGTTTTTTGTTTTACTGTGCCTCTCACTGTGTCTGTCCACCATGGTGTATGTCTTCTTCTTCCTCCCCCAACCCACTCAGTTCCCAAAATCTCCTCCGCAACCCTCTTAGCACAATCTCTCACGGTTTCCCATTCATTGTTTTCCTGCATCTCAGCTATGTTTCTTTCAAGTTCTTCTCTGAATCTGACTCTAATGTTCTCATCCTGCAGTTTCTTTGTCTTAATTATCTTCTTCTTCTCCTCTTTTGTTGCTACTATTTTCTGCATTTTCAAATCTGCTATCAGTAATCTGTGGTCAGAGTCTAACGCAACCCCTGGTATCACTTTGACATCTCTTATCGGAGGATATAAAGTAATCACTTGGTTCCACCTGTATCTCGTAAACTTATGGGTCTCCTGGTGTTTAAAAAATCCGTTCATGATCTTTAATTCGTTCCTTACGGAGAAATCTATTAGTTTCTCTCCCTCTGCATTTCGGTTCTGTTCTCCGAAAGGTCCAATTACCCGCTCCAAATTTATTCTCACTTGTAAAAAAGGCGAATTCGAGAAGATTTAATTCAAGTATTTAAAATGATTAAAGGTTTTGATAATGTCACGCCGATAAATATTTCACCTTCAGAAATGCAGATAGAACTCGCGGTAATGGTTTCAAATTAGTGGGTAAACATTTTAATTCTAATGAAGCTAAACATTTTTTCTTCAATCGTATAGTTAATTTGTGGAATGGATTGCCAGCCACTGGAGTTCAAAGTAATTCGATCGAATCCTTTAAAAAGAGATTAGATGCTTATCTTGCCTTAAAGTTTAAACCCCCAGTTGGAAGCATTTGTTAGCGCGTAGAAGTATTGTAGAGTTTTCACTCGGATTCCCTCCTCTTTACTTTAAAATCTTTACTTTATCTTTAAATTTCTTTCCTACCTTTCAACCTCTTTTCTATACTTTGCTTTAAAAATTTCACTTGTCTTTAAATTTTCTTACTTCTTTTAACCCTTCTTCTTAAACAGACATCCTCATAGAGACCAGCCAGTCTGTTGCTGTTTGGCGTCCTTTGTATTCCTTTGTATTTGTATAATCCAACATTGACTATTTCCATTTCGGTAATGTCATTAGCATTAGACGTTTCATAATACGTTTCGGCTTATGACATTTGATTTAGGTTTTCCTCGCATTAATTTAACAAACTGTCGCACATATTCGACTATTTTCACATCATTTCGGCATTTGCCGACGCATATCAGTAAAACAAAAATGGTTGGCATTTTAACATATTCATCAAACTTAATATGAACAACTACATAGTACAGGGTGTTCATAAAGTCACGCAAGTGAATATGGTGAAGTTATAATGTTACAATGTTTGTTATAATGTTTCAGACCAACAAAGACCGTAGGATCCACTCATGGCTGGTCTACCTAACTGTGTTTGTAATTGTGTATTGCGCATGTCCTCCGTAGTGACGGAGGGGACCTACAATTTTACGTGGGTTCCAAACCAGAAAAGTCTTAATTTTACTACCTTGAACTATACCCAATCTATCAACATATGCGTCTAATCGATTTTTAAATATGTTTATAGACGTGCTACTAATTACTTCTACCTGCAAACTATTCCAGCTATTTACTATTCTATGCGTAAAAAAGTTTTTGGCAACTGCTGTCTCGAACCTTCTACTTGAAAGCTTACATCCGTTATTTCTAGTTATACTATATTGTGCTATTTCGAAAAAGCTATTTCTATTGCGTTATTGAACTCATTCATAATTTTAAAAACCTTGATTAGATCACCCCTTAGCCTCCTAATCTCGAGTGTAGTCAATTTTAACTCCTTCAGACTATCCTCGTAAGACTTTGACCTAAGCGACGGAATCATCTTAGTTGTCGTCTTTGAACTCGTTTGATTTTGTCTATATCTTTGTGCATATGCGGATTCCAAAACTGGATCGCGTACTTCAAATGGGGTCTAACTAATGATTTATAAAGAGGAACAATAATATCACGCGATTTGTACTCAAAACTCCTAGCTATAAAACCTAGCACTTTGCTCGCCTTATTAACTGCTGCTGTACTGTTTCGTCACTTTTAAATCACCATTGTCTACATATAACTTCTAAATCTTTTTCCTGATCTACTTTTGCCAACTCCTTCCCTGACATACTATACGCAAAATTACCGTTACGCGAACCTATATGTAAAATTTTGCACTTATCGGCGTTAAATCTCATTTGCCATGTGACCGACCAATCAAGGATTTTATTCAGATCTTCCTGGATTTTACCTCCATCTTCGTCATTAATTGCCCTACCACCCAACTTCGTGTCATCCACAAACTTTGAAAATGTGCTGACTAGGCCGACATCTAAATCGTTAATATATATAAGAAAAAGCAAGGGGCCCAATACAGAACTCTGAGGAACGCCGCTCGCTACATTACCCCAAGATGACTCCGCTCCATGAACGACCACCTTCTGTTTCCTACCTTGTAACCATTCTTCTATCCAATTTATTACTGTACTCCTGATTCCATGAGCCTTAGTTTTTTCAACGAGTCTTTTGTGCGGTACGGTGTCAAACACTTTTTGAAAATCTAAATACACTACATCTACCGCTTGATGACTATCGTAAACTTCACCACGCTTTGGAAAAATTCTAAAAGATTAGTTAAGCAATATTTATTTCGCCTAAAACCGTGCTGCGTATTTCTAATCAAGTTATGCAATTCTAAATGTTCGACTATACGATCCCTAATTATTAATTCTAGTAGCTTACCTCCAACAGACGTTAAACTGATTGGCCTATAATTTCCCGCCGCACCTTTATCGCGTTTCTTAAAAATAGGTGTTACATTTGCTAACTTGAAATTATCTGGTACACACCCCTTAGAAATAGACGCATTAAAAATCTTTGTTAGCGGCACAACAATGCTTTCATTTAATTCTTTTAGTTGTATGGGATATATGGAATCTGGCTCCGGTGATTTAAGCATTTTCATTTTACAAATATAGTGCAGTACCTCCCTTTCACTAACCACAATATTATCTAGTCTTATCATTATCAAAAGGTATTATGTCTTCCCTAGGGATATTCGTTACATCTTCTATTGTAAAAACTGACGTAAAAAATTCGTTTAGCAAAGTAGCCATTTGCTTGTTTTCAGAAACTAGCTCACCGTCAGAATTTTTCAACGGTCCGAAGACACTCTTTATTGGGTTCCTATTATTTACATATTGGAAAAATTGTTTGGGGTTTTCTTTGCCGTCACGAGCTATGGAAATTTCAAATCGCGCTTGGACTTTTTTATTACGCTTTTCGCTTCACGCCTTAGAGATATGTAGTTGTTCCGTAACCTCAAATTGTTTTATCGCACTTATGTAACCTATAAGCCCTATCTCTACTCTTTATAATATCCCCTACTCCAGAAGTAAACCACAAGGGCTTGTTACTTACTTTCGTACGCTTAATCTTGTACGGTACACATTCCTCATTTATAGTCCTCAATACTGTTTCAGACGATTCCCACATTATTTTTGCGTTGGAGGTCCTCATTACGTTTTCCCAATTGACGTGTGACAATTCATTTCTAAATTTACAAAAGTCTGCGCGCTGGAAGTTAGGAATTTTAGTCGAGTTAGCTGGTTTCGAGTGACTTACTGAGAGGACACACTCTACCATATTGTGATCGCTATTGCTTAACGGTTCTGTTACTTGAAGATCAGTGATAAGCCTATCATCCGTAGTTATTACTAAATCTAAAATACTGTCCAACCTCGTAGGTTCCCCAACCTTTTGAATAAGAAAGCTATCCTCGAGAAAATTAACTAAACGATTACCTTCCGCGTCTCCCTGCACTGTATCGTAATTCACGTTAGCGCAATTAAAGTCACCCAAAATTAAGTCCTGCGCACTACCTACTAATCTCTTTAGTTCACGCTATAACGCTTCGCCCGTATCAGCTGTTTGATTAGGGGGCTATATATAACGGCAACAAAAGTTTGAAATCGTTCAAGTTTAGTTTTGTTATAGTCGAATGTATCGGTTATGGAATCCTGTGCTTTATTCCTGTAGCCTTCACAACATTATCTTTGATATACAACATAGCACAACAACGAACACAACACAACATCACTAGTGCGCTGAACCTCTGGTCCACTCCGGAGATGGCGATCGGTTACCTGCGTGCCGCCCGCTTGCTCGATCAGGGTGAGCTGATCGGCTAAACAACAACAACAACAACAACATAACACCTCCTCCTCGTCTACCTATTCTGTTTTTAACAAAAAGTCTATAACCTCTAATTTCATATTCCCCTACAAAGTCACGCGTTTCAGTGCTAAGCCACGATTCATTTATCGCAATTAAACCATAGTCTTTGCAAGCAATTAAAGAAAGAAATTCGTTTATTTTGTTTCGTAGGCTACAAGCATTTAAGGATAGAACCTTCAATTTGTTTGTTAAAACCGCGTTTCCTTCGCGTATGCAAGGTAAATTCA
The DNA here is from genome assembly GCA_023014485.1 of Bathynomus jamesi. Lineage (NCBI taxonomy): Eukaryota > Metazoa > Arthropoda > Malacostraca > Isopoda > Cirolanidae > Bathynomus > Bathynomus jamesi. The sequence continues at coordinate 625,476 of JAJOZX010000127.1, forward strand.
TATTTTTTTACCTATAATTTAAGGAAATTACGCCGGGGCTGATCGAGTTACGGCAGCCTGAAAAGAAGCGACGGTATTCTGAAGTAGTCTTCCTCGACGCGCAGCTCCAACGTCATGAAGATGAAGTCCATCTCGGAGGAACAAGCCCCTTCTGTCGTAAAAACTGTTGCAAAAATTTGCAAAATGCACACCTTCCTATTGGCAAAGAGACTTTAAGTTATTGTTTATATAGGTCGCTTTGCTGTAGAACTCACTACGTTGGATAATTCGAGGAAGTATACCTGTTAAAATTTTTTTATTAGTTTTCCTTTAGTCGCTGGAAGTGTACATGCATATTAATTTCCGGGACTTTATGAACACCCTATATATATATATATATATATAAGCAAACGAAAGTGACAAAAATACCATTAAACTACTGCAACAAAAGACAACTTCAAAGTCACTCATCAATATCTTCCATATTTAAACACCTCATTAAATAAGTTTCAGAGTTTGTGTAGCATTTCGGAACCTAGCGAGTGTTAATCGCTTGAAGGCTATCATTTACGTCTCTCTCCAAGATAGCCTCTCTCCGTCCAAGGAAGCTCATTTCACGATTTGTTTACAATTAAGATTGTTGTTGATTAGCCGATCAGCCCACCCTAATCGAGCAAGCCGGCGGCACGCAGGCAACTGATCGCCCTCTCCGGAGTGAACCAGAGGTTCAGCGCACTAGTGATGTTGTGTTCGTTGTTGTGCTAGAGCGGTACAGTCTGTCATAATGTGTTCAATTGTTTGTGGTGTGTCCTGGTACAGGTGGCAGGTGTCGTCTGTCGAGTTGTCTAGTCTGTGTTTATATGTCCATAAGTTGGGGTGATGTCCACATCGGAATCGTGCTAAGTTAAATCGATCCGATCTGCTCAGGCTGATCTCTGACCTGTTAATGGGTGGCGGCTTCGCACCTGGACCGTATTCGGACCGAGTCGTGTCAGTGCTTTGTGGGTTATGTTGTGTGTGTGTGTGTGTGTGTTTTCTGTACTGTGATGTCTGTGGGACGGGGTATGGAATGGAGTATTTGGTTATAATGTCTCTCTGGTGTTACCTTAATGGTGCGAGGTGTCGGTGCATGATTGTACATGTAGTGGGAAGGGTGATGTGGGTTAGTTGTCGCTGCTGCCATGAATTGTGTTCCCCTCATGTCTAAATGTTCCCTAACTTTCTGTATTTTTGTTGCTGTGTGCAGGTGTTCTATTGGTGTTGTTTGAGTGCATCCTGTAATAATGATCCGAAGTGCGTTGTTTTGTATTGTCTGTAAGGTGTTTATGTGTGTGTTTAAGATAATGGGTGCCCAGCATGGGCTAGCATAGTCCATAACTGAGCGAATATATTGTTTGTATATGGGTGATGTTGTTTCCTGCTGGTGTCCAAAGTTTGTGCCTGTTAGCACCCTAAGCATGTTAAGTCTTGACGTACATTTCTTTTTAATGTCCTGAATGTGGTTTGCAAAAGATAATGATGTGTTGTATGTCACCCCAAGTATTTTGGTCCTGTGAGTGTGTGGAATGTTGGTGTTGTTTAGTGTAAGCTGTGGAGTTATCTGGTGTTCTTTTGTATTGCTTGTAAGCAAGGTGATGGTTGATTTTGTGGGCGCTACTTTGAGTATATTGTGTGTGAGCCAGTCTTGTATACTGTTTATGTATGTTTGTAGGTTATTTGTAGCGGTGTCGATGTTGTTGTGGGTGGATGATAGAGTGATGTCATCTGCATATGATAAGGTAAGCTTGTTATCTATTGGTGTTGGAATGTCATGCATGTATAAGTTGAACAGTGTTGGTGAGAGAACAGACCCTTGAGGGGACTCCGTTCGGAAAAAGGTTGTTTTTGGATGACTTGCCATTAAATATGACATGTGAGTATCTTCCTGAAAGATAGTTGCTCAGCCATCTTTTAGTGTTATTGTGCATGTTTGTGTTGAGTATTTTGTTTATGAGAGGGAAGCGTGGGATAGCATCAAATGCTTTACTAATGTCTATTGTTGCTAATAGTATACGTTGAACTTGTCGTCTGGAGTTGATGCCATCCATGATGTGCTGCGTGAGGTTAGTGAGTAATGTCGTGGTTGAGTGGTGAGGTCTGAATCGAATCCATGTTGAGTAGGCGATAGTGGTATGTGTGGGTTGGTGATTTGTAAGATTAGTCTTTCTGTTACTTTGGAAGGTGTGCATAGTAAAGTAATGGGTCTATAGGAAGCTGGTTCTGTCGGATTTTTGTTTGGTTTGAGTAGTGTAATAATTTTACCTTGTTTCCATATGTGAGGAATGATACAGTGTTGGTATGAATATGTGCTGATATTTGTGAGAGCTAGTATTCCCTGTGGGCCCAAGTGTTTAAGATGTATGTTAGATATGTTGTCTGGTCCAGTAGCCTTTGAATTCTTAAGAAGAGGCGTCATCAAACCGAAATATCAACGCCCTGGTGGCCAAACTTCCTCAAATGTCCGTGTAGCGGGCTGTCTACGGTTGGCCAGACTGGCAATCGACGGCCTGTTGCGTGGCACGGTCAGAGTGCCGATCGGCTCCGGGGGGTCGGACCTATTTTCAGCGTGCTATTTTTTTTACAATTAAGATCACGCACAGACGTGTTTGTACACGAACCAAGTTCAGTTATAAATATTTTTTTCTACCAGAGGTATACGTTGCAGTGTATTTTTCATATTTTTATCTGCTATATATATACAGGGTGTCCCAGAATTAACTATCTATTTCAATGAAATCGGACAAAATTTGTAAAAACACTTTTATTTATGTTTATCATGTTTAATATGTGTTAAAAATGTATAAATTTCTAAATTTTTTTCATAATTTTATTTTCATAATTTTTTCATTATCTGGTCCAATGAAAGACCGTCTGAAGTCATAGAATGGCAAAGAGACTCTCCAAAAGTTCACGTGTGGCTTGGAATGACCAAATCCAAAATTTATGGCCCATTCTTCTTTGCGGAAGCAACTGTAACAGGTACCGTCTACCTTGATATGCTTCAGCAGTTTCTCGAACCACAGCTTCTTGATGATGGCATTCTTGATAATGTTGTGTTTCAACTAAAATGTGATACTTTTGACATACCAATTTCTAAATTCAGTCAAAGATCTCAGTAAGTATCATCTTTGATAAACGTATGTCCTTTGAAGGACATATAAATATAATGCGTAGAAAACCCGACCTTAATTTACTTTCAATAACTGAAACGCAACTTCAATACAGCGACGAGAATATTGATTGTAAATTGTCTGGTAAATGGGTCATATATCCTACTGTCCTCTCATTTGGCGTAGATATTCTTCAACTTCACTAAACGAGGTTGAAAAAGTGCAAAATTTGGTAACCAAAGTGGCATGTGGATATGGAAAAAAAAATGATTCCGCAACACCTTTTAGAGAAAAGCTAGGCTCACTAAATACAAACTTGAAACTGAAATTTTATATCTGCACATCTGCATACAAAGTTATGGACATCTACCTTCTTCAGCGAGTGTTACAGTTTCCTTCAAACCATCAACATCATCCTGACAAGAGTCTAAGAAATAATGACGACCTAAAAACAAGCATGAGACGATTTCATGCTGGTAGAATGTAAATGTCATCAACTTGCTCCCTTACTAAGGAATAACTTTCCTATTCTAATCAAACAAGCATCATCTCACTCCAGTTTCAGATCTCGCTTAAATAGACATCTTGGTAGTCATAGCTTCGCATCATACACAGACATATCTTAACTTATAACCGGAAGTCATAATTTTATAACAGCACAAGTTCAATCTTCAGTACTCTCAATATTACATATTCAATGAACTGGTTACACGATAGGCCACGAATAACTAAGAATTTTAAAGCAAATTTGTGTATATATATATACACTGTATGTGTGATACAAACCCACAAGGAAATTCATCCCATGTACTGTATGTATTTAGATATGTATACATATATACAGTATTTGGTATTGAATACTTAATGTACAGTTGCCCACATATGTAATGTTTCTCGCCTCACAGGCGACTCCGTACATGTGGCAACACCGCAGTGATAGTCAAGGTACCCCAACTGGGGGAAGGTGGGGTGGAGGGGACAACCTAGTCCAACAACATATAACAGTGACATACAGATAATTATAATGTAATATCTGTGTTCATAAAGATAACACAGCTCAACAAAAAAAATTTTTTGTTTCGTTGCCAAGGAAATTCGTACGAATTTAGGGTATTTTGGGGTTGCTGAATTCCAAAATGAAAGTAGTTTTTCCGATTTGGCTCTAGTTCTTGAGATAATGAATACCCTCAATTAATAGGAAACGTAACCATAACGCGTGCATATGGGAAACTACCGGAACATTCTAGATGGTGAGACACGCGAATATTCTTAGTGTTTACTCCGCGATCATTCTAGAATATTCCCCCTCCGTATATAAGTCATCGGCCACCCAACCAGTAAGTAGGCTCCGCCTGAACATTAAATTTTTTGAATTTTTACGTGTTTCAATGGGGTACCAATTATCTCATAAATTAGAGCCAATCTAGCAAAACCGATGTCATATTCGGAATCAGCACCACAAAGTTACCCCAAAATCACTCTAATATGATTGGCAATAAAATGAGTGTTGACCAGTGTAATCAATTCATATGATCGTGAACAGAGTTGAACTCCATGTTTACTAGTCTTATACAGTAATAAGGTTCGATTATGATTACTGCAAGTCTATATGAACAGCTACCACAATACAACTTTTTATATACTAGTGAATTTGAACCGAAAATAGACACTACACGATCATCCTCTACACTCCCTCATTTCCCTTTATTAGTATTGTTAGTTTTATTAGTATTGTTACATAATGATTTAATATATGCGAGACTGGTGGATGGGGAAGAGGAATGAGGGAGTGTGGAGGTTGGTTGTGTAATGTCTATTTTTGGTTCAAATTCACTAGTATATAAAAAGTTGCATTGTTGTAGCTGTTCATATAGACTTGCTGTAATCATAATCGAACTACATGGAGTTCAACGCTGTTTACGATCTTATTAATTGTTTATCTTTATGAACAGAGACATTACATTACAATTATCTGTATATCAATGACTGCACATTCAACTGTCCTTTAGACATATATGTCTGTGTTATATGTTGTTGCACTCAGTTGTCCCCCCTCCACCTCACCTTCCCCACTTGGGGTACCTTGATTATCACTGCGGTGTTGCCACATGTACGGAGTCGCCGGTGAGGCGAGGAACATTACATATGCGGGCAACTGTACATGTTGTCCCATAATTTTCACTCAAAAATTAATATCATTTCATATTAATTAAGCGGTACTTACGTATTATCGGGACTACCAAACTGTTTATTATGTATTTTTGCTCTCGTCATTTTCGTTTAAGCTAACGAAAATATCATAACTTAACCTAACCAATCATCAAGGGCGTACAGTTGACCTAACCGGGCATTCAGTTGACCTAACCTGGCATTCAGTTGACCTAACTGGGCATTCAGTTGACCTAACCGGGCATTCAATTAACCTAACCTAAGGCAATCGCTTCTTTTTCCGTGCTTGGCAAATCCCATATTTTCAGGGTTGAAAATTTCTAATGATCTGAAAAAAAGGAAAGATTTTAGGTTAGGTTAGCTACGAAAAACAAAATAAAACGGAAAATGCCCGGTTAGGTCAACTGAACGCCCTTAATGATTGGTTAGGTTAAGTTGTGATATTTTCGTTAGTTTAAACGAAAATGACGAGAGCAAAAATACATAATAAACAGTTTGGTAGTCCCGATAATACGTAAGTACCAATTAAGCTTGCATAACAACAGGGCTTCCCAACCTTGGGGTCGCGGAGATTATATTTGGGGTCGCGAACCGATCTGCTAATTTTATTATCAATTCTCTTCCTACAGACGTCAGACAACACATTTATCAGTTATGAATGTAGCTACATATAACAGCTGAAATTCGGGCCCTTCCCGCACATAATAAACGCTGTGCTTATGAATATATATATATATATATATATATATATATATATATATGGGAATGACTCAGAATGGTTCCCTGAGTTTTTTATGATACACACAGACCGTGCATGGAACAAGGAACTCTTCTGGGATAATTAAATCCACTATAGTCCGAATAAGTAATGGTAAATGACAAATACCATAGTTTTTTTCTTTTCATGATGCAAGCCCGACGTGGGCAACGGGTCTCTCGCAAAGAGGTCCCATAAATATAGCTTCCCTCACCAGCTATCTGCAAAGCAGACAGGATCCAGCTTTGGACATGGATCTAGGGTTTAAGCCTAGCCCCACTACATGCAACGAGTCTTTTACTTATATTGAGGTTCTAAATGTAGTTGGGGCTAGGCTGCTTTAAACCCTAGATCCATGTCCCAAAGCTGGATCCTGTCTGCTTTGCAGATAGCTGGTGAGGGAAGCTATATTTATGGGACCTCTGCGAGAGACCCGTTGCCCACGTCGGGCTAACATCAGGAAAAAGAAAAACTATGGTATTTGTCATTTACCATTACTTATTCGGACTATAGTGGATTTAATTATCCCAGAAGAGTTCCTTGTTCCACGCACGGTCTGTGTGTATCATAATATATATATATATATATATATATATATATATATATATATAATATATATATATATATAATAACTTTGGGAGGAGTTTGTCGAACTTCGACTAGTGTGAACTGTGTGAACATCATTTTCGGGGTCGCACGTGATAAAGGTTGGGAAGCGCTGCATTATAATGTTCATACCTAAATTTGCAAAGTCTCGAGATATCTTCATATTTACCTGATGTTTCCTACAAATTTCAATATATTTTTTACATAAATGTTTCTATGCTCATAAAGTTATATTTATTTTTATTAATCTATTCGTCTATTCATTCTTTTATGAATTTATCCTAAAATTTATCATACTTAATTTCATTCTTTTACGAACGTCTCATGCGTAACTTCATATTGTAACCTTCCAACTGCGGAAGAACAAAGGACTTTTTTGTTTGTTTTTGTTCCACATTTTTAAGAATTAGAATTTGGGAGCATTCCCGGATAGGAAAATATACCATGATCAAAATCTTAACCCAAATAATAGGTTATATTAAAATACTTCCAAGCACGTAATTAATTAATTAATTAATTAATGTTATAAACTAATAAATTACTGGTAATCTTCGTTAACTCTAGTTAATATGATTCGAAGATATAATCAAAGAATGTTTTCTGCATTATTTGATCCATTCTTTGAGGTTAATATCGTATTAGGTATTAAATATAAATCACATTTTAATATAATTTTTGAAGTCTACCTTATAATGTATATTAAAAAGTAATCATAATATTCTTAAGGTTAATAGGATTTAATATGATCCCAAGACATCGCAAAAGAAGGTTATTTGCGTTCTTTGATCAATTTTAGGTTTACATTTTAAATGAAATTACTTTTGAACATTTGAAAAATTACTTTTAAGTATTTAAAAAAAAATTTAAATTCGACCCCCCCTCCAAAAAGTCGCATCTGTCTCTCATATATACATATATACAGTATATGTTAGCGGCAATAAGCAAAATCCATCATTAAGCTGAAAGCTAAGAATGCATATAATCATAAGTACAATGCCTACCTATATATCAGTAATGATAATAATAATAATCTAATCTAAACTAACCTAACCTAACCTAACATAACATAACATAACAAAACCTAAAGAATGAAAGTGACTATTGTAACTAATGATATATGCATTCTTAGCTTTGAGTTTATTACCTTGGCATTATCTTAATGCCTGATTTCGCTTATTGCCGCTAATATACAGGGTGTCCCAGAAGTCTGGACTCGTAGGAAAAATAGACATTATATTTTTGAAATGAAACAAACACATTTCTAATGTCAGTTTTACATATTTCAGGAAAGAAAATACCCTGATGGCTCAGTATACCAATCAAGAGAAGGTGGAACTGGTATTGCTACATGTTTCCAAAAAAAAGGCCAGAGGGAGCCATGTTCGTGAAATAACTGATATGCCTCCCTCTGGCCTTTTTCCGGAAACATGTAGCAATAACAGTTCCACCTTCTCTTCATTGGTATACTGAGCCATCAGGGTATTTTCTTTCCTGAAATATGTAAAACTGACATTAGAAATGCGTTTGTCTCACTTCAAAAATATAATGTCTATTTTTTTCCTATGAGTCCAGACTTCTGGAACACCCTGTGTGTGTGTGTGTGTGTGTGTGTGTGTGTGTGTGTGTTATAATATATATATATATTATCTTTTTTTAATGCAGGAAGGAGGCCAAGGGCAAACGCCTGCAAAAGCGCCCGCTCCATAGAAGAAGAAGAGAGTCAAAATCAAGGTCCAGGGTTTTCGAGATGCCTAGACACTCTGCTTTTAAAAGATGGGAGGTCATAGACAGGGGGAAAGAGGGATTGAGGAAAATTGTTCCAGCGTTCACTGGTTGAATAGATGAAAGACTGGAAATACGATTAACCCTTGTGTTAGAGAGATGGACAGAAAAAGAATGTGAAAGTGCAGAAAGTCTGGTGCTGCGTGCTCTCCTTAAAGGAGGCATGTAGTTAGAGAGTTCAGAAGAGCAGGGTCTGTTATAATAGCGATAGTAAAGAGAGAGTGAGGCAACATTGCGGCAAAGAGAGGGATTGAAGACAGTGAGTAAGAGGCGGGAAAATGATGAGACAATAAGCCTTTGATTCCATCCGGTCAAGTACGACTGTGTGGGTTGAGGCACGCCATACATGAGAGTAGTATGGACGCAAAAAGAGAGAGTGCAATGCAATTGCAAATGTTGATCAGTGCTGCAAGATGTTATGCAACAAGGGGAAATGTTGCAAGAGGTTATGCAACAAGGGGCGTTGCAAGAGGTTATGCAACAAGGGGAGGAGTTATCCCCCAAGTTGCAATGGGGGAGTCCTCTTTGGGGGAGAAGGTGGGACGGCCTCACCCCCGAAAGGGTATACCTAACCTAAGAGAGAGAGGAGAAGAGAGTAGTGTTCGCTTGACAGGAGCCAAGCGCATATTAAGACTTCATCCCAGCGCTTGCTGTCTTATAAACCCCTAATCAGCCAGATGGCAAAGTGTATACAACGTTTGGACAAATGCACGTACACTCCCGCCTATACCCCCATAAAATATCACACACACACACAGTAAAGTAACATAAATATCATCAACTGTTGCTGCAAAATAGAAGTCAACATCTTCCTTCCTTGACTAATCAATTTTAAAATTAGAAAGAGCCGTGTTGAGCAGAAAACTGAGATTTGTTTATAAAAAACGTCTGAACAGGTAGCGAGAACAACGTGAAAAAAGTGTTAGCAGCTGACGAGGAAGCTTCTAAACAGTGGCTGCATCCTCCAGCGCAGGACACGTCAACGCGAAGAGGCGACGTCAAACCAAAACATCAACGCGCTGGTGGCCAAACTTCCTCAAATCTCCGTGCAGCGGGCTGTCTACGGTTGGCCAGACTGGCAGTCGACGGCCTGTTGCGTGGCACGGTCAGAGTGCCGATCGGCTCCCGGGGCCGGACCTATTCTCAGCGTGCTATTTTTTCAATTACAGGGAACAATTGCGTGCTCCCCGAACTACTCTTACTCTCTGGCGACATTAAGACTAATCCAGGCCCCACTACAACTTACACATGTCACCATACACAAAGACATAGACACAATAGCACCATGAGACACATACAGAAGTATAATATTAACATATTACAGTACAACGTAGATGGCCTCACAAACAAAATCATGCAGCTTAGGGAATTCGTACACAAACAAAACATTCACATAGCACTTATACAAGAAACAAAACTAAAACGCACACACAAAACACCCACCATCCCTGACTTCACGGCGATCCGTCAAGATCGTACTGGGGGTAACGGGGGTGGACTCATCACTTACATACGTAAAAGCATTAGCTACACTGATGCTACCCAAAACATTACAAACACAATCCAAGCAGATAACACGATAGAAATACAGGCAGTTAACATTAAAACACGCGCAAAACACAACACCACACTAATCAACATTTACATCCCACCAGATAGTTCACCTCAGGTGCCAGCCAATTACAATCCACAGTTACACAATCTTGCCTCTCTCACTAATGTCATCTTAGGAGGAGACTTCAACGCCAAAGACACTAGTTGGTACCTGCACAACCAAAACAACACCAGAGGCGCCAACATAGCCACACAACTAAACAGCCTCTTCATTCTTAACAATACAGAAGAACATACACACATACCACATCAAGCAGGATACTCAAACTCCTCCCCAGACATAACGTTCTGTTCCCCCTCACTAGCAACACATACACAATGGAGAACAGAAAAACAACTGTCATCAGACCACCTGCCCATCATCATTACAACACATTCTACACTCTGCCCCAACAGCCTTAGGCACACTTACAGAAATTACAAGAAAGCTGATTGGGAACAGTTCAAAATACAGACTGAGGAACAATTCACCACATTAAACAGCACACCCATCATAAACATCGATACAACACTCAAGACATTTAATCAGATTATCAATAATGCAAACAAATACATACCCAAGGGCAACATTAGGAAATACAACCCAAATTACACTAGAGAAATAGCCCACCTCATAAGGCAACGTAACAACCTCAAACATAACACACAAACACCACACACAGAAGTCATAAAGCAGCAGATACAACAGCTCAACACAGAAATAAACAACAAACTCAAAGAAAAACAAACAGAAACATTCAGGGAATTCATAACAACACTAAACCACTCCACAGATACATACAGGCTATACAAGACTATAAACAGCATTACCCACTCTAACAGCGGCATTCACACCTCACACGCGGCTATCTGTCGCAGCCAAAATAATATCCCAACATACACACAACAAGCTAACATTCTAGTTAATCACTACGCAAAGATAAGTCACTTAAACAGAGACAACAACCAGAAACACGCAGACAAACAAACAGCCAGACAGAAGAAAACCTACAGACTCGACACGACCATTACACCCTTCAATACAGACCAGACCACCAAGATCATCAAAAACATTAAAAATTCGAAGGCTACTGGACCAGACAACATATCTAACATACACCTTAAACACTTGGGCCCACAAGGAATACTAGCTCTCACAAATATCAGCACATATTCATACCAACACTGTATTATTCCTCACATATGGAAACAAGGTAAAATTATTACACTACTCAAACCAAACAAAAATCCAACAGAACCAGCTTCCTATAGACCCATTACTTTACTATGCACACCTTCCAAAGTAACAGAAAGACTAATCTTACAAATCACCAACCCACACATACCACTATCGCCTACTCAACATGGATTCAGACCTCACCACTCAACCACGACATTACTCACTAACCTGACGCAGCACATCATGGATGGCATCAACTCTAGAAGACCAGCTCAACGTACACTATTAGCAACAATAGACATTAGTAAAGCATTTGATGCTATCCCACGCTTCCCTCTCATAAACAAAATACTCAACACAAACATGCACAATAACACCAAAAGGTGGCTGAGCAACTATCTTTCAGGAAGATACTCACATGTCACATTTAATGGTAAGTCATCCAAAAACAAGCTTTTTCCGAACGGGGTCCCTCAAGGCTCTGTTCTCTCACCAACACTCTTCAACTTATACATGCATGACATTCCAACACCCATAGATAACAAGCTTACCTTATCATCATATGCAGATGATATCACTCTAACATCCACCCACAACAACATCGACACCGCTACAAATAACCTACAAACATACATAAACAGTATACAAGACTGGCTCACACACAGTAGACTCAAAGTAGCGCCCACAAAATCAACCATCACCTTGCTTACAAGCAACACAAAAGAACACCAGGTAATTCCACAACTTACACTAAAAAACATCAACATTCCACACACTCACAGAACCAAAATACTAGGTGTCACTACAACACATCATTATCTTTTGCAAACCACATTCAGGACATTAAAAACAAATGTACGTCAAGACTTAACACGCTTAGGGTACTAACAGGCACAAACTTTGGACCACAGCAGGAAACAACATCACTCATCTACAAACAATATATTCGCTCAGTTATGGACTATGCTAGCCCATGCTGGGCACCCATTATCTCAAACACACACATAAACACCTTACAAACAATACAAAACAACGCACTTCGTATCATTACAGGATGCACTCAAACAACACCAATAGAACACCTGCACACAGAAACAAAAATACTAAAAGTTAGGGAACATTTAGACATGAGGGGAACACAATTCATGGCAGCAGCGACAACTAACCCACAACACCCTTGCCACTACATGTACAATCATGCACCAACACCTCGCACCATTAAGGTAACACCAGAGAGACATTATAACCAAATACTCCATTCCATACCACGCCCCCACAGACATCACACAGTACAGAAAACACATACACACACACCTAACCCACAAAGCACTGACACGACTCGGTCCGAATGCGGTCCTAGGTGCGAAGCCGGCGCCCATTAACAGGTCAGAGATCAGCCTGAGCAGATCGGATCGAGTTAACTTAGCACGATTCCGATGTGGACATCACCCCAACTTATGGACATATAAACACAGACTAGACAACTCCATAGACGACACCTGCCACCTGTGCCAAGACACACCACAAACAATTGAACACATTATGACGGACTGTACCGCTCTAGCACAACAACGAACACAACACAACATCACGAGTGCGCTGAACCTCTGGTCCACTCCGGAGAGGGCGATCGGTTACCTGCGTGCCGCCGGCTTGCTCGATCAGGGTGGGCTGATCGGCTAAACAACAACAACAACAACTATATGCGCGATTATATGCGCCGGATTCGAGACCCGGTGACGGTGCATCCTTCCACGGTTGGTAGATAAATGGGAACCTGGTTATCCTAGTGGTTGCTGGTTAAGCTGTAGGTCTAAGGTGGAGTGTAAACATCCTTCCACGGTTGGTAGATAAATGGGAACCCAGGGTATTCTAGTGGGACTCCCGTTAAACTGTATTGTAACACTTGGTCATGTTGTTTATATGTTTGTTTATTTCCCCCCCCCCTCTCTCTCTCTCTCATATATATATATATATATATATATATATATATATATATATATATATATATATATATATATATATATTCCCAGTTAAACAGTAGGTCTAAGGTGGATTGTAAACACCCTTCCACGGCTGGTAGATAAATGGGAACCCTGTGTATCCTAGTGGTTGCTGGTTAAGCTGTAGGTCTAAGGTGGAGTGTAAAGCTCTCCATCGAAAGCAAAGGAGAGCCTATATATGTACAGTTCCGGAAAAAAGTTCATATAAAAAATTCCGAAACCTATAAAATTTGGCACAAGAAGTGTGCACAAAAGATCCAAAATTTATAATTAGCAATCACGTCAAATTGAATTAATTAAAATCTCTCTCTCTCTCTCTCTCTCTCCTCTCTCTCTCTCTCTCTCTCTCTCTCTCTCTCTCTCTCTCGGGGTAACTTGAATTGGATATTAAGGTCTTTTTCATCTGTAACTTCTGCAAAATAAAAATAAAACAGGACAAATGATACACATATTAAAATGAAGGTGAAAATGTGCAGCAAAAATGAATAAATAGAAGGGAAATATGAAGAAGATAAAGGAGGGAAATGAAGAGAAGGCAAAAGCGATATGAACAAAAACCTACCGAAACAAATTCTGATTAAACGATGTAAATAGCTGAACAATAGGACATAAATATTTATTGAAAAAAAAAAAAATGTATATATATATATATATATATATATGCGCGCCTCGGTGGTATAGTGGTTAGCGTCGCTGACGATGAATCCATCGGCCCTGGGTTCGAGACCCGACGGCAGCCGGCGCGCAGCAAAACCCAGCTGTTCATCCTTCCACACAATAAAGAAAGTGGTTGGTAGATAAATGGGTACCCTAGGTGGCCTAGTTAAGACGCTGGGCTGCTGATGGGTGGTGGTTCGGATTCCACGTTAAACTGTAGGTCTAAGGTGGAGTAAAAAGCTTGACCTTCGTCAGAATGAACAATTCGGGCGGAAGCTAACCAAAGGTAAAGGTATATACACAATTATATTAAACCTCTTTCTGAAAATTGTGGAGTTTAGTGGCAATAGTTTGGCGGAAGCGATAGATAATAACGATTTTAAAATTCCAATAAATAAACTTCTTTTCGCAAGAGTTTATTTCGAGTTCATAAACTTTGGGGGTCAATGAACCGCATCCACCACCCATCTCTGTTATTTTTTTAAAATTTATTTTACGAGATTGTATCGTGCGCCAGCTCAGGACACCAGAAACTTTACAATTACGATCCTTCACGGCCACTTAATTTTTTAAAATTAATTTCCAGTTCATGGCGATTCATTTTTCAGAGAAAATAATAAATTTTCCGAATCTATTTTAGATGGGGTACC